>JALHLI010000005.1:45000-602500 GCA_023349425.1 Anthopleura sola
TCGTTTTGTAGCTAGAAGAACATTTGCGCGTGCATTGAATGGCGAGACTTTTACTGCTTGCAAACAGACTTGTATCATTGAGAAAAAGCCGCCTTGCAACTGCAAAGCCATTCGAGTGCTTGTTGCCATTCAAACCATTACGAAGACGAGTCGTTTAATTCGATTAGCAGCCAGTTGAAAGAAGCCATTTGAATGTTGTTTGTTGAAACATCGCGTAGATCGTTTGTTATTAGTCAGTGAGTGGAGACGAAGATTTGGATTTGCACAGACTGTTAGCTAGTGATTGTGCTGAAGAAAAGTGTATACGAATGAGTGAGTTGATAGAGAAGAAAGAGAGAGAGAGAGAGAGAAAGAAAAAGAAAGTCTACAGCACCAGGTATTCCCAGGCGGTCACCCATCCAAGTACTAACCTGGCCCTACCGGGCTTGACTTCGGTGATCGGACGAGAACCGGTTTTTTCCCGGTGGTATGGCCGTAGACGAAGAATAATGTTGCAGTTTAAAGCTTTTGTAGCCGTGTCTTTGGAGCAGTTGATTGGGTTGTTGTTGGTGTTGTTGGAGTGTTTGTGTGAAGAAGCTAGGGGTGGGGGGGACCCCTGTCGAAATTTTGCTTTGAGGGTTGTGTTTGCAGTGGGTTGGTTGAGTAGTGAGCAGTGCGAGTGAGTGGGTAGGTAGTTAAGTAGAGTTGATAGAGTAGATGGAGTAGGTAGGAAGCTGCCTATGGGTGTCGATCCCACATGGTTGGGAGTAGTATTGTTGAAGGGCTGGTGGAGGGTGGGAGGAATTGGTTTATCGCTTCTCGGCCTTTTGGCTAAGATCAAGTGTAGTATCTGTTCTTATCAGCTTAATATCTGATACGCTGCTCATTGAGTAGCTCATATATTAAACTGATTTTTGGAACTGGGCTGTGGAAAAGAGGCTTGCCTCGTCCCAGCCACGGGTTGTCTCGGTATTGCACTACCTCCGTGTACGGCCCACTTCCTTCGGGAAGATTTTTCAACTTCAAAGAAAAACTAACTAGCTTTGTGCTTGCTTGCCCCCACAGAACAAGGCCAGGTTGACAGCTAATCCCACACGCTGCAAGTTCAGGATGCAGGAGAGGTGAGTAATGTGGCGGCTTGATCAAGCATACTTACCTGACGCGGGAGGTTCACTGTGATCATGAAGGCAGTCCTCTCAGGGTGAGGCCCTCTCATTGCACTTCGATTGGGTTGACCCCTGCGATTACCCCAAATGTGGGTAACTCGAGCGTATAATTTCTGGTAGTGGGGACCTGCGTTCGCGCTAGTCCCCGAACAACTTCAAACAAACAACTAACTAGCTAACTAACTAACTAACTAACTAACTAACTAACTTGTTTGTTTGCTTGCTTGCTTGCTGCTAGCTACCTCCAACTTCAACCCTACCTTGAAGGTTCCCCCTAGCTACCTTTCTGCAAACCCCAACTGCATGTGTAACCCTAGCTGGATAGGTCATCCTAGCTTGTATCTTACCCTTAGCTTTCCACAAACCCTAACACGGATCGTAAATGTAGTGCGAATAGTAACCCTAGCTAGTATTTTACCCTTAGCTTTGCACAAACCCTAGCGCAGATCGTAAACCTAGTTAGTATTTGACGTTTAGCTTTCCACAAACCCTAACAGGGATCGTAAACGTAGTGTGAATAGCAACCCTAGCTCGTATTTTACCCTTAGCTTTCCACAAACCCTAGCGCAGATCGTAAACCTAGCGTGAATCGTAACCAAACCTAGTGCGAATTCTAACCCTAACTAGTTCACTCAAAGCCTAGAAAGTTAACCCTAACTGCGCTCAAACCCTAGTTCAATGGTAACCCTAGCTCAATACTAACCCTAGGTCAATCTTAACCCTAACCTTCCTTACGATCTGAACCCTAACTCGATGCACAAACCCTCTAAACTGCCAACATCAAAGCTAAACTAACTGCTGCTTGCTAACCTTGATTTGCGATCCATGTCAGACTCGGCTGATAGTTCTTTATTCCTATTGAATCAACTATCCTTCAACTATTTGGGACTGTTTTTGATGTGTAGATGCATCAACTTGCAGATGCTACTTCGTAACTAACAGTTGTTTCCTTATCTTTTCAGCTTTAGGCAGCTACAATCGAAAGAAAGTTTCCTTTCCAACGCGCCGTGGATGTGCGAGCCGTGGAACGCCAGACGTAAGTAATCGAACACTACGTCACAATCGTTTTGTAGCTAGAAGAACATTTGCGCGTGCATTGAATGGCGAGACTTTTACTGCTTGCAAACAGACTTGTATCATTGAGAAAAAGCCGCCTTGCAACTGCAAAGCCATTCGAGTGCTTGTTGCCATTCAAACCATTACGAAGACGAGTCGTTTAATTCGATTAGCAGCCAGTTGAAAGAAGCCATTTGAATGTTGTTTGTTGAAACATCGCGTAGATCGTTTGTTATTAGTCAGTGAGTGGAGACGAAGATTTGGATTTGCACAGACTGTTAGCTAGTGATTGTGCTGAAGAAAAGTGTATACGAATGAGTGAGTTGATAGAGAAGAAAGAGAGAGAGAGAGAGAGAAAGAAAAAGAAAGTCTACAGCACCAGGTATTCCCAGGCGGTCACCCATCCAAGTACTAACCTGGCCCTACCGGGCTTGACTTCGGTGATCGGACGAGAACCGGTTTTTTCCCGGTGGTATGGCCGTAGACGAAGAATAATGTTGCAGTTTAAAGCTTTTGTAGCCGTGTCTTTGGAGCAGTTGATTGGGTTGTTGTTGGTGTTGTTGGAGTGTTTGTGTGAAGAAGCTAGGGGTGGGGGGGACCCCTGTCGAAATTTTGCTTTGAGGGTTGTGTTTGCAGTGGGTTGGTTGAGTAGTGAGCAGTGCGAGTGAGTGGGTAGGTAGTTAAGTAGAGTTGATAGAGTAGATGGAGTAGGTAGGAAGCTGCCTATGGGTGTCGATCCCACATGGTTGGGAGTAGTATTGTTGAAGGGCTGGTGGAGGGTGGGAGGAATTGGTTTATCGCTTCTCGGCCTTTTGGCTAAGATCAAGTGTAGTATCTGTTCTTATCAGCTTAATATCTGATACGCTGCTCATTGAGTAGCTCATATATTAAACTGATTTTTGGAACTGGGCTGTGGAAAAGAGGCTTGCCTCGTCCCAGCCACGGGTTGTCTCGGTATTGCACTACCTCCGTGTACGGCCCACTTCCTTCGGGAAGATTTTTCAACTTCAAAGAAAAACTAACTAGCTTTGTGCTTGCTTGCCCCCACAGAACAAGGCCAGGTTGACAGCTAATCCCACACGCTGCAAGTTCAGGATGCAGGAGAGGTGAGTAATGTGGCGGCTTGATCAAGCATACTTACCTGACGCGGGAGGTTCACTGTGATCATGAAGGCAGTCCTCTCAGGGTGAGGCCCTCTCATTGCACTTCGATTGGGTTGACCCCTGCGATTACCCCAAATGTGGGTAACTCGAGCGTATAATTTCTGGTAGTGGGGACCTGCGTTCGCGCTAGTCCCCGAACAACTTCAAACAAACAACTAACTAGCTAACTAACTAACTAACTAACTAACTAACTAACTTGTTTGTTTGCTTGCTTGCTTGCTGCTAGCTACCTCCAACTTCAACCCTACCTTGAAGGTTCCCCCTAGCTACCTTTCTGCAAACCCCAACTGCATGTGTAACCCTAGCTGGATAGGTCATCCTAGCTTGTATCTTACCCTTAGCTTTCCACAAACCCTAACACGGATCGTAAATGTAGTGCGAATAGTAACCCTAGCTAGTATTTTACCCTTAGCTTTGCACAAACCCTAGCGCAGATCGTAAACCTAGTTAGTATTTGACGTTTAGCTTTCCACAAACCCTAACAGGGATCGTAAACGTAGTGTGAATAGCAACCCTAGCTCGTATTTTACCCTTAGCTTTCCACAAACCCTAGCGCAGATCGTAAACCTAGCGTGAATCGTAACCAAACCTAGTGCGAATTCTAACCCTAACTAGTTCACTCAAAGCCTAGAAAGTTAACCCTAACTGCGCTCAAACCCTAGTTCAATGGTAACCCTAGCTCAATACTAACCCTAGGTCAATCTTAACCCTAACCTTCCTTACGATCTGAACCCTAACTCGATGCACAAACCCTCTAAACTGCCAACATCAAAGCTAAACTAACTGCTGCTTGCTAACCTTGATTTGCGATCCATGTCAGACTCGGCTGATAGTTCTTTATTCCTATTGAATCAACTATCCTTCAACTATTTGGGACTGTTTTTGATGTGTAGATGCATCAACTTGCAGATGCTACTTCGTAACTAACAGTTGTTTCCTTATCTTTTCAGCTTTAGGCAGCTACAATCGAAAGAAAGTTTCCTTTCCAACGCGCCGTGGATGTGCGAGCCGTGGAACGCCAGACGTAAGTAATCGAACACTACGTCACAATCGTTTTGTAGCTAGAAGAACATTTGCGCGTGCATTGAATGGCGAGACTTTTACTGCTTGCAAACAGACTTGTATCATTGAGAAAAAGCCGCCTTGCAACTGCAAAGCCATTCGAGTGCTTGTTGCCATTCAAACCATTACGAAGACGAGTCGTTTAATTCGATTAGCAGCCAGTTGAAAGAAGCCATTTGAATGTTGTTTGTTGAAACATCGCGTAGATCGTTTGTTATTAGTCAGTGAGTGGAGACGAAGATTTGGATTTGCACAGACTGTTAGCTAGTGATTGTGCTGAAGAAAAGTGTATACGAATGAGTGAGTTGATAGAGAAGAAAGAGAGAGAGAGAGAGAGAAAGAAAAAGAAAGTCTACAGCACCAGGTATTCCCAGGCGGTCACCCATCCAAGTACTAACCTGGCCCTACCGGGCTTGACTTCGGTGATCGGACGAGAACCGGTTTTTTCCCGGTGGTATGGCCGTAGACGAAGAATAATGTTGCAGTTTAAAGCTTTTGTAGCCGTGTCTTTGGAGCAGTTGATTGGGTTGTTGTTGGTGTTGTTGGAGTGTTTGTGTGAAGAAGCTAGGGGTGGGGGGGACCCCTGTCGAAATTTTGCTTTGAGGGTTGTGTTTGCAGTGGGTTGGTTGAGTAGTGAGCAGTGCGAGTGAGTGGGTAGGTAGTTAAGTAGAGTTGATAGAGTAGATGGAGTAGGTAGGAAGCTGCCTATGGGTGTCGATCCCACATGGTTGGGAGTAGTATTGTTGAAGGGCTGGTGGAGGGTGGGAGGAATTGGTTTATCGCTTCTCGGCCTTTTGGCTAAGATCAAGTGTAGTATCTGTTCTTATCAGCTTAATATCTGATACGCTGCTCATTGAGTAGCTCATATATTAAACTGATTTTTGGAACTGGGCTGTGGAAAAGAGGCTTGCCTCGTCCCAGCCACGGGTTGTCTCGGTATTGCACTACCTCCGTGTACGGCCCACTTCCTTCGGGAAGATTTTTCAACTTCAAAGAAAAACTAACTAGCTTTGTGCTTGCTTGCCCCCACAGAACAAGGCCAGGTTGACAGCTAATCCCACACGCTGCAAGTTCAGGATGCAGGAGAGGTGAGTAATGTGGCGGCTTGATCAAGCATACTTACCTGACGCGGGAGGTTCACTGTGATCATGAAGGCAGTCCTCTCAGGGTGAGGCCCTCTCATTGCACTTCGATTGGGTTGACCCCTGCGATTACCCCAAATGTGGGTAACTCGAGCGTATAATTTCTGGTAGTGGGGACCTGCGTTCGCGCTAGTCCCCGAACAACTTCAAACAAACAACTAACTAGCTAACTAACTAACTAACTAACTAACTAACTAACTTGTTTGTTTGCTTGCTTGCTTGCTGCTAGCTACCTCCAACTTCAACCCTACCTTGAAGGTTCCCCCTAGCTACCTTTCTGCAAACCCCAACTGCATGTGTAACCCTAGCTGGATAGGTCATCCTAGCTTGTATCTTACCCTTAGCTTTCCACAAACCCTAACACGGATCGTAAATGTAGTGCGAATAGTAACCCTAGCTAGTATTTTACCCTTAGCTTTGCACAAACCCTAGCGCAGATCGTAAACCTAGTTAGTATTTGACGTTTAGCTTTCCACAAACCCTAACAGGGATCGTAAACGTAGTGTGAATAGCAACCCTAGCTCGTATTTTACCCTTAGCTTTCCACAAACCCTAGCGCAGATCGTAAACCTAGCGTGAATCGTAACCAAACCTAGTGCGAATTCTAACCCTAACTAGTTCACTCAAAGCCTAGAAAGTTAACCCTAACTGCGCTCAAACCCTAGTTCAATGGTAACCCTAGCTCAATACTAACCCTAGGTCAATCTTAACCCTAACCTTCCTTACGATCTGAACCCTAACTCGATGCACAAACCCTCTAAACTGCCAACATCAAAGCTAAACTAACTGCTGCTTGCTAACCTTGATTTGCGATCCATGTCAGACTCGGCTGATAGTTCTTTATTCCTATTGAATCAACTATCCTTCAACTATTTGGGACTGTTTTTGATGTGTAGATGCATCAACTTGCAGATGCTACTTCGTAACTAACAGTTGTTTCCTTATCTTTTCAGCTTTAGGCAGCTACAATCGAAAGAAAGTTTCCTTTCCAACGCGCCGTGGATGTGCGAGCCGTGGAACGCCAGACGTAAGTAATCGAACACTACGTCACAATCGTTTTGTAGCTAGAAGAACATTTGCGCGTGCATTGAATGGCGAGACTTTTACTGCTTGCAAACAGACTTGTATCATTGAGAAAAAGCCGCCTTGCAACTGCAAAGCCATTCGAGTGCTTGTTGCCATTCAAACCATTACGAAGACGAGTCGTTTAATTCGATTAGCAGCCAGTTGAAAGAAGCCATTTGAATGTTGTTTGTTGAAACATCGCGTAGATCGTTTGTTATTAGTCAGTGAGTGGAGACGAAGATTTGGATTTGCACAGACTGTTAGCTAGTGATTGTGCTGAAGAAAAGTGTATACGAATGAGTGAGTTGATAGAGAAGAAAGAGAGAGAGAGAGAGAGAAAGAAAAAGAAAGTCTACAGCACCAGGTATTCCCAGGCGGTCACCCATCCAAGTACTAACCTGGCCCTACCGGGCTTGACTTCGGTGATCGGACGAGAACCGGTTTTTTCCCGGTGGTATGGCCGTAGACGAAGAATAATGTTGCAGTTTAAAGCTTTTGTAGCCGTGTCTTTGGAGCAGTTGATTGGGTTGTTGTTGGTGTTGTTGGAGTGTTTGTGTGAAGAAGCTAGGGGTGGGGGGGACCCCTGTCGAAATTTTGCTTTGAGGGTTGTGTTTGCAGTGGGTTGGTTGAGTAGTGAGCAGTGCGAGTGAGTGGGTAGGTAGTTAAGTAGAGTTGATAGAGTAGATGGAGTAGGTAGGAAGCTGCCTATGGGTGTCGATCCCACATGGTTGGGAGTAGTATTGTTGAAGGGCTGGTGGAGGGTGGGAGGAATTGGTTTATCGCTTCTCGGCCTTTTGGCTAAGATCAAGTGTAGTATCTGTTCTTATTTTCAGCTTACTCACTTGATTAGCCGAAAGCCGAGTTTATCTTTTCTCACAAGTAGTGTTTTTTTATCTCATATACCGAATCATGGCTCCATTTCGAGCATCCCGGACAGTTCGCCTCCAGGTACCTAAAGGCGACGATCGCGTGACAGTGATCGCGGTCCTTCGCGCTCTACGCGCACAAGAATACGAGCTCGTGGGAGCACAAACCTGCCCTGGCGGACATGCTATAGACATAGTGTTTAAAACAGAAGAAGGCGCAGAAGTCTGCGAACAACGAGGCATCGAACTCTTCCATACCAACTTCTCCGTGGCCTCCATCGCCATTCAACACACGTACGTGTCTGTATTCTTGCCCATAGAGTACCCAGACACAGATCTCCGAGCTCTTCTAGGCCGGTATGGTGAAGTCCGTAACATACGCAGACTTCACTTCAAAGACGAGGGCCTGCAAGAGCTCGAGACTGGGGTCCGCGTGGTTGATTTCTCGAAGCTGGAGAAACCTCTCCCGTACAGGATGTCCGTGGCGGGTTTCTCATTCGGCTTCAAATATACGGGGCAACCCGAGAGTTGTCTGAGATGCTCGTCACTGGACCATACAGTGAAATCCTGTCCGCTCCAGCGTCGACGAAAAGGAATCAACCACGCGCAAGAACGCACAACCACGGCTTGGAACCAAAGCCAAACCATCGAGTCTCGAGAGACTCAAAACCATCCAGAACCTAACCCCAGCAACCCACAAGAAAACCAAGAAACTCAAGCAAAGGACAGCACCGCCATCGCTGAAACCACTGTCGTCTCCACATCACAGGCGACCCTAATTCAACAAGATCAAGCCCCACCGCGAGGGACCACGAAACGGGAACGGGAGACTGATCCCGCGATCCCCGACTCGCCCACAAAGTCCTCGGTATCCAAGAAACAGTGTAAGATCGAGCCATACGAGCAATTCGTACTCGATCTTAACAACACAGGCCCCTCAGGATGCACAAGGCGGTTAAAAAAAGCGGACAAATCTACCTTGGCCAAAGCCCTCGCCCTCCTAGCCCGAAAACAACACGGGCCCTATACTGAAGCACGTGCTAGCGAGGCCTGCATCGTGGACGACCCCATCGTCAGTCGTTGGCAGACGATGGATAAACTCACTGCTGACTCTGCTTCAGATAAGCTATTTCAATTATATAATAATCACTTTAAATCAGTATATGTCAAAGACAACTGATTCTGATTTTTTAACAATGATTTTTAATCTGTATCTATTTTTAATGGTCACAATGGCAGTCTCGTTCTGTTCGATCAATGTCAATGGCATGCACGAGGCTGCTAAACGTGCTAAAATTTTCAACTCTTTGCGTGAACAGAATCGCGACATCACGTTCGTGCAGGAAGCCCACATTTCGGACTCGACAGAAGCCCTGTCATGGGAAACAAATTGGGGAGGGAAGGCTTTCTGGAGCTACGGCTCGAACCACGCTCGTGGGGTTGGGATTCTGTTCAAAGAAAATTTCGAGTTCAAGTTTCTCGGCCTCAAGCGTGACCCTCACGGCCGGATGTTGAGTGTCTTGCTTGAGATCGAGAATTTTCAACTCCAGTTGATCTCCATCTACGCGCCGAATGCCTCGGCTGATAGAGTTTCCTTCTTTAATCGGAGGTGGGAATACTCTTATGCTGGGGTACCGGCGATTGTGGCTGGAGATTTCAACTGCATTTCGAACCTTTCCCTGGACAAATGGGGTGGCGATCCAAGGTCTGGCGATGCTGGCGAGCGCGAGTTGCGTGACTATTTGTCTGGCTTTCGTGGCGTAGATTTGTTCCGTTTTCTGCATCCCCAGAGCACGGAAACAACATATTTTAGACCTGACGGCTCTCTGGGGTCCAGAATAGACCGAATCTATGTCCCCGAGGGTTTGGCGAGTCAAGCGTGTAAGTGCGTGATTAAGCCTTTCCCGTTCTCAGACCATGCTTGTGTAGTGGGTCATTTGAGGCTTTCGGCTTCCCTGCCTCGTGGCAGGGGAAATTGGAAGTTCAACTGTTCCCTACTGCACGACCATCGCTTCTGCGAGGCCGTTCGTGTCTTTTGGCGCGAGTGGCAAACGGAAAAACCCAAGTTTCCTGACCACAGATTGTGGTGGGACATTGGAAAATTCCGTTTGAAGAAAATAGCAATCTCGGCTTCCCTGCGGTTAGCTAGACAAAGAGCCTCTGTCAAAGCAGACCTCGAACGTGAATACCAGACACTCAACAGATCACATGCCGACACACACAGATTGCTCAACATCAAGAAACAACTCGAAACTTTGCACACACAAACGCTCGAGGGGGCCAAGATACGCTCAAAAGCCCAGTTCATTGAGGAAGGAGAAAAACCGACCAAGTTTTTCTTCAACTTAGAAAGCACGAGACAATCCAAAAATACCATCACGGCTATCACAAACAAAGCCGGCACGACCGTGACCTCAAACCCCGAGATTCTGTCAACCCTTCGGGATTTTTATCAATCTCTCTACACGGCAGAGACGACAGACCCCACGTCCCAAGATCTCTTGCTTGCTAAGTTGAAGAATAAACTAACGGTCGACGAGAGTCGATCTCTAGAGTCTGAACTTCTTTTGGATGAGTGCTTCGAAGCGCTCAAGCAAATGAAGTCCAACCGGTCGCCTGGCAACGACGGACTTCCAGCTGAGTTCTACAAACACTTTTGGGATCTTATCGGCACTGATCTTGTTTGTATACTCAATTACGGTTTCGAAAGACACGCTCTTTCGACATCACAGACTCAGAGTATCCTCTCGCTTCTTTTTAAGAAAGACGACCGTCTTCTTCTAAAGAACTGGAGACCCATCTCCTTACTCAATGTAGACTACAAGATCTGCAGTAAAGCTCTAGCCAACCGCCTTCAGGGTGTTTTGAATTCTATCTTAGACCCTGATCAAACGTGTGGCGTCCCGGGGCGCAGTATATTCGAAAATTGTTTCCTCGTGAGAGATATTTTCGACTATACTGACGCGAAACGATTACCAGGTGCCTTGATCGCACTCGATCAAGAGAAGGCATTCGATAGAGTCGATCGAGTGTTTCTCGATCGGGTACTAACAACCATGGGTTTCGGTCCAGTGTTTCGACACTGGATCAAGACTATGTACGCCAACAGTCAGTCAGCCGTTAGCAATAACGGTTGGCTGACCAGTTATTTTCCCTTAGAACGGGGGGTGAGACAGGGATGTCCTCTCTCGCCCTTACTTTACTGTCTAGTGGCTGAGGTCTTGTCTAATTCTATCCGACAAGACCCCCAAATCGAAGGGATAGCTCTGCCCAAGGCGAGCGTGACAGCTAAAACTAGCCAGTATGCGGATGACCTAACTCTGATGCTCAAAAACTCGTATTCCATCGCTCGAGCCTTTGAGCATATAAACATATATGAGAAGGCTACCGGTGCCAAACTCAACAGAGACAAATCCGAAGGCCTTTGGATTGGTGCTTCAAAAGGATCAATCGAAAGGCCCGTAGACATACGCTGGGTCAATGACAAAGTCAAAATACTCGGTGTGTGGTTCGGATTTGGCGATCTTACCGAGTTTAATTGGACTCAGCGAGTCCAGAAACTCGAAAAGACACTGAATCTCTGGCGAGGCCGAGCGCTTTCGCTTAAGGGAAAAGCCCTGGTAATCAATACGCTAGCAGCGAGCAAGCTGTTATACACAGCCAGTGTATTGCAGATGCCCGCTGCAATCGCCACACGAATAAATCAGCTTGTCTGGGATTTTTTCTGGACAGGCAAAACACCTCAGGTCAGTCGAGACACGTGCGTTCAGCCACCCGAGAGGGGAGGCCTGGGGGTTATTCATGTCCTCTCGAAGGTCAAAGCACTCCAAATCAAATGGATAACTGCGATTACCGATCCAGATACGCAGGCGAAATGGGTTCATTTCGCTCGCTACTGGACAAGTCGCAGTTTAGCGTTCCGGCAAGAATGGTCCTGGCTTAAAGGCAACTCTGTAGCAGTTGCCCAGCCGGGTCATTGCAGCTCACGCTACCAATTCCTGCTGTCAACAATAGCAGAAATCAAGCCTTGGCTTAAGAATTGCTCAATCAAAGAGATCACGAGTAAATCGATTTATCTCGAATTTCTCAAAACACTCCCGTTCAAAACCAAGGTTCAGCGTGAGTGGGAAGCCAGAGCAGGCCATTCGCTTGTGTGGCCTGACATCTGGTCGAGCACTTACGGTGGCCTTAGCACGAACTGGGAAAGCGATCTCCTTTGGAAGATCAGACACGGGGTTGTTCGCACAGCTTATTTTCTAACCACTCGCCTGAAACTCAATTTCCGGCCGACCTGTCACCGCTGCGCTCGCGCGAGAATGGAAACGCTTAAACACGTCTTTCTGACTTGCCGATTCGCGCGCGCTGTCTGGGATTGGGCAATCCCAATCGCTGAATCGGTTCGTGGGTCTTCTCTGAATCGAGACGAGGAGACTTTGTTGCTCCATGTCGGTCTGTCTCGAGGCAGGAAGGACTCTCGGACCACGACCTTGGTTCGATACCTCATTAAACTTGTTCTCTGGCATCTCTGGGACGCTAGGAACAAGTCGTTGTTTGAGCACGAACAACAACAGTCCGCGGACATCGTTTCGAAAGTGAAAGCTTCGATTCGCTCGCGCATTAAAGGAGAGCTCGCGCTCAATTCCGACAGCATATTCGCCACGCATGGGAAATGGGGGATCAACGATGTCCTATGTTCTGTTCGTGGAGACACGCTGATCCTCAACATCTAGTACACATGTACTCTTCTCTCTGGCCTGAGTAGCTCACGCCACCAGGTTCCAAATTCTCTTAATTTACTCTCTCTTGCCTGAGTAGCTAACGCCACCAGGCTTTCATTTTGGTCACCCATCCCAGTTGGGACCTAGCCCTATCGGGCTTGACTTGTTATAACTATGTTCGATCGTTTTCGTCCTAGTTTATTTAGGTGTCTCACTCACCAATAGGGTTCCAATTTGGTCACCCCTCAGAGTTGAGCCTTTTATTTCTAAGTTTATATACGTCTCGCTCGATTCACCAGGCGGCTCTCAATGGTCACCCATCCCAGAGCTGACCTGGCCGTGTCGGGCTTGACTTTTCAAATCTACCTTGTTTAAACGTTTATTGAGTCCCGCTCGGTCCACCAGGTCGCTCTTGATGGTCACCCATCCCGGAGCTGACCTGGCCGTACCGGGCTTGACTTTTTCTTCTTAAGTTGATTTATGTCGCGCTCGGTCCACCAGGCCACTCTCAGTGGTCACCCATCCAGGAGCTGACCTGGCCGTACCGGGCTTGACTTTTCAACAATACCAAACTATCACCTTAATCGTTAGACAGTCTAGACAGTTTAGGCAGTGTAGACAGTCTAGAAAAATAAATAAAACCAATCAGTTTACAAATCATTATATAGGCCACAAGAAGATCTCGTCCCTGTAATTATTTATTAGATTTTCTTGGACCAATAAACACTTTTAAAAATAAAAAAAAAAAAAAAAAGTATCTGTTCTTATCAGCTTAATATCTGATACGCTGCTCATTGAGTAGCTCATATATTAAACTGATTTTTGGAACTGGGCTGTGGAAAAGAGGCTTGCCTCGTCCCAGCCACGGGTTGTCTCGGTATTGCACTACCTCCGTGTACGGCCCACTTCCTTCGGGAAGATTTTTCAACTTCAAAGAAAAACTAACTAGCTTTGTGCTTGCTTGCCCCCACAGAACAAGGCCAGGTTGACAGCTAATCCCACACGCTGCAAGTTCAGGATGCAGGAGAGGTGAGTAATGTGGCGGCTTGATCAAGCATACTTACCTGACGCGGGAGGTTCACTGTGATCATGAAGGCAGTCCTCTCAGGGTGAGGCCCTCTCATTGCACTTCGATTGGGTTGACCCCTGCGATTACCCCAAATGTGGGTAACTCGAGCGTATAATTTCTGGTAGTGGGGACCTGCGTTCGCGCTAGTCCCCGAACAACTTCAAACAAACAACTAACTAGCTAACTAACTAACTAACTAACTAACTAACTAACTTGTTTGTTTGCTTGCTTGCTTGCTGCTAGCTACCTCCAACTTCAACCCTACCTTGAAGGTTCCCCCTAGCTACCTTTCTGCAAACCCCAACTGCATGTGTAACCCTAGCTGGATAGGTCATCCTAGCTTGTATCTTACCCTTAGCTTTCCACAAACCCTAACACGGATCGTAAATGTAGTGCGAATAGTAACCCTAGCTAGTATTTTACCCTTAGCTTTGCACAAACCCTAGCGCAGATCGTAAACCTAGTTAGTATTTGACGTTTAGCTTTCCACAAACCCTAACAGGGATCGTAAACGTAGTGTGAATAGCAACCCTAGCTCGTATTTTACCCTTAGCTTTCCACAAACCCTAGCGCAGATCGTAAACCTAGCGTGAATCGTAACCAAACCTAGTGCGAATTCTAACCCTAACTAGTTCACTCAAAGCCTAGAAAGTTAACCCTAACTGCGCTCAAACCCTAGTTCAATGGTAACCCTAGCTCAATACTAACCCTAGGTCAATCTTAACCCTAACCTTCCTTACGATCTGAACCCTAACTCGATGCACAAACCCTCTAAACTGCCAACATCAAAGCTAAACTAACTGCTGCTTGCTAACCTTGATTTGCGATCCATGTCAGACTCGGCTGATAGTTCTTTATTCCTATTGAATCAACTATCCTTCAACTATTTGGGACTGTTTTTGATGTGTAGATGCATCAACTTGCAGATGCTACTTCGTAACTAACAGTTGTTTCCTTATCTTTTCAGCTTTAGGCAGCTACAATCGAAAGAAAGTTTCCTTTCCAACGCGCCGTGGATGTGCGAGCCGTGGAACGCCAGACGTAAGTAATCGAACACTACGTCACAATCGTTTTGTAGCTAGAAGAACATTTGCGCGTGCATTGAATGGCGAGACTTTTACTGCTTGCAAACAGACTTGTATCATTGAGAAAAAGCCGCCTTGCAACTGCAAAGCCATTCGAGTGCTTGTTGCCATTCAAACCATTACGAAGACGAGTCGTTTAATTCGATTAGCAGCCAGTTGAAAGAAGCCATTTGAATGTTGTTTGTTGAAACATCGCGTAGATCGTTTGTTATTAGTCAGTGAGTGGAGACGAAGATTTGGATTTGCACAGACTGTTAGCTAGTGATTGTGCTGAAGAAAAGTGTATACGAATGAGTGAGTTGATAGAGAAGAAAGAGAGAGAGAGAGAGAGAAAGAAAAAGAAAGTCTACAGCACCAGGTATTCCCAGGCGGTCACCCATCCAAGTACTAACCTGGCCCTACCGGGCTTGACTTCGGTGATCGGACGAGAACCGGTTTTTTCCCGGTGGTATGGCCGTAGACGAAGAATAATGTTGCAGTTTAAAGCTTTTGTAGCCGTGTCTTTGGAGCAGTTGATTGGGTTGTTGTTGGTGTTGTTGGAGTGTTTGTGTGAAGAAGCTAGGGGTGGGGGGGACCCCTGTCGAAATTTTGCTTTGAGGGTTGTGTTTGCAGTGGGTTGGTTGAGTAGTGAGCAGTGCGAGTGAGTGGGTAGGTAGTTAAGTAGAGTTGATAGAGTAGATGGAGTAGGTAGGAAGCTGCCTATGGGTGTCGATCCCACATGGTTGGGAGTAGTATTGTTGAAGGGCTGGTGGAGGGTGGGAGGAATTGGTTTATCGCTTCTCGGCCTTTTGGCTAAGATCAAGTGTAGTATCTGTTCTTATCAGCTTAATATCTGATACGCTGCTCATTGAGTAGCTCATATATTAAACTGATTTTTGGAACTGGGCTGTGGAAAAGAGGCTTGCCTCGTCCCAGCCACGGGTTGTCTCGGTATTGCACTACCTCCGTGTACGGCCCACTTCCTTCGGGAAGATTTTTCAACTTCAAAGAAAAACTAACTAGCTTTGTGCTTGCTTGCCCCCACAGAACAAGGCCAGGTTGACAGCTAATCCCACACGCTGCAAGTTCAGGATGCAGGAGAGGTGAGTAATGTGGCGGCTTGATCAAGCATACTTACCTGACGCGGGAGGTTCACTGTGATCATGAAGGCAGTCCTCTCAGGGTGAGGCCCTCTCATTGCACTTCGATTGGGTTGACCCCTGCGATTACCCCAAATGTGGGTAACTCGAGCGTATAATTTCTGGTAGTGGGGACCTGCGTTCGCGCTAGTCCCCGAACAACTTCAAACAAACAACTAACTAGCTAACTAACTAACTAACTAACTAACTAACTAACTTGTTTGTTTGCTTGCTTGCTTGCTGCTAGCTACCTCCAACTTCAACCCTACCTTGAAGGTTCCCCCTAGCTACCTTTCTGCAAACCCCAACTGCATGTGTAACCCTAGCTGGATAGGTCATCCTAGCTTGTATCTTACCCTTAGCTTTCCACAAACCCTAACACGGATCGTAAATGTAGTGCGAATAGTAACCCTAGCTAGTATTTTACCCTTAGCTTTGCACAAACCCTAGCGCAGATCGTAAACCTAGTTAGTATTTGACGTTTAGCTTTCCACAAACCCTAACAGGGATCGTAAACGTAGTGTGAATAGCAACCCTAGCTCGTATTTTACCCTTAGCTTTCCACAAACCCTAGCGCAGATCGTAAACCTAGCGTGAATCGTAACCAAACCTAGTGCGAATTCTAACCCTAACTAGTTCACTCAAAGCCTAGAAAGTTAACCCTAACTGCGCTCAAACCCTAGTTCAATGGTAACCCTAGCTCAATACTAACCCTAGGTCAATCTTAACCCTAACCTTCCTTACGATCTGAACCCTAACTCGATGCACAAACCCTCTAAACTGCCAACATCAAAGCTAAACTAACTGCTGCTTGCTAACCTTGATTTGCGATCCATGTCAGACTCGGCTGATAGTTCTTTATTCCTATTGAATCAACTATCCTTCAACTATTTGGGACTGTTTTTGATGTGTAGATGCATCAACTTGCAGATGCTACTTCGTAACTAACAGTTGTTTCCTTATCTTTTCAGCTTTAGGCAGCTACAATCGAAAGAAAGTTTCCTTTCCAACGCGCCGTGGATGTGCGAGCCGTGGAACGCCAGACGTAAGTAATCGAACACTACGTCACAATCGTTTTGTAGCTAGAAGAACATTTGCGCGTGCATTGAATGGCGAGACTTTTACTGCTTGCAAACAGACTTGTATCATTGAGAAAAAGCCGCCTTGCAACTGCAAAGCCATTCGAGTGCTTGTTGCCATTCAAACCATTACGAAGACGAGTCGTTTAATTCGATTAGCAGCCAGTTGAAAGAAGCCATTTGAATGTTGTTTGTTGAAACATCGCGTAGATCGTTTGTTATTAGTCAGTGAGTGGAGACGAAGATTTGGATTTGCACAGACTGTTAGCTAGTGATTGTGCTGAAGAAAAGTGTATACGAATGAGTGAGTTGATAGAGAAGAAAGAGAGAGAGAGAGAGAGAAAGAAAAAGAAAGTCTACAGCACCAGGTATTCCCAGGCGGTCACCCATCCAAGTACTAACCTGGCCCTACCGGGCTTGACTTCGGTGATCGGACGAGAACCGGTTTTTTTTTTTTTTTTCTTTTAAAGTACCTTGCGGTACCTATTTATTTACAATGAATAAGTTGTTTACAGTTGTTTTTTTTTTTTTTTTTTTTTTTGTTTTTTTTTTTACAGTTGTTTTTTTCTTTATCTATTACATGTTGTGTTACTATCGGTTATCTATTTTTTTTTTTTTTTTTGAAAATATTTGTATTTGGGATGGATTTATTCGTATTAAAAGCTATTTAAAACTAAACATTTGTTTATTCGTATCTTGCGATTATTTCCTATATCTCGCTTGCGCGTGTTTATTTTGACTTAGTTATATATTGAACGTGAGTTTGCCGTTGGTGAGGGATCCTAAGGCTTCGTTTTTGAGCCATAGGTCCGTAAAGTCTTGTATTGTGTCTTTGTTTACATGTGTTGTGTGGTTCATGCGTATATGTGCTTGGACATCAGCTCTGAAAATGTCATGCGGTGTATGATTTGTATTATAAATGCGCTTCATCACAGCTGATTTGTGTATGGCGAAGCGTGCTGTGTTAAGTATCCAGTTGAGCAAACGGTATTTGTCATGATCTTGTGGTGTTTGCCCTGTGTTTGTTGTGCCAAACAGTTTAGTTTGGTCGTCCAAGGTCACTGTGGAATCAGTAGCGGCGTCTGTTATGGTTTGGATGTGAGTCCAAAAAGCTCTTAATTGCGTGCAGTGGAGTAGTAAATGTTCAATAGTCTCCGTTGCGTTACAGTGATGACAGTTCGGGGTATTGTGAACAGTCATGTCGTGCAAGCGTTTAGCCGTTGGTAGCGCTCGGTGTTTTATTTTCCAGTCGAAGTCTTTCCGTTTATTCGTGATTAAGTCATGGTTTCTGGGCAGCCAGAACTGTCCGTTAGTAGCTTGTGTTGGGAACTGTGTCGTCCAGTGAGCGATCGCTGGTATGTTGTGGTCAATTGAGTCCCTCAGTCGTTTGTATATCGTGTTTGTTTTGATCTTCTGGAGATCTGTGAATTCTTTTACTCTGGCATTTGGTTTCAGGACAAATCTCAGATTAGTGTGCGTTTGATTCGTTATGTGTGGCTGTGTGTCAATGACTCTGTGCCATTGTTTCGGTATAGCTGTAACTATTTCGTTCAGTTGTTGTTCGGTTTGTTCGATTGTTATTGTTTCGTCTATGTCCGTCAGTTGTTCGTGTAAGGCTTGAATCGGCATCAGACCTGGAGCTACCAAGTAACAGATGTCGTCCACCTTCGTTAATCCAGCTTGGATCCACTTTTTGTTGTGTAAAGTGTTCTCGTCTTTGTCCTTGATCAGTGTGTTGTCAAAGAGTGGTTCTCGTTTGATATCCTGTAGTACTGACGGTCTGTCAGTTCGTGTTATGTGTGGTTGGAATTGCACCCACGCTTTCAACAATTCCTTGTGAAAGATAGGTAGATCGGTATCGATGTCTTTTGTTTTGTATTGCGTGGTTAGTGTGTGGATGCCTAGGTCTTTAGCCTGAGTTCGAAGATAGTCTGCTAAAAAGCATTTCCAGTGTGCTTGTGTTGGCTCAAGCAGTCTCTTAATGGTGTTAATGCGAAGTGCTGTGATCTTAGTGGTTATGTTGTGTACATTAAAGCCGCCTAATGACTTAGGCAGGCTTAGAGTGTTTTTGTTTACCATGTGTGATTTGTTTGACCAGAAAAACTTGTATATTATAGTCTCTACTTCATGTATAGCCCACGGTGGAATGTGGAACGAAGTAGCGTGATACCATAATATTGAGGTTAATAAACCATTGATTACGAGTGTTTTTCCTGTGTAACTGAGGTCTCTAGATTGCCATGCTGTGCACGTGTTTCTTATCTTGTTGATGCGTTGTGTGATGTTCTTATGTGTACAGTCTATATTTCCGAAATAAAATCCTAAGATTTTCTCCGGAATATAGTCGTTAAACCATTCGAATTGGTGTATGTTATCAGAACGGTGTTTCAGGGAGCCAGACCACAGGCCTTTACATTTCGATCTATTTATTTTTGCCCCTGACACTCGCTCATAGGCTTTGAATACCTTCAGAGTTTCATCAATCGATGTCTCATCTGTCAACAGAAGTGTAGTGTCGTCAGCATATTGAGTGAGTTTGACCTCTGTGTTTGCCGGAGATTTGAAGCCGTGTATGTTGTTGTTAGCTCTGATGTGTGAGGCTAGTATTTCCGCTGTGATAATGTATAGCGGTGCTGAGAGTGGGCAACCTTGTCTCAGGCCTCTTTCTAGTTGTATAAACGCTGTAAACCAACCGTTTACTTTAACGGTGCTGGTTGTGTGTTTGTAAAGGGTTTGAATCCATTGGATGAATTGACGTCCAAACCCAAATTTACGCAGAGCGTTAATCAGGAAATTATGATTGACGCGATCAAAGGCTTTTAGTTGATCAACAGAGATGAGCGCTAGCGGTTTGTTGTTATCATTTGCAAAAGTTATAGCATCGCGGATGAGGCTAATGTTGTCATTAATAGTTCGTCCAAGTACACAGGCCGTTTGATCCGCGTGTATAATACTTGGTAGAACCTGCTTAAGCCTATTAGCTAGCGTTTTTGTCAAGAGTTTATAATCGGTGTTTAGCAATGTTATGGGTCGCCAGTTGCTAAGTGCTTTGCGATCATCCTTTTTGTAGAGGAGTGTAATGATTCCCCTACGTTGTGTGAGCGAAAGTTGGCCTTGCATGTGTGCGAAATTAAATACGCTTGTGAGTTTGATGCCCAGTATGTCCCAAAAGTGTTTATAGAAGTTCGTAGTCAGGCCGTCTATGCCTGGGGTTTTGTTGTTTTCCATATGCTTAATGGATGTCGTTAGTTCGTTGAGAGTGATCTCTCCTTCACATTGGTCGCGTTCTTCGTTCGTCAATGTCGGTGTGTCTATGTTGAAGAAACCAGTTTGGTCTATGTCGTCTTGAACCTCTTTGGAGTAGAGGTTCTTGTAGAATTCGTGAGTTTGAGTTAATATGTCGTACGTGTCGGATGTGGTCGATCCGTCATCGCGTGTCAGTGTTGTAATCGTCTGATCAGCTTGTCTTTTCTTTTCGAGGTTGTAGAAGTATTTTGTACTTCGTTCACCCTCTTCAAGGAACCGAGCCTTTGCTCTGATCTTTGTAGCTTCTAGTTGTTTCAGTTCGAGTGTTTTCAGTTGTTCTTGTGCTTCCAGGTATTTTCGTATGTCATCTGCGTTTCCGGTCTGAGCTTGTATTCGTAATTGATCTATTGATCGTTGCATGTCATTAAGTTCCTGTCTTTGTGCTTTGTTTTGTTTCTTAGCGTGCGTGATCGCTATGGTTTTAAAATTACGTTTCGCTGTTTCCCACCATTTAAGAGGGTCGTCAGTTGTTGCGTATCGTTCAGTCCAGGTTGTCCAGAATTGTTTAATGTCGCTTGTGAATGCTTTGTTGTCGAGTAGAGTGTTGTTGAAGTGCCAGTAACCTGGACCACGATTGACCTTTGTGAGATCAAGCGTTAACACGACAGCATCGTGGTCAGAGTGTGTGTATGTTGCGATTTTTGTCTTGGAAGCGTATTGTGTGATGTCGTTACTGATGTATATTCGGTCGATTCTTGTCTGTATAAATTCGTTCGGTCTGCGTGTGTTTGTTCCAGTCCATGTAAATTCGCTAGAATTTGGGTGCTGTTGTCTCCATATGTCAGTGATATTGTGTAATAGCGCTAGTTCAGTGAGAGTTTTAGCAGCTGTCTGTCTGTGATCTGGGTTTCCCCCGCGTTTGTCTCGTTTATCTGTAGTACAGTTGAAGTCCCCTCCAAGTATATTATGTGTGTTTGGTGTTAGGTAGTACTGTAGTTGTCTAAAGAAAGTTCTTCGTTCTGTGTCTGTGTTCGGTGCATAGACATTCGAGAGCGTGAATGTGTGATTTTGTGTTTGTACATGTGTGCTTATGATCCGACCTTCTCTGTCGCTTTTAGTGTTTGTAGCTGTGAGCTGTGCTTTTTCGTTTAGGAGAATGGCTACTCCTCTAGCTGTGTTGGTGCCGTTGTTGGTCAGGACCGTTCCTGGCCAGTCACGTTCTATGTCTGTTTGTATGTCGTCGGTCCAATGCGTTTCTTGTACAAATATGATGTCAAAGGATTTGAAGTAGTTAAAAGCAATTGCGCGTCGTTGCGGCTGCCTGAGCCCTTGCGCGTTCAAAGTAATGATATTAAAAGCCATACTTAATATAAAAATAAAGGTGGAGAGATAATAATAATACATTGTAATGGTTATAGGAATAATAGTGTAATGTTCAGTTCGTTGGTTTACCTTCTGGCGGCTTTTGTTGTCCTTGTTGTTCTTGTGGTTTTCGTGTTACTATGTTTGGTTTGTAGACTTTCTTTTGTTTTATGGCTTTCGTCGGTTGGTGAATCGTAGTTGTTTTGTCGTCATCTGAGGAGGTTAGGGATCTTTTCTGTCCTTTGGTGCCTTGTGTTGGTGGTTGTGTGTGTTGCGATGCAAATTGTTCTATTTCTTCTGTGCGGTGGATGGTCTGGTCTGTTTCTTCGGTGTCTTCCATGTGTATGTGCTCGTTGTCGTCGTCGTTCTCGTGGTTGTTCTCTTCGTTTATCGCTTCTTCCCCTTCAGTTTCGCTGTCGCTTTCGCTGTCGCTGTCGCTATTGCTTTCGGAGTCTGAGTTTGTTTCCTCTTGCTCTTGTTCAGTGTTGTTATTCTCTTCGGTGGTGGTGTTATTGTTGTTGGCGGCTGGTTTGTTTGGACACGATCTAGCGATGTGTCCTCGAGTGCCGCACCGCCGGCATTCAATGCTAGGGCATCTCGATTTGGTATGCCCCTCCTCGTTACAGTTGGAACATACCGGTCGCTGATTATTATGAATAATCCTGCAGTATTCCCCACTGATCTTAATGGCATAGGGAATACTGCCTTTGAGGATCATCCTCGCCATCCTGTTGCCATTCTCCAGGCCAGCAAGGTCGTGCGTCTTTTTATATTTTAACCGTATAATTTCGGATTTTACTGTCCCATATAGTTCTAGCGCTTCTTTTAGGTGGTTATCTTCTACATAGGCCTTCAGGCCCATCACAGAGACGTTCGTATAATATCCCTGCGGTGGATGGCAGGGCACGTGGCTTGTTCCAATGGTGATGCCATTGGTTATGAGCTCGTTGCTCAGTTCTTCTCCATTGAGCTCTACCAGATACGAAGTATCTGGTAGCTCCTGAACGACGTTGAGGCATCCTTCCCCCAGTTCTTCCTCTATTGCATTCTTGATAGTTCCCAGAGGGAAGTTTCTCGGGGTTTTGAAAACTACCGAGCGAGACTTCCGGTCGGCCATGATGGCCTTGGCTGACCGGCGTTAAGAGATATTCTTCTTCAAAAATATGCTCTCAACGTCGGTCAAAGGTTTTTCTAGATTACTCCTTCTCTTCTTCTAGCCCTTATATATCGCTCATCTAATTCCAGACGGCTGATGTATTGAATGTAGTAAAGATTTTTTTGGATTTTCGGGAGCGAACGAGAACCGGTTTTTTCCCGGTGGTATGGCCGTAGACGAAGAATAATGTTGCAGTTTAAAGCTTTTGTAGCCGTGTCTTTGGAGCAGTTGATTGGGTTGTTGTTGGTGTTGTTGGAGTGTTTGTGTGAAGAAGCTAGGGGTGGGGGGGACCCCTGTCGAAATTTTGCTTTGAGGGTTGTGTTTGCAGTGGGTTGGTTGAGTAGTGAGCAGTGCGAGTGAGTGGGTAGGTAGTTAAGTAGAGTTGATAGAGTAGATGGAGTAGGTAGGAAGCTGCCTATGGGTGTCGATCCCACATGGTTGGGAGTAGTATTGTTGAAGGGCTGGTGGAGGGTGGGAGGAATTGGTTTATCGCTTCTCGGCCTTTTGGCTAAGATCAAGTGTAGTATCTGTTCTTATCAGCTTAATATCTGATACGCTGCTCATTGAGTAGCTCATATATTAAACTGATTTTTGGAACTGGGCTGTGGAAAAGAGGCTTGCCTCGTCCCAGCCACGGGTTGTCTCGGTATTGCACTACCTCCGTGTACGGCCCACTTCCTTCGGGAAGATTTTTCAACTTCAAAGAAAAACTAACTAGCTTTGTGCTTGCTTGCCCCCACAGAACAAGGCCAGGTTGACAGCTAATCCCACACGCTGCAAGTTCAGGATGCAGGAGAGGTGAGTAATGTGGCGGCTTGATCAAGCATACTTACCTGACGCGGGAGGTTCACTGTGATCATGAAGGCAGTCCTCTCAGGGTGAGGCCCTCTCATTGCACTTCGATTGGGTTGACCCCTGCGATTACCCCAAATGTGGGTAACTCGAGCGTATAATTTCTGGTAGTGGGGACCTGCGTTCGCGCTAGTCCCCGAACAACTTCAAACAAACAACTAACTAGCTAACTAACTAACTAACTAACTAACTAACTAACTTGTTTGTTTGCTTGCTTGCTTGCTGCTAGCTACCTCCAACTTCAACCCTACCTTGAAGGTTCCCCCTAGCTACCTTTCTGCAAACCCCAACTGCATGTGTAACCCTAGCTGGATAGGTCATCCTAGCTTGTATCTTACCCTTAGCTTTCCACAAACCCTAACACGGATCGTAAATGTAGTGCGAATAGTAACCCTAGCTAGTATTTTACCCTTAGCTTTGCACAAACCCTAGCGCAGATCGTAAACCTAGTTAGTATTTGACGTTTAGCTTTCCACAAACCCTAACAGGGATCGTAAACGTAGTGTGAATAGCAACCCTAGCTCGTATTTTACCCTTAGCTTTCCACAAACCCTAGCGCAGATCGTAAACCTAGCGTGAATCGTAACCAAACCTAGTGCGAATTCTAACCCTAACTAGTTCACTCAAAGCCTAGAAAGTTAACCCTAACTGCGCTCAAACCCTAGTTCAATGGTAACCCTAGCTCAATACTAACCCTAGGTCAATCTTAACCCTAACCTTCCTTACGATCTGAACCCTAACTCGATGCACAAACCCTCTAAACTGCCAACATCAAAGCTAAACTAACTGCTGCTTGCTAACCTTGATTTGCGATCCATGTCAGACTCGGCTGATAGTTCTTTATTCCTATTGAATCAACTATCCTTCAACTATTTGGGACTGTTTTTGATGTGTAGATGCATCAACTTGCAGATGCTACTTCGTAACTAACAGTTGTTTCCTTATCTTTTCAGCTTTAGGCAGCTACAATCGAAAGAAAGTTTCCTTTCCAACGCGCCGTGGATGTGCGAGCCGTGGAACGCCAGACGTAAGTAATCGAACACTACGTCACAATCGTTTTGTAGCTAGAAGAACATTTGCGCGTGCATTGAATGGCGAGACTTTTACTGCTTGCAAACAGACTTGTATCATTGAGAAAAAGCCGCCTTGCAACTGCAAAGCCATTCGAGTGCTTGTTGCCATTCAAACCATTACGAAGACGAGTCGTTTAATTCGATTAGCAGCCAGTTGAAAGAAGCCATTTGAATGTTGTTTGTTGAAACATCGCGTAGATCGTTTGTTATTAGTCAGTGAGTGGAGACGAAGATTTGGATTTGCACAGACTGTTAGCTAGTGATTGTGCTGAAGAAAAGTGTATACGAATGAGTGAGTTGATAGAGAAGAAAGAGAGAGAGAGAGAGAGAAAGAAAAAGAAAGTCTACAGCACCAGGTATTCCCAGGCGGTCACCCATCCAAGTACTAACCTGGCCCTACCGGGCTTGACTTCGGTGATCGGACGAGAACCGGTTTTTTCCCGGTGGTATGGCCGTAGACGAAGAATAATGTTGCAGTTTAAAGCTTTTGTAGCCGTGTCTTTGGAGCAGTTGATTGGGTTGTTGTTGGTGTTGTTGGAGTGTTTGTGTGAAGAAGCTAGGGGTGGGGGGGACCCCTGTCGAAATTTTGCTTTGAGGGTTGTGTTTGCAGTGGGTTGGTTGAGTAGTGAGCAGTGCGAGTGAGTGGGTAGGTAGTTAAGTAGAGTTGATAGAGTAGATGGAGTAGGTAGGAAGCTGCCTATGGGTGTCGATCCCACATGGTTGGGAGTAGTATTGTTGAAGGGCTGGTGGAGGGTGGGAGGAATTGGTTTATCGCTTCTCGGCCTTTTGGCTAAGATCAAGTGTAGTATCTGTTCTTATCAGCTTAATATCTGATACGCTGCTCATTGAGTAGCTCATATATTAAACTGATTTTTGGAACTGGGCTGTGGAAAAGAGGCTTGCCTCGTCCCAGCCACGGGTTGTCTCGGTATTGCACTACCTCCGTGTACGGCCCACTTCCTTCGGGAAGATTTTTCAACTTCAAAGAAAAACTAACTAGCTTTGTGCTTGCTTGCCCCCACAGAACAAGGCCAGGTTGACAGCTAATCCCACACGCTGCAAGTTCAGGATGCAGGAGAGGTGAGTAATGTGGCGGCTTGATCAAGCATACTTACCTGACGCGGGAGGTTCACTGTGATCATGAAGGCAGTCCTCTCAGGGTGAGGCCCTCTCATTGCACTTCGATTGGGTTGACCCCTGCGATTACCCCAAATGTGGGTAACTCGAGCGTATAATTTCTGGTAGTGGGGACCTGCGTTCGCGCTAGTCCCCGAACAACTTCAAACAAACAACTAACTAGCTAACTAACTAACTAACTAACTAACTAACTAACTTGTTTGTTTGCTTGCTTGCTTGCTGCTAGCTACCTCCAACTTCAACCCTACCTTGAAGGTTCCCCCTAGCTACCTTTCTGCAAACCCCAACTGCATGTGTAACCCTAGCTGGATAGGTCATCCTAGCTTGTATCTTACCCTTAGCTTTCCACAAACCCTAACACGGATCGTAAATGTAGTGCGAATAGTAACCCTAGCTAGTATTTTACCCTTAGCTTTGCACAAACCCTAGCGCAGATCGTAAACCTAGTTAGTATTTGACGTTTAGCTTTCCACAAACCCTAACAGGGATCGTAAACGTAGTGTGAATAGCAACCCTAGCTCGTATTTTACCCTTAGCTTTCCACAAACCCTAGCGCAGATCGTAAACCTAGCGTGAATCGTAACCAAACCTAGTGCGAATTCTAACCCTAACTAGTTCACTCAAAGCCTAGAAAGTTAACCCTAACTGCGCTCAAACCCTAGTTCAATGGTAACCCTAGCTCAATACTAACCCTAGGTCAATCTTAACCCTAACCTTCCTTACGATCTGAACCCTAACTCGATGCACAAACCCTCTAAACTGCCAACATCAAAGCTAAACTAACTGCTGCTTGCTAACCTTGATTTGCGATCCATGTCAGACTCGGCTGATAGTTCTTTATTCCTATTGAATCAACTATCCTTCAACTATTTGGGACTGTTTTTGATGTGTAGATGCATCAACTTGCAGATGCTACTTCGTAACTAACAGTTGTTTCCTTATCTTTTCAGCTTTAGGCAGCTACAATCGAAAGAAAGTTTCCTTTCCAACGCGCCGTGGATGTGCGAGCCGTGGAACGCCAGACGTAAGTAATCGAACACTACGTCACAATCGTTTTGTAGCTAGAAGAACATTTGCGCGTGCATTGAATGGCGAGACTTTTACTGCTTGCAAACAGACTTGTATCATTGAGAAAAAGCCGCCTTGCAACTGCAAAGCCATTCGAGTGCTTGTTGCCATTCAAACCATTACGAAGACGAGTCGTTTAATTCGATTAGCAGCCAGTTGAAAGAAGCCATTTGAATGTTGTTTGTTGAAACATCGCGTAGATCGTTTGTTATTAGTCAGTGAGTGGAGACGAAGATTTGGATTTGCACAGACTGTTAGCTAGTGATTGTGCTGAAGAAAAGTGTATACGAATGAGTGAGTTGATAGAGAAGAAAGAGAGAGAGAGAGAGAGAAAGAAAAAGAAAGTCTACAGCACCAGGTATTCCCAGGCGGTCACCCATCCAAGTACTAACCTGGCCCTACCGGGCTTGACTTCGGTGATCGGACGAGAACCGGTTTTTTCCCGGTGGTATGGCCGTAGCCATACTTTTCTGACAAAATGACATTGACCCTTAACGACCTCCGAGAAAGCTGAAATTTGGTGTGTGTGTAGAACTCGCCTAGGTTAGTGCGTGGTTGAAAATTGAAGCCGATCGGGTCAGGGGGGGTGAAGCTATGCCACTTTGAAAAGTCAATTTTGGCCATTTCCCCCTACTTTCGACAGCTCTACCCCCTCACCTAGACTAGATAGAGAAAAACCGAAAGCGCCATCTTAATCAGTAGCTCAAGAACTACCTTGCCGGTGCATATTATGGTCTACGTGTGTTTCCCGGTGGGGTTACCGCTGGTCGAAGCAAGTCCTGTTTGGGATGTGTTACCCTATAGTGACTTTATTTCCAACCTTATATGTCAATTTGACCAAGTACTGTATCTTTGGTGTTTTTCAGGTTTGTGAGCTGAAACTTTCACAGATGTTGTCGGACCGTCATAGAAGGTTGCTGACCAAATTTAGTTGTGATCGATGCGCATGCGCGGAATTTAGAGCTACTTCTGTTCTACGGCCAAACTGTCGTTTTTCGCTGACATCCGTATTTTTCTTCCGGCTTCTCTGTTTTTTGAACTTTATCAACCAAACTTTTTCCACAACATACTGTGATCATTAGCTTTCAGTACTGAAAGTTTTTTCAAGATTCGGTTTATTTTTGGTACTTTTTTTGGCTTGGCGGATTTTGGCTGTCAGGGAAAAACGACATCCTTCAAAACGTTACCGAAACCTTTGTGTTCGTCATTATTCCTTTAAAGTGGCATGAAAATAAAGTACTTTTATTGTAGTTTGTGTTTCTTGGGTGTTTTGTCATGAAAATTGGGGAATTAAGGTCACGTGACCGGTTTTACTGACCCCTATGCAGGACCAACGGATTTCCACAAAACCCTCCCGCTCGATACGAAGTTCTTGACGTAGCACGATAATCTATGGCCTGTTGATTCATCCCGACGTGTTTGATAGTTTAGGGGAGTTTCAAGCTGTTAAAAACAAGTGCGCATGCGCAGGGATTTTTCAAACCCATTTCATTCCTGGGGCTCTAAAAAATTCAAATCACGTCAGAAAGTAAAACTTATATACTTAATGAGTAAACATTAGTCCCTACTACAACATATTTTGAAGCCAACTTCCAAACTTTGGAATTAAGGGAGATATGGCTCATTTAATTAGCGGTCAGCAGCTATACCCAGTCCAAACTAGGGTTAGAAATAACAACGTTGTTGCTCTAATCATCGAAGTTCGTTGCCTATGGCATTATTGCTTTGGATAAGCGTCATACGAATAAGTCCTAAATTTGGCGATTTAAGTCTTTGCGCATGCGCTAGTACGTCCTAAATTTGCCTGAGCCCGCGATTTTTGAACCCTCCCGTATGGATTATTTGAGGCAACGAATCCAAATTTTCGGTGTTTTTGTGCTTACTGAGAAGCTATTAACACGTTCTGAAGATTTCATGCTTTTCACGCTGTGCAGTATGGTCGTAAGGGGGTTTGAAAAAAATGGTCAGCAGTAATACCCAGTCCAAACTAGGGTTAGAAATAGCAACGTTGTTTCTCTAATCATCGAATTTCGTTTTGTATGGCATTATTGCTCTTGATAAGCGTCATACGAATAACTCCTAAATTTGGCCATTGAAGGCTTTGCGCATACGCTAGAACGTCCTAAACTTCCGTGAGCCCGCGATTTTTGAACCCTCCCTTATGGAATATTTGAGGCAACGAATCCAAATTTTCGGTGTTTTTGTGCTTACTGAGAAGCTATGAACAAGTTCTGGAGATTTCATGCATTTCACGCTTTGCAGTATGGTCGTAAGGGGGTTTGAATAAAACAGCCAGCGGTAATACCCAGTCCCAACTAGGGTTAGCTATAAATTCGCTGTCGCAATAAAATGGATGTCGATCTTCAAACATGAAAGTCACCTTACCGTGCGTCATAGGAAAACGTACAATTTTAGTAGTATATGGCTTGTGTGCGACTGTCATGGTAGGTTAGATATTCATGAGCCCGCGAAATTCAACCCCTCCTAATTTCGTCTCCTTTAACGTTTTTGAAAAAAAAATCGTCAACTATTGTTTAGAGTGGAAACATAAACAGCGTGAAAGTCAATATTCGCAGCAAAAGTTTTTACAGAGAAAAGCAGAGATGAAAGAAAAAACGGTCAGCGGTTAGTTCCATCGAGAATTCAACGTCCGCTATTTCCTTAACGTCGCAACGACTGAATTCGATATTTTGGAATTATGATACTATTAACAAGCGCAATAGGACACCATCTTTACTAGTCGTTTGCTGGCTTTGCGCACGAGGAATCACCGCTGTAACTATATGAGCCCGCAATAGTTGTTCTTACAAAAATCCCCTTTATCGCTTTTAATCGAATTTTTTGCTAAAGGATATTGTTGTACACCTAAATCTAAGTATTTCTTCTCAATTTGGCTCACGTATCTTAATATTGTCAAACAATTTAAGCGTTTGGAAAAGAGCTAACCCCAACTTGTAAAAAAATCGCTAAAATTGCTCCGTTAAGTATAAAACTTCGTGTTGTGCTGCATATTAGTGTCCGTTTACGATATCTATCCAAAAAAAACTCCAACTTTGTCTTTTTGACCTTATTTTTTGATGTTTTATGTCAAAAATTGGTACTTTTCAAAACGTCACATCTCCTGCGCATGCGCATTAGACGAGTCGAAACTGAATACTATGGGTTGCCAAAGGACTGGATTATATGGAAATAACATGACATTGGAAGTATGACCAAGGGAAGAACCACTTTTTTTAGTCCGTGTCCACCCTACTTCCCACTTTTTGACTGAGAACAGTTAAAGAAATTACACCCCTATTACTAACTAAGAAAACTTTGTCAAATATGAAATAAACCCTATAAAACGACTTCCCTGCATCAAAATATACTATTGAAATAATCCCGACCTGAAAAAATATCTCAAAAGACGCCTAATTTTTTTTAAAAAATAATGCTGACAGGCCTTTCCCGGCCTTTCCCGGTGAAAAAAGTCAAACGGAAAAACTCACAAAATTCAAAAATTTTTTTTCAAAATTTTCACAAAAAACCTTCGAGGAACATCGAAATTCTCTTAAAAATGCAAAAGAACCATAAAGAAATACGTTTCTAGAAAGATAAAAGCAAAAGAAGAAAATGTCATTTTGTCAGAATAAGAATGTCAATATGTCAGGAAATCCAATGTCGATCGGTCAGCGAAAATGTCAATCGGTCAGGAAAAATGTCATTTTGTCAGGAAAAATGTCATTTTGTCAGGAAAACAATGTCATTTTGTCAGAAAAGTATGGCCGTAGACGAAGAATAATGTTGCAGTTTAAAGCTTTTGTAGCCGTGTCTTTGGAGCAGTTGATTGGGTTGTTGTTGGTGTTGTTGGAGTGTTTGTGTGAAGAAGCTAGGGGTGGGGGGGACCCCTGTCGAAATTTTGCTTTGAGGGTTGTGTTTGCAGTGGGTTGGTTGAGTAGTGAGCAGTGCGAGTGAGTGGGTAGGTAGTTAAGTAGAGTTGATAGAGTAGATGGAGTAGGTAGGAAGCTGCCTATGGGTGTCGATCCCACATGGTTGGGAGTAGTATTGTTGAAGGGCTGGTGGAGGGTGGGAGGAATTGGTTTATCGCTTCTCGGCCTTTTGGCTAAGATCAAGTGTAGTATCTGTTCTTATCAGCTTAATATCTGATACGCTGCTCATTGAGTAGCTCATATATTAAACTGATTTTTGGAACTGGGCTGTGGAAAAGAGGCTTGCCTCGTCCCAGCCACGGGTTGTCTCGGTATTGCACTACCTCCGTGTACGGCCCACTTCCTTCGGGAAGATTTTTCAACTTCAAAGAAAAACTAACTAGCTTTGTGCTTGCTTGCCCCCACAGAACAAGGCCAGGTTGACAGCTAATCCCACACGCTGCAAGTTCAGGATGCAGGAGAGGTGAGTAATGTGGCGGCTTGATCAAGCATACTTACCTGACGCGGGAGGTTCACTGTGATCATGAAGGCAGTCCTCTCAGGGTGAGGCCCTCTCATTGCACTTCGATTGGGTTGACCCCTGCGATTACCCCAAATGTGGGTAACTCGAGCGTATAATTTCTGGTAGTGGGGACCTGCGTTCGCGCTAGTCCCCGAACAACTTCAAACAAACAACTAACTAGCTAACTAACTAACTAACTAACTAACTAACTAACTTGTTTGTTTGCTTGCTTGCTTGCTGCTAGCTACCTCCAACTTCAACCCTACCTTGAAGGTTCCCCCTAGCTACCTTTCTGCAAACCCCAACTGCATGTGTAACCCTAGCTGGATAGGTCATCCTAGCTTGTATCTTACCCTTAGCTTTCCACAAACCCTAACACGGATCGTAAATGTAGTGCGAATAGTAACCCTAGCTAGTATTTTACCCTTAGCTTTGCACAAACCCTAGCGCAGATCGTAAACCTAGTTAGTATTTGACGTTTAGCTTTCCACAAACCCTAACAGGGATCGTAAACGTAGTGTGAATAGCAACCCTAGCTCGTATTTTACCCTTAGCTTTCCACAAACCCTAGCGCAGATCGTAAACCTAGCGTGAATCGTAACCAAACCTAGTGCGAATTCTAACCCTAACTAGTTCACTCAAAGCCTAGAAAGTTAACCCTAACTGCGCTCAAACCCTAGTTCAATGGTAACCCTAGCTCAATACTAACCCTAGGTCAATCTTAACCCTAACCTTCCTTACGATCTGAACCCTAACTCGATGCACAAACCCTCTAAACTGCCAACATCAAAGCTAAACTAACTGCTGCTTGCTAACCTTGATTTGCGATCCATGTCAGACTCGGCTGATAGTTCTTTATTCCTATTGAATCAACTATCCTTCAACTATTTGGGACTGTTTTTGATGTGTAGATGCATCAACTTGCAGATGCTACTTCGTAACTAACAGTTGTTTCCTTATCTTTTCAGCTTTAGGCAGCTACAATCGAAAGAAAGTTTCCTTTCCAACGCGCCGTGGATGTGCGAGCCGTGGAACGCCAGACGTAAGTAATCGAACACTACGTCACAATCGTTTTGTAGCTAGAAGAACATTTGCGCGTGCATTGAATGGCGAGACTTTTACTGCTTGCAAACAGACTTGTATCATTGAGAAAAAGCCGCCTTGCAACTGCAAAGCCATTCGAGTGCTTGTTGCCATTCAAACCATTACGAAGACGAGTCGTTTAATTCGATTAGCAGCCAGTTGAAAGAAGCCATTTGAATGTTGTTTGTTGAAACATCGCGTAGATCGTTTGTTATTAGTCAGTGAGTGGAGACGAAGATTTGGATTTGCACAGACTGTTAGCTAGTGATTGTGCTGAAGAAAAGTGTATACGAATGAGTGAGTTGATAGAGAAGAAAGAGAGAGAGAGAGAGAGAAAGAAAAAGAAAGTCTACAGCACCAGGTATTCCCAGGCGGTCACCCATCCAAGTACTAACCTGGCCCTACCGGGCTTGACTTCGGTGATCGGACGAGAACCGGTTTTTTCCCGGTGGTATGGCCGTAGACGAAGAATAATGTTGCAGTTTAAAGCTTTTGTAGCCGTGTCTTTGGAGCAGTTGATTGGGTTGTTGTTGGTGTTGTTGGAGTGTTTGTGTGAAGAAGCTAGGGGTGGGGGGGACCCCTGTCGAAATTTTGCTTTGAGGGTTGTGTTTGCAGTGGGTTGGTTGAGTAGTGAGCAGTGCGAGTGAGTGGGTAGGTAGTTAAGTAGAGTTGATAGAGTAGATGGAGTAGGTAGGAAGCTGCCTATGGGTGTCGATCCCACATGGTTGGGAGTAGTATTGTTGAAGGGCTGGTGGAGGGTGGGAGGAATTGGTTTATCGCTTCTCGGCCTTTTGGCTAAGATCAAGTGTAGTATCTGTTCTTATCAGCTTAATATCTGATACGCTGCTCATTGAGTAGCTCATATATTAAACTGATTTTTGGAACTGGGCTGTGGAAAAGAGGCTTGCCTCGTCCCAGCCACGGGTTGTCTCGGTATTGCACTACCTCCGTGTACGGCCCACTTCCTTCGGGAAGATTTTTCAACTTCAAAGAAAAACTAACTAGCTTTGTGCTTGCTTGCCCCCACAGAACAAGGCCAGGTTGACAGCTAATCCCACACGCTGCAAGTTCAGGATGCAGGAGAGGTGAGTAATGTGGCGGCTTGATCAAGCATACTTACCTGACGCGGGAGGTTCACTGTGATCATGAAGGCAGTCCTCTCAGGGTGAGGCCCTCTCATTGCACTTCGATTGGGTTGACCCCTGCGATTACCCCAAATGTGGGTAACTCGAGCGTATAATTTCTGGTAGTGGGGACCTGCGTTCGCGCTAGTCCCCGAACAACTTCAAACAAACAACTAACTAGCTAACTAACTAACTAACTAACTAACTAACTAACTTGTTTGTTTGCTTGCTTGCTTGCTGCTAGCTACCTCCAACTTCAACCCTACCTTGAAGGTTCCCCCTAGCTACCTTTCTGCAAACCCCAACTGCATGTGTAACCCTAGCTGGATAGGTCATCCTAGCTTGTATCTTACCCTTAGCTTTCCACAAACCCTAACACGGATCGTAAATGTAGTGCGAATAGTAACCCTAGCTAGTATTTTACCCTTAGCTTTGCACAAACCCTAGCGCAGATCGTAAACCTAGTTAGTATTTGACGTTTAGCTTTCCACAAACCCTAACAGGGATCGTAAACGTAGTGTGAATAGCAACCCTAGCTCGTATTTTACCCTTAGCTTTCCACAAACCCTAGCGCAGATCGTAAACCTAGCGTGAATCGTAACCAAACCTAGTGCGAATTCTAACCCTAACTAGTTCACTCAAAGCCTAGAAAGTTAACCCTAACTGCGCTCAAACCCTAGTTCAATGGTAACCCTAGCTCAATACTAACCCTAGGTCAATCTTAACCCTAACCTTCCTTACGATCTGAACCCTAACTCGATGCACAAACCCTCTAAACTGCCAACATCAAAGCTAAACTAACTGCTGCTTGCTAACCTTGATTTGCGATCCATGTCAGACTCGGCTGATAGTTCTTTATTCCTATTGAATCAACTATCCTTCAACTATTTGGGACTGTTTTTGATGTGTAGATGCATCAACTTGCAGATGCTACTTCGTAACTAACAGTTGTTTCCTTATCTTTTCAGCTTTAGGCAGCTACAATCGAAAGAAAGTTTCCTTTCCAACGCGCCGTGGATGTGCGAGCCGTGGAACGCCAGACGTAAGTAATCGAACACTACGTCACAATCGTTTTGTAGCTAGAAGAACATTTGCGCGTGCATTGAATGGCGAGACTTTTACTGCTTGCAAACAGACTTGTATCATTGAGAAAAAGCCGCCTTGCAACTGCAAAGCCATTCGAGTGCTTGTTGCCATTCAAACCATTACGAAGACGAGTCGTTTAATTCGATTAGCAGCCAGTTGAAAGAAGCCATTTGAATGTTGTTTGTTGAAACATCGCGTAGATCGTTTGTTATTAGTCAGTGAGTGGAGACGAAGATTTGGATTTGCACAGACTGTTAGCTAGTGATTGTGCTGAAGAAAAGTGTATACGAATGAGTGAGTTGATAGAGAAGAAAGAGAGAGAGAGAGAGAGAAAGAAAAAGAAAGTCTACAGCACCAGGTATTCCCAGGCGGTCACCCATCCAAGTACTAACCTGGCCCTACCGGGCTTGACTTCGGTGATCGGACGAGAACCGGTTTTTTCCCGGTGGTATGGCCGTAGACGAAGAATAATGTTGCAGTTTAAAGCTTTTGTAGCCGTGTCTTTGGAGCAGTTGATTGGGTTGTTGTTGGTGTTGTTGGAGTGTTTGTGTGAAGAAGCTAGGGGTGGGGGGGACCCCTGTCGAAATTTTGCTTTGAGGGTTGTGTTTGCAGTGGGTTGGTTGAGTAGTGAGCAGTGCGAGTGAGTGGGTAGGTAGTTAAGTAGAGTTGATAGAGTAGATGGAGTAGGTAGGAAGCTGCCTATGGGTGTCGATCCCACATGGTTGGGAGTAGTATTGTTGAAGGGCTGGTGGAGGGTGGGAGGAATTGGTTTATCGCTTCTCGGCCTTTTGGCTAAGATCAAGTGTAGTATCTGTTCTTATCAGCTTAATATCTGATACGCTGCTCATTGAGTAGCTCATATATTAAACTGATTTTTGGAACTGGGCTGTGGAAAAGAGGCTTGCCTCGTCCCAGCCACGGGTTGTCTCGGTATTGCACTACCTCCGTGTACGGCCCACTTCCTTCGGGAAGATTTTTCAACTTCAAAGAAAAACTAACTAGCTTTGTGCTTGCTTGCCCCCACAGAACAAGGCCAGGTTGACAGCTAATCCCACACGCTGCAAGTTCAGGATGCAGGAGAGGTGAGTAATGTGGCGGCTTGATCAAGCATACTTACCTGACGCGGGAGGTTCACTGTGATCATGAAGGCAGTCCTCTCAGGGTGAGGCCCTCTCATTGCACTTCGATTGGGTTGACCCCTGCGATTACCCCAAATGTGGGTAACTCGAGCGTATAATTTCTGGTAGTGGGGACCTGCGTTCGCGCTAGTCCCCGAACAACTTCAAACAAACAACTAACTAGCTAACTAACTAACTAACTAACTAACTAACTAACTTGTTTGTTTGCTTGCTTGCTTGCTGCTAGCTACCTCCAACTTCAACCCTACCTTGAAGGTTCCCCCTAGCTACCTTTCTGCAAACCCCAACTGCATGTGTAACCCTAGCTGGATAGGTCATCCTAGCTTGTATCTTACCCTTAGCTTTCCACAAACCCTAACACGGATCGTAAATGTAGTGCGAATAGTAACCCTAGCTAGTATTTTACCCTTAGCTTTGCACAAACCCTAGCGCAGATCGTAAACCTAGTTAGTATTTGACGTTTAGCTTTCCACAAACCCTAACAGGGATCGTAAACGTAGTGTGAATAGCAACCCTAGCTCGTATTTTACCCTTAGCTTTCCACAAACCCTAGCGCAGATCGTAAACCTAGCGTGAATCGTAACCAAACCTAGTGCGAATTCTAACCCTAACTAGTTCACTCAAAGCCTAGAAAGTTAACCCTAACTGCGCTCAAACCCTAGTTCAATGGTAACCCTAGCTCAATACTAACCCTAGGTCAATCTTAACCCTAACCTTCCTTACGATCTGAACCCTAACTCGATGCACAAACCCTCTAAACTGCCAACATCAAAGCTAAACTAACTGCTGCTTGCTAACCTTGATTTGCGATCCATGTCAGACTCGGCTGATAGTTCTTTATTCCTATTGAATCAACTATCCTTCAACTATTTGGGACTGTTTTTGATGTGTAGATGCATCAACTTGCAGATGCTACTTCGTAACTAACAGTTGTTTCCTTATCTTTTCAGCTTTAGGCAGCTACAATCGAAAGAAAGTTTCCTTTCCAACGCGCCGTGGATGTGCGAGCCGTGGAACGCCAGACGTAAGTAATCGAACACTACGTCACAATCGTTTTGTAGCTAGAAGAACATTTGCGCGTGCATTGAATGGCGAGACTTTTACTGCTTGCAAACAGACTTGTATCATTGAGAAAAAGCCGCCTTGCAACTGCAAAGCCATTCGAGTGCTTGTTGCCATTCAAACCATTACGAAGACGAGTCGTTTAATTCGATTAGCAGCCAGTTGAAAGAAGCCATTTGAATGTTGTTTGTTGAAACATCGCGTAGATCGTTTGTTATTAGTCAGTGAGTGGAGACGAAGATTTGGATTTGCACAGACTGTTAGCTAGTGATTGTGCTGAAGAAAAGTGTATACGAATGAGTGAGTTGATAGAGAAGAAAGAGAGAGAGAGAGAGAGAAAGAAAAAGAAAGTCTACAGCACCAGGTATTCCCAGGCGGTCACCCATCCAAGTACTAACCTGGCCCTACCGGGCTTGACTTCGGTGATCGGACGAGAACCGGTTTTTTCCCGGTGGTATGGCCGTAGACGAAGAATAATGTTGCAGTTTAAAGCTTTTGTAGCCGTGTCTTTGGAGCAGTTGATTGGGTTGTTGTTGGTGTTGTTGGAGTGTTTGTGTGAAGAAGCTAGGGGTGGGGGGGACCCCTGTCGAAATTTTGCTTTGAGGGTTGTGTTTGCAGTGGGTTGGTTGAGTAGTGAGCAGTGCGAGTGAGTGGGTAGGTAGTTAAGTAGAGTTGATAGAGTAGATGGAGTAGGTAGGAAGCTGCCTATGGGTGTCGATCCCACATGGTTGGGAGTAGTATTGTTGAAGGGCTGGTGGAGGGTGGGAGGAATTGGTTTATCGCTTCTCGGCCTTTTGGCTAAGATCAAGTGTAGTATCTGTTCTTATCAGCTTAATATCTGATACGCTGCTCATTGAGTAGCTCATATATTAAACTGATTTTTGGAACTGGGCTGTGGAAAAGAGGCTTGCCTCGTCCCAGCCACGGGTTGTCTCGGTATTGCACTACCTCCGTGTACGGCCCACTTCCTTCGGGAAGATTTTTCAACTTCAAAGAAAAACTAACTAGCTTTGTGCTTGCTTGCCCCCACAGAACAAGGCCAGGTTGACAGCTAATCCCACACGCTGCAAGTTCAGGATGCAGGAGAGGTGAGTAATGTGGCGGCTTGATCAAGCATACTTACCTGACGCGGGAGATTTACTTGGGTAAAACTCTGTCCAAGTGGGTAAGAATCGGGCTTCCTGTGGTGGCTAGCCTTTCTGCTCTTCTGGAGTGTGACGTTCTTCTCCGTGTGGGATCCTTTTTTTGAGTAAGTGTTCAGTGTATTCTTTTTCTCTTGTTTTGTGCTCGAGCTCGTTTTTCGAGCTTTTTTTGCCCGTTTTTTGCTATTTTTTTTTTCTTGTTTTTTGTGTGTGTTTTTTCGCACTGTGACGGTTTCCCAACATGGGAGACCGTCCCAGTTATGCAAATATTGCGGCCAGTACTGGACCGTCTCCTGGCGCGAGCATCGGTGCTCGCGCTGGTTTGATGACGCGTACTGGTTACGCAAATTTGCAAACAAAACCGATCAGACGGCCAAACACCGTCACCATCTTTATTCCTCGAGAATTCTCGAGGAAGTACGGTAAGGATGTTAAGCAGAAGGTGATCGACGCCATTACTGACGTCGTCTCCTCTGCTTACATCAAATGTATTCAGCCTGTTGGCTCGGAGGTGCGGGTCACCTTTTCGAGCCAACAGCACAAGGATACTTTGATCCATGAGGGCCTCAGTGTAGGAGGTCTGTCTCTCCCCATACGGGAGGCGGAGGTGAACCGCACCTTTGTGCATATTCACCGCCTGCCGTATGAGGTTCCAGATGACGACCTCGTTTCACTTCTAGACTACTACGGCAAGGTAGTGGAGGTGAAACGGGGCGTTGACAATATGGTCAGGGGGTGCGAGACTGGTTCTCGCACCGCAAAAATCGAGCTGCGGGAACACATGCCGCGTCTTTTGCGCTTGCGGGGATTCTGGTTCACCGCTTTCTACAAGGGCCAACCGGACTACTGCACCGGTTGTCGGAAGACGGGGCACGTCCTGCGGAATTGCCCGCTGGTGGGGAAGTGCTGGACCTGTGGGGCTGAGGGACACTTTGCCCGGGATTGCCCATCCAAATCCCCCATTAATACCAATGCCCCGGCGAGCCATGAGTCCTCAGACAATGAGGCCTCACAACATAGTGATAGTGGCAATAACACACCGCCACCAAAAAGGTCACGAGGCCTTGAGACGCCGTCGAGGGGTGGACCCCCGTCAGGGCCCCTGCCCGGGAGGGGGGTAGAGAGTACGCAGGCTACCCCTCCCCTCCCAAGGAGACTTGTCTCCGGTACATTGCCGGAGAGTGGTTCGCCTAGTGTGCACCTTGATGAGGAGTGCGCTGACGATTCACTCTCCGAGGATGATGGGGACTACAATCCTGACACTGCCAGTTCGGCGGTGTCGGGTTGCGAGTCCCGGGTCTCCTCGGCAACTGGGCAGCAGGTGCCTTGTTATACGGGGGATTCCAACACAAACCCCAGCGGGTCTCTGTCCTTTTCACCGAGGACTCAAAATACTGGCTCGTCCCCTTTTACAGATGGGGATTCTACTTTGGCGGGCATCCCTTCGGTTCAAACCATCCAGTGTTCCTTGGGGGATTCCACCTTGGGGGTAATAACGACCCCTCCCCCTTCTATAGCCCTCAGTGTCAGCGACTCCCAGCTAGCGGGGGTTTCCCTGGGGGGTGAACCGGCTTCTGGCGGCCGGACGGTTGTCGGGGCCCTTGTGGACAGCGGTGAGTCCCTGGGTTCCTCGCAATCATTGGACCCGCCGGCTTTTGACTTTTCGCAGCCGCTTTTTGATTCCCAAAGCCAGTCTACTAGGTCACAGCCGCAAGGTGCGCGCAAGGGCGTGCACCGCATGCCGGTCATTGCGGCTGATCGACCTAATAGGCGTAGAGACAACCACTCTCAGAGGGACGAGCAAGACTCGCCGCCTCCTACACCCCCACCCCGCAGGGGGAGAAAGGAGTATAGAGACCGTTCACCGGTCTCTAAATCCTAATACCTCCAATGGCGGTAGTGATCAGTAGTCTTAACGTCTGCGGCCTGCGCCAGGACGTTAAAAGAGATGCCTTCCGACAGTGGTTACAGCACCACTGTCACGACATTGTCTGTCTGCAAGAGACTCATGCAGTCTCTGCAGACGAAATGTCGGACTGGTTTCGTTCCGCCGGCTATGAATGTGTCTCATCCCCGGGAACAAATCGTTCCCGCGGGGTGGCCATTCTCTACCGCTCTTCTCTTCAGGTCACCCGGCTTTGGAGAGATGATGTTGGTCGGTGGGTTCAAGCAGAGTTTTCCTATCAGGACACTGTGTTTAGGGTCGTCTCCTTGTACGCCCCTAATCGCAATCCTGATAGGGATTCCTTTTTCACCAAGGTCACTGATGCAGTCGACCCAGGCATCCCTGTGATGCTTGCGGGAGACTTCAACTCTGTCTTGGACCGTCGTGTAGATCGCAGAGGATCGAACCCTCTTAGCTCATACTCTGAGAGTTCTGATGCAATCAGACACTTGATGAGTGAAGCTGACTGTCTTGATGGGTGGAGACATCTTCATCCTCAAGATCGTAACTACACGTGGACGAAACCAGATGGCTCTCTTTCATCGAGAATCGATCTCATACTCTTTCCTAGGCAGTGGGCTCATGAGATGAGTGGGGCTAACATCTTGCCCTGCCCATACTCTGATCACTCCGCTGTTGTTCTGAGTTTCCATGTCCCGGATACCATCTCACCGGGACCTTCCTTCTGGAAACTCAACACCTCTATCCTAGACGAGAAGGAATACCATCTTCTCATAGAGGCCTTGTGGGGGCAATGGCAGAATCGTCGCGATGATTACGACTCTCTTCTGATGTGGTGGGACCTGGGCAAGTGTAAGATTCGGGACGCCACCATGAAATACTGCAAGGCACGTGCTTGTAAAAGGCGCTCTCAGCGTCAGTCCTTATTGGACGAGCTGGCCTCTCTCCGGTCCCAATTCGAACTGGGTCGGACGTCAGTCCTCACTCGCATGAAACAGTTGGAGAGTGAACTTCGAGCATTTGACCTAGATGCAGCTCGCGCTGCTCAGGTCCGTGCGCGTGCGCGTTGGGTAGAGGAGGGCGAAACCTCGTCCTCTTACTTCATGCGTCTCGAGAAGAGCAGGGGGAGTAGACAGCGGATCTCTGCTGTCCGCAAACCCGATGGGCAGGTCACTCGTGACATGCTCGACATCTTGGCGACGTGGAGAGATTTTTACCAAAATCTCTTCACTGCGTCTGATGTGGATTCTCAGGTCCAGAACGACATGTTCTCGAACCTGGAGTCCAAGCTCTCGGAGACCGAAGCTGCTTCCTGCGAGGGACCATTGACCTTGAGTGATGCCTACGAGGCCCTCAAGGGGATGGCTCGGGGCAAGACCCCAGGCCTTGATGGTCTCCCCATGGAGTTTTACATAGGTTTCTGGCCGCTGGTCGGCCGGGACCTTGTAAACGTCTTGAACTGCGGCTTCGTTAACCAGCAACTTTCTATCTCGCAGCGCAGAGGTATCATCACCCTTATTCATAAGAGAGATGATACTCTGGAAATGAAGAACTGGCGCCCCATATCGCTCCTTAATGTCGACTACAAGATTGCGACCAGATGTATCGCTGGTCGTCTTCTTAAAGTCATAGGTAGCGTTGTGGCGGAAGACCAAACCTGCGGTATTCCTGGCCGTTTCATTGGGAATAATGTCTCTCTGCTGAGAGACATTATTCATTATGCAACAGTTGGAGATATACCTTTGAGTATTCTCTCTCTGGACCAAGAAAAGGCTTTTGATCGAGTTGATTGGGGCTTTATGCACCGCACTCTTTCCTCCATGGGGTTTGGGCCCTCTTTCTGTGGGTGGGTACGGCTTTTTTACACCGGCGTCTCGAGCGCTGTATTGGTCAATGGTTACATCTCTGACTTTTTTGACCTCTCTCGAGGGGTCCGACAGGGATGTCCATTGAGTGCGCTCCTGTACGTGCTGGCAGCCGAGGTGCTGGCATGCAACATCCGTGCTTGCGATAGGATTAAGGGGGTATCCCTACCCTCCGATCCTAGTCGTCAAGCAGTGATCTCTCAGTATGCCGATGACACAACGATCGTCTGTACTACAGATGACGCTGTGGTCGCCAGCTTTGAGATCTATGCCCAGTACGAGAAAGCATCTGGTGCACGAATCAATGCTGCAAAGTCCAAGGGCTTGTGGCTTGGTCCGTGGCGCCACCGTACTGATCCTCCTGTCCAGCTTCGGTGGTCTTCTACTTCCCTTCCTGTTTTGGGTACTTTTCTTGGTCCAGACAATCTGGAAGAATCCAACTTCCGCCCCAGAATCGAATCCTTGACCAAGGTCTTGGACTCGTGGCGTCAGCGACAGCTCTCTTTCCGTGGAAAGAGCCTGGTTGTCAACGCTCTGGGCCTTTCTGGTCTCTGGTACACTGTGTCGGTGTTACCGGTGCCAGAATGGGTTGCAGTTGAGGTTGACCGGGCAATCCATTCCTTCTTGTGGTCCAACAAGAAGGAATTGATTGCACGAGCTACAGTCTGTCAGCCTACCACGGAGGGAGGAATCGGTTTCCCTTGCTTCCGGCACAGGGTTTCCGCATTCCATGGACAATGGATTCGAAGGTACTTCGACTCCTCGTCCCCAAAGTGGAAAGCCTTCTTCGAACATTATATTGCTGAGCTTCCGAGGGATTTCCTCCGAAATCCCTATCGGCCTCGCAATACAACGCTGCCGCCTTTCTACCGGAATGTCGTGGAAGCCTGGAACGCCCTCGATGGAGGTGTCGTTACTGGCAGAACCGGCATTTTTTACAACCGGTCAGACAGTCCGTCAACTCTGACATCGCTGTCTGTGAAAGGCGCTTATCAGTTGCTGGTCATGAAGAACAGACGCCCTCCGCACTGCGTAGCGAAGTTCACTCCCGTCTACCCCGATGTAGTGTGGCCTGATGCCTGGCAACAGGTCCACTGCTGTGCGATTGACAGGCAAGTCACTGATCTTGCCTGGAAGATCGCCCACGGGGTCATTTACACCGCGGCACGTCTCTCCGACTTTGGTTGGGGGAACGTGGATCCAACTTGTTTCTGCGGTCATCCTCGTGAGGACATCTCCCATCTCTTCTTTGGCTGTCCACTTGCCCAGAGTGCACTGGCTTGGGTGTCCTCGGTGATTCACCGGGGTCTACCTGATGCTCCAGACCTCACTGAACGCCGCGTTCTGTATGGGTTCACCCAACAGGAACGTGTCCCACCCATCTACACCTACATGGTGCATGTAGCCAAACACACCATCTGGCTACAACGGAACGACTTCCGGTTCCGTGATATTAGACCCTGTGCGGCAACTGCCATTGCCTCGATACAAGGCCGTCTCCGCTTCATCCTCCCCATTGCGTTCAAACGTTGCAAGTCTGACGCAAGTCGGCGCAAGTTTGAACGGAAATGGGGAGCAAATGGAGCTGTTGGTCGTCTGATCAGCCATTGTTTTGTGGTCTCAGTGTGAATGTTGTCACATTTTATGTCTATGTAAGTCTGAGTAACTACACCGCCTAGTGGTGACATGACATGCTATCCTTTTTTGTAGTCTGATAGGCATGAGTTGTAGGTGTCAAAGACTTTGGGCACCGTTGGGATGCTGGTTGATTCTCTCTTGAGTCATGCCAGTTGTCTTTGTGTCAACGTGATGTTGTACTAGTAATTTGCAGGTGGGGGGCAGCACCCCAGCGAAGTTGGCGTACCAGGTGTACCCTGCAGTTTTGGCGTAACAGAAATCCCTTTCTGTATACGAGCAAAAAACAAAAAAACTTACCTGACGCGGGAGGTTCACTGTGATCATGAAGGCAGTCCTCTCAGGGTGAGGCCCTCTCATTGCACTTCGATTGGGTTGACCCCTGCGATTACCCCAAATGTGGGTAACTCGAGCGTATAATTTCTGGTAGTGGGGACCTGCGTTCGCGCTAGTCCCCGAACAACTTCAAACAAACAACTAACTAGCTAACTAACTAACTAACTAACTAACTAACTAACTTGTTTGTTTGCTTGCTTGCTTGCTGCTAGCTACCTCCAACTTCAACCCTACCTTGAAGGTTCCCCCTAGCTACCTTTCTGCAAACCCCAACTGCATGTGTAACCCTAGCTGGATAGGTCATCCTAGCTTGTATCTTACCCTTAGCTTTCCACAAACCCTAACACGGATCGTAAATGTAGTGCGAATAGTAACCCTAGCTAGTATTTTACCCTTAGCTTTGCACAAACCCTAGCGCAGATCGTAAACCTAGTTAGTATTTGACGTTTAGCTTTCCACAAACCCTAACAGGGATCGTAAACGTAGTGTGAATAGCAACCCTAGCTCGTATTTTACCCTTAGCTTTCCACAAACCCTAGCGCAGATCGTAAACCTAGCGTGAATCGTAACCAAACCTAGTGCGAATTCTAACCCTAACTAGTTCACTCAAAGCCTAGAAAGTTAACCCTAACTGCGCTCAAACCCTAGTTCAATGGTAACCCTAGCTCAATACTAACCCTAGGTCAATCTTAACCCTAACCTTCCTTACGATCTGAACCCTAACTCGATGCACAAACCCTCTAAACTGCCAACATCAAAGCTAAACTAACTGCTGCTTGCTAACCTTGATTTGCGATCCATGTCAGACTCGGCTGATAGTTCTTTATTCCTATTGAATCAACTATCCTTCAACTATTTGGGACTGTTTTTGATGTGTAGATGCATCAACTTGCAGATGCTACTTCGTAACTAACAGTTGTTTCCTTATCTTTTCAGCTTTAGGCAGCTACAATCGAAAGAAAGTTTCCTTTCCAACGCGCCGTGGATGTGCGAGCCGTGGAACGCCAGACGTAAGTAATCGAACACTACGTCACAATCGTTTTGTAGCTAGAAGAACATTTGCGCGTGCATTGAATGGCGAGACTTTTACTGCTTGCAAACAGACTTGTATCATTGAGAAAAAGCCGCCTTGCAACTGCAAAGCCATTCGAGTGCTTGTTGCCATTCAAACCATTACGAAGACGAGTCGTTTAATTCGATTAGCAGCCAGTTGAAAGAAGCCATTTGAATGTTGTTTGTTGAAACATCGCGTAGATCGTTTGTTATTAGTCAGTGAGTGGAGACGAAGATTTGGATTTGCACAGACTGTTAGCTAGTGATTGTGCTGAAGAAAAGTGTATACGAATGAGTGAGTTGATAGAGAAGAAAGAGAGAGAGAGAGAGAGAAAGAAAAAGAAAGTCTACAGCACCAGGTATTCCCAGGCGGTCACCCATCCAAGTACTAACCTGGCCCTACCGGGCTTGACTTCGGTGATCGGACGAGAACCGGTTTTTTCCCGGTGGTATGGCCGTAGACGAAGAATAATGTTGCAGTTTAAAGCTTTTGTAGCCGTGTCTTTGGAGCAGTTGATTGGGTTGTTGTTGGTGTTGTTGGAGTGTTTGTGTGAAGAAGCTAGGGGTGGGGGGGACCCCTGTCGAAATTTTGCTTTGAGGGTTGTGTTTGCAGTGGGTTGGTTGAGTAGTGAGCAGTGCGAGTGAGTGGGTAGGTAGTTAAGTAGAGTTGATAGAGTAGATGGAGTAGGTAGGAAGCTGCCTATGGGTGTCGATCCCACATGGTTGGGAGTAGTATTGTTGAAGGGCTGGTGGAGGGTGGGAGGAATTGGTTTATCGCTTCTCGGCCTTTTGGCTAAGATCAAGTGTAGTATCTGTTCTTATCAGCTTAATATCTGATACGCTGCTCATTGAGTAGCTCATATATTAAACTGATTTTTGGAACTGGGCTGTGGAAAAGAGGCTTGCCTCGTCCCAGCCACGGGTTGTCTCGGTATTGCACTACCTCCGTGTACGGCCCACTTCCTTCGGGAAGATTTTTCAACTTCAAAGAAAAACTAACTAGCTTTGTGCTTGCTTGCCCCCACAGAACAAGGCCAGGTTGACAGCTAATCCCACACGCTGCAAGTTCAGGATGCAGGAGAGGTGAGTAATGTGGCGGCTTGATCAAGCATACTTACCTGACGCGGGAGGTTCACTGTGATCATGAAGGCAGTCCTCTCAGGGTGAGGCCCTCTCATTGCACTTCGATTGGGTTGACCCCTGCGATTACCCCAAATGTGGGTAACTCGAGCGTATAATTTCTGGTAGTGGGGACCTGCGTTCGCGCTAGTCCCCGAACAACTTCAAACAAACAACTAACTAGCTAACTAACTAACTAACTAACTAACTAACTAACTTGTTTGTTTGCTTGCTTGCTTGCTGCTAGCTACCTCCAACTTCAACCCTACCTTGAAGGTTCCCCCTAGCTACCTTTCTGCAAACCCCAACTGCATGTGTAACCCTAGCTGGATAGGTCATCCTAGCTTGTATCTTACCCTTAGCTTTCCACAAACCCTAACACGGATCGTAAATGTAGTGCGAATAGTAACCCTAGCTAGTATTTTACCCTTAGCTTTGCACAAACCCTAGCGCAGATCGTAAACCTAGTTAGTATTTGACGTTTAGCTTTCCACAAACCCTAACAGGGATCGTAAACGTAGTGTGAATAGCAACCCTAGCTCGTATTTTACCCTTAGCTTTCCACAAACCCTAGCGCAGATCGTAAACCTAGCGTGAATCGTAACCAAACCTAGTGCGAATTCTAACCCTAACTAGTTCACTCAAAGCCTAGAAAGTTAACCCTAACTGCGCTCAAACCCTAGTTCAATGGTAACCCTAGCTCAATACTAACCCTAGGTCAATCTTAACCCTAACCTTCCTTACGATCTGAACCCTAACTCGATGCACAAACCCTCTAAACTGCCAACATCAAAGCTAAACTAACTGCTGCTTGCTAACCTTGATTTGCGATCCATGTCAGACTCGGCTGATAGTTCTTTATTCCTATTGAATCAACTATCCTTCAACTATTTGGGACTGTTTTTGATGTGTAGATGCATCAACTTGCAGATGCTACTTCGTAACTAACAGTTGTTTCCTTATCTTTTCAGCTTTAGGCAGCTACAATCGAAAGAAAGTTTCCTTTCCAACGCGCCGTGGATGTGCGAGCCGTGGAACGCCAGACGTAAGTAATCGAACACTACGTCACAATCGTTTTGTAGCTAGAAGAACATTTGCGCGTGCATTGAATGGCGAGACTTTTACTGCTTGCAAACAGACTTGTATCATTGAGAAAAAGCCGCCTTGCAACTGCAAAGCCATTCGAGTGCTTGTTGCCATTCAAACCATTACGAAGACGAGTCGTTTAATTCGATTAGCAGCCAGTTGAAAGAAGCCATTTGAATGTTGTTTGTTGAAACATCGCGTAGATCGTTTGTTATTAGTCAGTGAGTGGAGACGAAGATTTGGATTTGCACAGACTGTTAGCTAGTGATTGTGCTGAAGAAAAGTGTATACGAATGAGTGAGTTGATAGAGAAGAAAGAGAGAGAGAGAGAGAGAAAGAAAAAGAAAGTCTACAGCACCAGGTATTCCCAGGCGGTCACCCATCCAAGTACTAACCTGGCCCTACCGGGCTTGACTTCGGTGATCGGACGAGAACCGGTTTTTTCCCGGTGGTATGGCCGTAGACGAAGAATAATGTTGCAGTTTAAAGCTTTTGTAGCCGTGTCTTTGGAGCAGTTGATTGGGTTGTTGTTGGTGTTGTTGGAGTGTTTGTGTGAAGAAGCTAGGGGTGGGGGGGACCCCTGTCGAAATTTTGCTTTGAGGGTTGTGTTTGCAGTGGGTTGGTTGAGTAGTGAGCAGTGCGAGTGAGTGGGTAGGTAGTTAAGTAGAGTTGATAGAGTAGATGGAGTAGGTAGGAAGCTGCCTATGGGTGTCGATCCCACATGGTTGGGAGTAGTATTGTTGAAGGGCTGGTGGAGGGTGGGAGGAATTGGTTTATCGCTTCTCGGCCTTTTGGCTAAGATCCAGTGTAGTATCTGTTCCCCTAGTCATTTGTGTAGTGGGTTGCCTGTGTATCAGGCAATCTTTCTAGATTTCGATTATCCAGATGGTTGTTGATAGAGAGTGCACTGTGAATTTCGAAGGAGATATATCAGGAGTGCGGGCAGTCTTGACTTTTTTGTCTAAGGACGTTGGCTTTTGCAAGGACGATATTGCTTGCATGCAGAGACATTACGGTGGATATCTGGTGACCTTTAAAGATCTGGAAAAGGCGGAGAAAATGAGAGATAAGGATACTGCGCAGATCGAGGGAAAGAATGTGAATTTCTTGCCAGCCTACGCACGCACGACGAAAGTGGCCATTTTCAACCTGCCTTTTGAAGTGTCAGATGATATTGTTAGTTTCAAGCTTCGACAGTTTGGCAAAGTTGTTAAGGTAACACGTAACACGATCTATGGATTTCCGACTATTGAGAACGGAATCAGAACAGTGATGATGGAAATTGAACATGCTATCCCATCTTATATTACAATTGAAGATTATTCTGTACACATTGTATACTCTGGGCAACAACCCACGTGTAGGAGATGTAGTAATACTGGACATATTGCTAAAGACTGCCCTCAAAATCCCAAGAAGTGTTTTAAATGTCAACAACCTGGCCACTTTTCAAAAGATTGCCCTAACTTGGCTTACTGTACTGATTGTGATTCGACCGGACACACCAATTGGCTATGTAAACGTATTCAAGCCCAGAGTGAGCGGAGCGATGATGAATGTGAGGAGTCTGATGAAGTGGGGTCTGATGAAGAACAGGAAACAGGACTGGGAAGTCTTTTGGCTATTGGATCCACCGTTCTTGAAGTTATTCCTGTTCAGCATAAAGAACTTTCAACTGGTGAGGAAGAGGGTTCCGAGCGAATTGATGTCATTGAGGAAGGATCAGAGCTAGATCTTACAGGTGAACGATACGCAGTTACGGATGCTTTGAACACGCTAGACAGCAATGAAAGTTCGAGTGATATGGAATGGACTGTCGCTGGAAGAAAGCGGAGTGCAAATGCGAGTAGCACTGAAAAGCGTCCTAAGCGATAAGTAGTTATTAGTTTATATTTTTTTGATATTTCATGGCTAGTTTAAGTGTCGTATCTATCAATGTTCGTGGTGTTGCGTCTAATAATCGTAGAAATTTTGTTGCCAATGTTTTGAAGCGCTTTGATGTCTGTTTTGTACAAGAAAGTTTTGTGTGTAACCTTCGTAAGGCTGAAAAGTTCAGGAAAATATGGGAGGGTAATTGTTTTTGGAGTTTTGGAGAGGAGAGAAGTGCGGGGGTGGGAATCTTTGTCAATAAGAATGTCGATTTGAATGTGCTAAGTGTTGTGAGGGATACGGAGGGTCGAGTGCTGAGTTTGCTGGTTAAATGGGGTGGTATTCGCTATTCGTTTGTCTGTGTGTATGCGCCTGTAGATGTTACGGCTCGTAAAGTTTTCTTTCGTGATTTGCATAAGTATGTGTTCCCGAATTCGTATGTTGTGTTGGGAGGTGATTTTAATTGTGTTTTGTTGGATAGTGATTCGTCGTCTGTAACGGGAGCAAACAAAGGTGGTGCGAAGGAATTGAGTAATGTTGTAAGTGACTTTGATTTAATTGATTTGTGGGTACATTTTCATCGTGGTGTTCGTTTATTTACGTGGATGGGTCAGGGAGTTGGATCCAGGTTAGATCGTTTTTATGTTTCCCGTGATTTGTTAGCGTCTTTTGGTAGTTGTTATGTGGAACCCTTAGGTGTGTCTGATCATGACGGAGTGCGTTTTGTGTTAAATCAGAGTGGTGTGAGTATGAATAGAAAGAGTCTTTGGAAATTTAATAATAGTGTTTTGAAGGATGAGTGTTTTGTGAAAGAATGTAGAGTGTGGTTGATTAAACAAATAGAGACGGTTAGAAAGAATGGAGTGAGGGCGTCTTGGGTGGGATTTAAGAAACGTATTAAGAAATATTGTATATTGTATAGTGTGCAGAGAGCTAAAGAGCGTCGTGTGTCTAGGAAGCGTCTAACTGATGAGATTATTTTTTTGAAGCGTAGATTTGCGAGAGGGGATGATGTGAGTGACATGATTAAGTTTAAAGAGAGTGAACTACAAAAGCTTATTGTGTGCGAGCAAGAGGGTGTGAAGGTACGGAGTAGAGCGCAGCTGATTGAAGAGGGTGAAAAAACTAGTAGATTTTTCTTTAGTCTTGTAAAAAGCCATGGTAAAGGGAATTGTATCGATGTTTTGAAGGATGAGAATGATGTGGAGAGAGATAGTCAAGTAGAGAAGAAAAAAATCATTGAAGAGTTTTATTGTAAATTGTTTTGTAAGGAAGATGTAGATGTTAATTGTCAAGATGTATTGTTGAGTAAAATATCTAAAGTTTTGTCTGAGGATGCTTGTGCTAGTTGTGAGGATTTGTTGTTAAAAGATGAGTTTGAATGTGCTATGGGGGGGATGGGTTTAGGGAAAACCCCTGGCGAAGATGGCCTGTCTTTAGAATTTTTTAAGTGTTTTAAAGATCTCTTTGTTCCTTTGTTGTGTGACTTAGCTAATGAATGTTTTCGCGCTGATGAGTTGCCTGTTGAATGTGTCCGTGGTGTAGTGCGTCTGGTCTTCAAGAAAGGTGAGCGTGCGGATTTAAAAAACTGGCGTCCGATTTCTTTATTGAATTTAGATTATAAGATTATTGCGAGAGTTCTGAGTAATAGATTGAAGGGAGTTATGGAGGGTATTATTTGTGAAGATCAAACGTGTGGAGTGATAGGCAGGTCAATTACTGATAATTTAAATTTAACGAGAGATGTTTTGGATCATATTGAGCAGACTGATGAGTGTGGAGTGCTGGTGAGTTTAGATCAGGAGAAAGCTTTTGATAGGGTGGACAGAGTTTTTTTAGATAGAGTGTTAGAGAAGTTTGGTTTTGGGGAATGTTTTAGGAAATGGATGAGAGTGCTATACAGAGGTGCGTGTGCGAGAGTGATATGTAATGGTGAATTGACGAAGAGTGTAGTGTTAGAAAAAGGGATTAGACAAGGCTGCCCTCTGTCGCCAATGCTTTATGTGCTAGTGGCAGAGGTGCTTGCGTGTAATGTGAGATGTGAGAGTAGAATTAAGGGCTTCCTGGTCCCTGGATCAGGGGGTCAGTCAACGAATATATCGCAATATGCGGATGATACGTGTGCTGTGTTGAGAGATACTGGGTCTGTGAGTGTTCTGTTGGATGTTGTAGAGTTTTATGGTCGTGGGACAGGAGCGAAGTTAAATAGGAAGAAGTCTGAGGCGATGTGGTTGGGAAGTTGGAGAAGTAGACAGGAAAAACCTTTTGGATTGAAGTGGGTGGTGAAGATGAAAGTGTTGGGTGTTTGGTTTGGTGATAATGTAGAAGACGAGAATTGGGTTGTAAAGTGTGTGAAATTAAAGAATGTTTTAGATCTGTGGAGTAGTCGGAGTTTGTCCATACGTGGTAGAGTGTTGATTGTCAAAGTTTTAGGATTGTCTAAGTTGGATTATTTGTCAAGAGTTTTGATTGTGCCAAATTGGGTTGTAGCTAGAGTAAATTCTTTGATTTGGAAGTTTGTATGGGGGGGTGGTGTTGAATTAGTGAAAAGGGGTTCTTGTTTATTGTCTGTATTGGAGGGGGGTCTGGGTATGGTGGATTTTGGGGTTAGAATACGAGCCTTGCGTGTAGTAAATGTTGTTAGTAGTTTGAGTCGTGGTGAAGGGAAAATGTGGTGCTATATGCGTTATTTTGTAGGTAGTCGTGTTGCTGGGCTTCGTGATGAATGGAACGTACTTGTGAATAATTTAGTACCAAATGCTGGTACTGTGACGTCCTATTATAGTAAAGTACTTGTGGATATTCGTGCTTTTGTTAATGATGTGAGTCCGGTGGTGAAGATTATGTATAATGTGATTGTTCGTGATGCTTTTGTAAGTCTAAGATGTGTGCGCTATTGGGAAAGTGTCATAAACGAAAGAATAGAGTGGAAGTGTGTGTGGCGTGATCTAAAGTTGTCTTTGTCTGAAAATATAATGAGTGAGTTGCGGTGGAGAATTGTACAGAGAATTGTCAAAGTCAGAGTGAATCTTAGAGATTGGGGTTTTAATGTCGTGTCTGATCAATGTGCTGTATGTCAGGGAAGGGAGACTATTGAACATTGTTTTTTGTATTGCAATCGTGTTAAAAGAGCTTGGAGTTGGGTGGAAGGTATTGTGAGAAAATGGTGTAAGGATTTTGTTGTCAATGCCAAGTGTGTATTTTTGGGTCTGTTTAATGTAGCTTTAAGCCGTAAGAAACTTGTGATGTTTGTAGTAGAAACGATGTTGAATGTTATATGGTTGTTTAGAAATAGGGCAACATTTCATAATAGTGTTGTCCAGTATCGTGATATTATACGTAAATGCCGTGCTGATATTGTGTTTCGTCTGAATGTAGAAAAGTTTCGTTTGAGTGTCAATGAATTTAAATCAGTTTGGTGTTGTGATGATGTGTTGTGCAATAGCCATGATCTAGAAATATTAGTATAAATGAAAAGAATGGAAACTGAATGATCTTGAAATAATAGCATAAAAGAAGGATTATGAATAAGTATATAGGATTATGAATAAGTACATAGGTATAATGAAAATTGAATGATTTAGAAATATTAGTATAAAAGAATGGATTATGAATAAATATATAGAATAGGTTTTTGAATAAGTATAAGTGATAGTAAATTGAATTTATGGAGGAGGTTGGCTTTGAATAAAAATATGAACTATGTTTAGAAATATTAGTATAAAAGAATGGACTATGAATAAGCATATAGAATAGGTTTTTGAATAAGTATAAGTGATAGTAAATTGAATTTATGGAGGAGGCTGGTTTAGAATAAAAAATAAGGTATAAGTGTAATAAATTGATTTAATGGAGGAGGCTGGTTTAGAATAAAAAATAAGGATGTAATAGAAGAATGTAATAGAAATAGAATGAAAATTGTAAATAGTAGTATGATTATGTGAAGTTATGTGAAAGGTTTGAATTGTAAAATATAGGGCTTTTTAAGCCCGTTCTCTTATCTTTTTAAATAAAAGGTTATAAAAAAAAAAAAAAAAATCTGTTCTTATCAGCTTAATATCTGATACGCTGCTCATTGAGTAGCTCATATATTAAACTGATTTTTGGAACTGGGCTGTGGAAAAGAGGCTTGCCTCGTCCCAGCCACGGGTTGTCTCGGTATTGCACTACCTCCGTGTACGGCCCACTTCCTTCGGGAAGATTTTTCAACTTCAAAGAAAAACTAACTAGCTTTGTGCTTGCTTGCCCCCACAGAACAAGGCCAGGTTGACAGCTAATCCCACACGCTGCAAGTTCAGGATGCAGGAGAGGTGAGTAATGTGGCGGCTTGATCAAGCATACTTACCTGACGCGGGAGGTTCACTGTGATCATGAAGGCAGTCCTCTCAGGGTGAGGCCCTCTCATTGCACTTCGATTGGGTTGACCCCTGCGATTACCCCAAATGTGGGTAACTCGAGCGTATAATTTCTGGTAGTGGGGACCTGCGTTCGCGCTAGTCCCCGAACAACTTCAAACAAACAACTAACTAGCTAACTAACTAACTAACTAACTAACTAACTAACTTGTTTGTTTGCTTGCTTGCTTGCTGCTAGCTACCTCCAACTTCAACCCTACCTTGAAGGTTCCCCCTAGCTACCTTTCTGCAAACCCCAACTGCATGTGTAACCCTAGCTGGATAGGTCATCCTAGCTTGTATCTTACCCTTAGCTTTCCACAAACCCTAACACGGATCGTAAATGTAGTGCGAATAGTAACCCTAGCTAGTATTTTACCCTTAGCTTTGCACAAACCCTAGCGCAGATCGTAAACCTAGTTAGTATTTGACGTTTAGCTTTCCACAAACCCTAACAGGGATCGTAAACGTAGTGTGAATAGCAACCCTAGCTCGTATTTTACCCTTAGCTTTCCACAAACCCTAGCGCAGATCGTAAACCTAGCGTGAATCGTAACCAAACCTAGTGCGAATTCTAACCCTAACTAGTTCACTCAAAGCCTAGAAAGTTAACCCTAACTGCGCTCAAACCCTAGTTCAATGGTAACCCTAGCTCAATACTAACCCTAGGTCAATCTTAACCCTAACCTTCCTTACGATCTGAACCCTAACTCGATGCACAAACCCTCTAAACTGCCAACATCAAAGCTAAACTAACTGCTGCTTGCTAACCTTGATTTGCGATCCATGTCAGACTCGGCTGATAGTTCTTTATTCCTATTGAATCAACTATCCTTCAACTATTTGGGACTGTTTTTGATGTGTAGATGCATCAACTTGCAGATGCTACTTCGTAACTAACAGTTGTTTCCTTATCTTTTCAGCTTTAGGCAGCTACAATCGAAAGAAAGTTTCCTTTCCAACGCGCCGTGGATGTGCGAGCCGTGGAACGCCAGACGTAAGTAATCGAACACTACGTCACAATCGTTTTGTAGCTAGAAGAACATTTGCGCGTGCATTGAATGGCGAGACTTTTACTGCTTGCAAACAGACTTGTATCATTGAGAAAAAGCCGCCTTGCAACTGCAAAGCCATTCGAGTGCTTGTTGCCATTCAAACCATTACGAAGACGAGTCGTTTAATTCGATTAGCAGCCAGTTGAAAGAAGCCATTTGAATGTTGTTTGTTGAAACATCGCGTAGATCGTTTGTTATTAGTCAGTGAGTGGAGACGAAGATTTGGATTTGCACAGACTGTTAGCTAGTGATTGTGCTGAAGAAAAGTGTATACGAATGAGTGAGTTGATAGAGAAGAAAGAGAGAGAGAGAGAGAGAAAGAAAAAGAAAGTCTACAGCACCAGGTATTCCCAGGCGGTCACCCATCCAAGTACTAACCTGGCCCTACCGGGCTTGACTTCGGTGATCGGACGAGAACCGGTTTTTTCCCGGTGGTATGGCCGTAGACGAAGAATAATGTTGCAGTTTAAAGCTTTTGTAGCCGTGTCTTTGGAGCAGTTGATTGGGTTGTTGTTGGTGTTGTTGGAGTGTTTGTGTGAAGAAGCTAGGGGTGGGGGGGACCCCTGTCGAAATTTTGCTTTGAGGGTTGTGTTTGCAGTGGGTTGGTTGAGTAGTGAGCAGTGCGAGTGAGTGGGTAGGTAGTTAAGTAGAGTTGATAGAGTAGATGGAGTAGGTAGGAAGCTGCCTATGGGTGTCGATCCCACATGGTTGGGAGTAGTATTGTTGAAGGGCTGGTGGAGGGTGGGAGGAATTGGTTTATCGCTTCTCGGCCTTTTGGCTAAGATCAAGTGTAGTATCTGTTCTTATCAGCTTAATATCTGATACGCTGCTCATTGAGTAGCTCATATATTAAACTGATTTTTGGAACTGGGCTGTGGAAAAGAGGCTTGCCTCGTCCCAGCCACGGGTTGTCTCGGTATTGCACTACCTCCGTGTACGGCCCACTTCCTTCGGGAAGATTTTTCAACTTCAAAGAAAAACTAACTAGCTTTGTGCTTGCTTGCCCCCACAGAACAAGGCCAGGTTGACAGCTAATCCCACACGCTGCAAGTTCAGGATGCAGGAGAGGTGAGTAATGTGGCGGCTTGATCAAGCATACTTACCTGACGCGGGAGGTTCACTGTGATCATGAAGGCAGTCCTCTCAGGGTGAGGCCCTCTCATTGCACTTCGATTGGGTTGACCCCTGCGATTACCCCAAATGTGGGTAACTCGAGCGTATAATTTCTGGTAGTGGGGACCTGCGTTCGCGCTAGTCCCCGAACAACTTCAAACAAACAACTAACTAGCTAACTAACTAACTAACTAACTAACTAACTAACTTGTTTGTTTGCTTGCTTGCTTGCTGCTAGCTACCTCCAACTTCAACCCTACCTTGAAGGTTCCCCCTAGCTACCTTTCTGCAAACCCCAACTGCATGTGTAACCCTAGCTGGATAGGTCATCCTAGCTTGTATCTTACCCTTAGCTTTCCACAAACCCTAACACGGATCGTAAATGTAGTGCGAATAGTAACCCTAGCTAGTATTTTACCCTTAGCTTTGCACAAACCCTAGCGCAGATCGTAAACCTAGTTAGTATTTGACGTTTAGCTTTCCACAAACCCTAACAGGGATCGTAAACGTAGTGTGAATAGCAACCCTAGCTCGTATTTTACCCTTAGCTTTCCACAAACCCTAGCGCAGATCGTAAACCTAGCGTGAATCGTAACCAAACCTAGTGCGAATTCTAACCCTAACTAGTTCACTCAAAGCCTAGAAAGTTAACCCTAACTGCGCTCAAACCCTAGTTCAATGGTAACCCTAGCTCAATACTAACCCTAGGTCAATCTTAACCCTAACCTTCCTTACGATCTGAACCCTAACTCGATGCACAAACCCTCTAAACTGCCAACATCAAAGCTAAACTAACTGCTGCTTGCTAACCTTGATTTGCGATCCATGTCAGACTCGGCTGATAGTTCTTTATTCCTATTGAATCAACTATCCTTCAACTATTTGGGACTGTTTTTGATGTGTAGATGCATCAACTTGCAGATGCTACTTCGTAACTAACAGTTGTTTCCTTATCTTTTCAGCTTTAGGCAGCTACAATCGAAAGAAAGTTTCCTTTCCAACGCGCCGTGGATGTGCGAGCCGTGGAACGCCAGACGTAAGTAATCGAACACTACGTCACAATCGTTTTGTAGCTAGAAGAACATTTGCGCGTGCATTGAATGGCGAGACTTTTACTGCTTGCAAACAGACTTGTATCATTGAGAAAAAGCCGCCTTGCAACTGCAAAGCCATTCGAGTGCTTGTTGCCATTCAAACCATTACGAAGACGAGTCGTTTAATTCGATTAGCAGCCAGTTGAAAGAAGCCATTTGAATGTTGTTTGTTGAAACATCGCGTAGATCGTTTGTTATTAGTCAGTGAGTGGAGACGAAGATTTGGATTTGCACAGACTGTTAGCTAGTGATTGTGCTGAAGAAAAGTGTATACGAATGAGTGAGTTGATAGAGAAGAAAGAGAGAGAGAGAGAGAGAAAGAAAAAGAAAGTCTACAGCACCAGGTATTCCCAGGCGGTCACCCATCCAAGTACTAACCTGGCCCTACCGGGCTTGACTTCGGTGATCGGACGAGAACCGGTTTTTTCCCGGTGGTATGGCCGTAGACGAAGAATAATGTTGCAGTTTAAAGCTTTTGTAGCCGTGTCTTTGGAGCAGTTGATTGGGTTGTTGTTGGTGTTGTTGGAGTGTTTGTGTGAAGAAGCTAGGGGTGGGGGGGACCCCTGTCGAAATTTTGCTTTGAGGGTTGTGTTTGCAGTGGGTTGGTTGAGTAGTGAGCAGTGCGAGTGAGTGGGTAGGTAGTTAAGTAGAGTTGATAGAGTAGATGGAGTAGGTAGGAAGCTGCCTATGGGTGTCGATCCCACATGGTTGGGAGTAGTATTGTTGAAGGGCTGGTGGAGGGTGGGAGGAATTGGTTTATCGCTTCTCGGCCTTTTGGCTAAGATCAAGTGTAGTATCTGTTCTTATCAGCTTAATATCTGATACGCTGCTCATTGAGTAGCTCATATATTAAACTGATTTTTGGAACTGGGCTGTGGAAAAGAGGCTTGCCTCGTCCCAGCCACGGGTTGTCTCGGTATTGCACTACCTCCGTGTACGGCCCACTTCCTTCGGGAAGATTTTTCAACTTCAAAGAAAAACTAACTAGCTTTGTGCTTGCTTGCCCCCACAGAACAAGGCCAGGTTGACAGCTAATCCCACACGCTGCAAGTTCAGGATGCAGGAGAGGTGAGTAATGTGGCGGCTTGATCAAGCATACTTACCTGACGCGGGAGGTTCACTGTGATCATGAAGGCAGTCCTCTCAGGGTGAGGCCCTCTCATTGCACTTCGATTGGGTTGACCCCTGCGATTACCCCAAATGTGGGTAACTCGAGCGTATAATTTCTGGTAGTGGGGACCTGCGTTCGCGCTAGTCCCCGAACAACTTCAAACAAACAACTAACTAGCTAACTAACTAACTAACTAACTAACTAACTAACTTGTTTGTTTGCTTGCTTGCTTGCTGCTAGCTACCTCCAACTTCAACCCTACCTTGAAGGTTCCCCCTAGCTACCTTTCTGCAAACCCCAACTGCATGTGTAACCCTAGCTGGATAGGTCATCCTAGCTTGTATCTTACCCTTAGCTTTCCACAAACCCTAACACGGATCGTAAATGTAGTGCGAATAGTAACCCTAGCTAGTATTTTACCCTTAGCTTTGCACAAACCCTAGCGCAGATCGTAAACCTAGTTAGTATTTGACGTTTAGCTTTCCACAAACCCTAACAGGGATCGTAAACGTAGTGTGAATAGCAACCCTAGCTCGTATTTTACCCTTAGCTTTCCACAAACCCTAGCGCAGATCGTAAACCTAGCGTGAATCGTAACCAAACCTAGTGCGAATTCTAACCCTAACTAGTTCACTCAAAGCCTAGAAAGTTAACCCTAACTGCGCTCAAACCCTAGTTCAATGGTAACCCTAGCTCAATACTAACCCTAGGTCAATCTTAACCCTAACCTTCCTTACGATCTGAACCCTAACTCGATGCACAAACCCTCTAAACTGCCAACATCAAAGCTAAACTAACTGCTGCTTGCTAACCTTGATTTGCGATCCATGTCAGACTCGGCTGATAGTTCTTTATTCCTATTGAATCAACTATCCTTCAACTATTTGGGACTGTTTTTGATGTGTAGATGCATCAACTTGCAGATGCTACTTCGTAACTAACAGTTGTTTCCTTATCTTTTCAGCTTTAGGCAGCTACAATCGAAAGAAAGTTTCCTTTCCAACGCGCCGTGGATGTGCGAGCCGTGGAACGCCAGACGTAAGTAATCGAACACTACGTCACAATCGTTTTGTAGCTAGAAGAACATTTGCGCGTGCATTGAATGGCGAGACTTTTACTGCTTGCAAACAGACTTGTATCATTGAGAAAAAGCCGCCTTGCAACTGCAAAGCCATTCGAGTGCTTGTTGCCATTCAAACCATTACGAAGACGAGTCGTTTAATTCGATTAGCAGCCAGTTGAAAGAAGCCATTTGAATGTTGTTTGTTGAAACATCGCGTAGATCGTTTGTTATTAGTCAGTGAGTGGAGACGAAGATTTGGATTTGCACAGACTGTTAGCTAGTGATTGTGCTGAAGAAAAGTGTATACGAATGAGTGAGTTGATAGAGAAGAAAGAGAGAGAGAGAGAGAGAAAGAAAAAGAAAGTCTACAGCACCAGGTATTCCCAGGCGGTCACCCATCCAAGTACTAACCTGGCCCTACCGGGCTTGACTTCGGTGATCGGACGAGAACCGGTTTTTTCCCGGTGGTATGGCCGTAGACGAAGAATAATGTTGCAGTTTAAAGCTTTTGTAGCCGTGTCTTTGGAGCAGTTGATTGGGTTGTTGTTGGTGTTGTTGGAGTGTTTGTGTGAAGAAGCTAGGGGTGGGGGGGACCCCTGTCGAAATTTTGCTTTGAGGGTTGTGTTTGCAGTGGGTTGGTTGAGTAGTGAGCAGTGCGAGTGAGTGGGTAGGTAGTTAAGTAGAGTTGATAGAGTAGATGGAGTAGGTAGGAAGCTGCCTATGGGTGTCGATCCCACATGGTTGGGAGTAGTATTGTTGAAGGGCTGGTGGAGGGTGGGAGGAATTGGTTTATCGCTTCTCGGCCTTTTGGCTAAGATCAAGTGTAGTATCTGTTCTTATCAGCTTAATATCTGATACGCTGCTCATTGAGTAGCTCATATATTAAACTGATTTTTGGAACTGGGCTGTGGAAAAGAGGCTTGCCTCGTCCCAGCCACGGGTTGTCTCGGTATTGCACTACCTCCGTGTACGGCCCACTTCCTTCGGGAAGATTTTTCAACTTCAAAGAAAAACTAACTAGCTTTGTGCTTGCTTGCCCCCACAGAACAAGGCCAGGTTGACAGCTAATCCCACACGCTGCAAGTTCAGGATGCAGGAGAGGTGAGTAATGTGGCGGCTTGATCAAGCATACTTACCTGACGCGGGAGGTTCACTGTGATCATGAAGGCAGTCCTCTCAGGGTGAGGCCCTCTCATTGCACTTCGATTGGGTTGACCCCTGCGATTACCCCAAATGTGGGTAACTCGAGCGTATAATTTCTGGTAGTGGGGACCTGCGTTCGCGCTAGTCCCCGAACAACTTCAAACAAACAACTAACTAGCTAACTAACTAACTAACTAACTAACTAACTAACTTGTTTGTTTGCTTGCTTGCTTGCTGCTAGCTACCTCCAACTTCAACCCTACCTTGAAGGTTCCCCCTAGCTACCTTTCTGCAAACCCCAACTGCATGTGTAACCCTAGCTGGATAGGTCATCCTAGCTTGTATCTTACCCTTAGCTTTCCACAAACCCTAACACGGATCGTAAATGTAGTGCGAATAGTAACCCTAGCTAGTATTTTACCCTTAGCTTTGCACAAACCCTAGCGCAGATCGTAAACCTAGTTAGTATTTGACGTTTAGCTTTCCACAAACCCTAACAGGGATCGTAAACGTAGTGTGAATAGCAACCCTAGCTCGTATTTTACCCTTAGCTTTCCACAAACCCTAGCGCAGATCGTAAACCTAGCGTGAATCGTAACCAAACCTAGTGCGAATTCTAACCCTAACTAGTTCACTCAAAGCCTAGAAAGTTAACCCTAACTGCGCTCAAACCCTAGTTCAATGGTAACCCTAGCTCAATACTAACCCTAGGTCAATCTTAACCCTAACCTTCCTTACGATCTGAACCCTAACTCGATGCACAAACCCTCTAAACTGCCAACATCAAAGCTAAACTAACTGCTGCTTGCTAACCTTGATTTGCGATCCATGTCAGACTCGGCTGATAGTTCTTTATTCCTATTGAATCAACTATCCTTCAACTATTTGGGACTGTTTTTGATGTGTAGATGCATCAACTTGCAGATGCTACTTCGTAACTAACAGTTGTTTCCTTATCTTTTCAGCTTTAGGCAGCTACAATCGAAAGAAAGTTTCCTTTCCAACGCGCCGTGGATGTGCGAGCCGTGGAACGCCAGACGTAAGTAATCGAACACTACGTCACAATCGTTTTGTAGCTAGAAGAACATTTGCGCGTGCATTGAATGGCGAGACTTTTACTGCTTGCAAACAGACTTGTATCATTGAGAAAAAGCCGCCTTGCAACTGCAAAGCCATTCGAGTGCTTGTTGCCATTCAAACCATTACGAAGACGAGTCGTTTAATTCGATTAGCAGCCAGTTGAAAGAAGCCATTTGAATGTTGTTTGTTGAAACATCGCGTAGATCGTTTGTTATTAGTCAGTGAGTGGAGACGAAGATTTGGATTTGCACAGACTGTTAGCTAGTGATTGTGCTGAAGAAAAGTGTATACGAATGAGTGAGTTGATAGAGAAGAAAGAGAGAGAGAGAGAGAGAAAGAAAAAGAAAGTCTACAGCACCAGGTATTCCCAGGCGGTCACCCATCCAAGTACTAACCTGGCCCTACCGGGCTTGACTTCGGTGATCGGACGAGAACCGGTTTTTTCCCGGTGGTATGGCCGTAGACGAAGAATAATGTTGCAGTTTAAAGCTTTTGTAGCCGTGTCTTTGGAGCAGTTGATTGGGTTGTTGTTGGTGTTGTTGGAGTGTTTGTGTGAAGAAGCTAGGGGTGGGGGGGACCCCTGTCGAAATTTTGCTTTGAGGGTTGTGTTTGCAGTGGGTTGGTTGAGTAGTGAGCAGTGCGAGTGAGTGGGTAGGTAGTTAAGTAGAGTTGATAGAGTAGATGGAGTAGGTAGGAAGCTGCCTATGGGTGTCGATCCCACATGGTTGGGAGTAGTATTGTTGAAGGGCTGGTGGAGGGTGGGAGGAATTGGTTTATCGCTTCTCGGCCTTTTGGCTAAGATCAAGTGTAGTATCTGTTCTTATCAGCTTAATATCTGATACGCTGCTCATTGAGTAGCTCATATATTAAACTGATTTTTGGAACTGGGCTGTGGAAAAGAGGCTTGCCTCGTCCCAGCCACGGGTTGTCTCGGTATTGCACTACCTCCGTGTACGGCCCACTTCCTTCGGGAAGATTTTTCAACTTCAAAGAAAAACTAACTAGCTTTGTGCTTGCTTGCCCCCACAGAACAAGGCCAGGTTGACAGCTAATCCCACACGCTGCAAGTTCAGGATGCAGGAGAGGTGAGTAATGTGGCGGCTTGATCAAGCATACTTACCTGACGCGGGAGGTTCACTGTGATCATGAAGGCAGTCCTCTCAGGGTGAGGCCCTCTCATTGCACTTCGATTGGGTTGACCCCTGCGATTACCCCAAATGTGGGTAACTCGAGCGTATAATTTCTGGTAGTGGGGACCTGCGTTCGCGCTAGTCCCCGAACAACTTCAAACAAACAACTAACTAGCTAACTAACTAACTAACTAACTAACTAACTAACTTGTTTGTTTGCTTGCTTGCTTGCTGCTAGCTACCTCCAACTTCAACCCTACCTTGAAGGTTCCCCCTAGCTACCTTTCTGCAAACCCCAACTGCATGTGTAACCCTAGCTGGATAGGTCATCCTAGCTTGTATCTTACCCTTAGCTTTCCACAAACCCTAACACGGATCGTAAATGTAGTGCGAATAGTAACCCTAGCTAGTATTTTACCCTTAGCTTTGCACAAACCCTAGCGCAGATCGTAAACCTAGTTAGTATTTGACGTTTAGCTTTCCACAAACCCTAACAGGGATCGTAAACGTAGTGTGAATAGCAACCCTAGCTCGTATTTTACCCTTAGCTTTCCACAAACCCTAGCGCAGATCGTAAACCTAGCGTGAATCGTAACCAAACCTAGTGCGAATTCTAACCCTAACTAGTTCACTCAAAGCCTAGAAAGTTAACCCTAACTGCGCTCAAACCCTAGTTCAATGGTAACCCTAGCTCAATACTAACCCTAGGTCAATCTTAACCCTAACCTTCCTTACGATCTGAACCCTAACTCGATGCACAAACCCTCTAAACTGCCAACATCAAAGCTAAACTAACTGCTGCTTGCTAACCTTGATTTGCGATCCATGTCAGACTCGGCTGATAGTTCTTTATTCCTATTGAATCAACTATCCTTCAACTATTTGGGACTGTTTTTGATGTGTAGATGCATCAACTTGCAGATGCTACTTCGTAACTAACAGTTGTTTCCTTATCTTTTCAGCTTTAGGCAGCTACAATCGAAAGAAAGTTTCCTTTCCAACGCGCCGTGGATGTGCGAGCCGTGGAACGCCAGACGTAAGTAATCGAACACTACGTCACAATCGTTTTGTAGCTAGAAGAACATTTGCGCGTGCATTGAATGGCGAGACTTTTACTGCTTGCAAACAGACTTGTATCATTGAGAAAAAGCCGCCTTGCAACTGCAAAGCCATTCGAGTGCTTGTTGCCATTCAAACCATTACGAAGACGAGTCGTTTAATTCGATTAGCAGCCAGTTGAAAGAAGCCATTTGAATGTTGTTTGTTGAAACATCGCGTAGATCGTTTGTTATTAGTCAGTGAGTGGAGACGAAGATTTGGATTTGCACAGACTGTTAGCTAGTGATTGTGCTGAAGAAAAGTGTATACGAATGAGTGAGTTGATAGAGAAGAAAGAGAGAGAGAGAGAGAGAAAGAAAAAGAAAGTCTACAGCACCAGGTATTCCCAGGCGGTCACCCATCCAAGTACTAACCTGGCCCTACCGGGCTTGACTTCGGTGATCGGACGAGAACCGGTTTTTTCCCGGTGGTATGGCCGTAGACGAAGAATAATGTTGCAGTTTAAAGCTTTTGTAGCCGTGTCTTTGGAGCAGTTGATTGGGTTGTTGTTGGTGTTGTTGGAGTGTTTGTGTGAAGAAGCTAGGGGTGGGGGGGACCCCTGTCGAAATTTTGCTTTGAGGGTTGTGTTTGCAGTGGGTTGGTTGAGTAGTGAGCAGTGCGAGTGAGTGGGTAGGTAGTTAAGTAGAGTTGATAGAGTAGATGGAGTAGGTAGGAAGCTGCCTATGGGTGTCGATCCCACATGGTTGGGAGTAGTATTGTTGAAGGGCTGGTGGAGGGTGGGAGGAATTGGTTTATCGCTTCTCGGCCTTTTGGCTAAGATCAAGTGTAGTATCTGTTCTTATCAGCTTAATATCTGATACGCTGCTCATTGAGTAGCTCATATATTAAACTGATTTTTGGAACTGGGCTGTGGAAAAGAGGCTTGCCTCGTCCCAGCCACGGGTTGTCTCGGTATTGCACTACCTCCGTGTACGGCCCACTTCCTTCGGGAAGATTTTTCAACTTCAAAGAAAAACTAACTAGCTTTGTGCTTGCTTGCCCCCACAGAACAAGGCCAGGTTGACAGCTAATCCCACACGCTGCAAGTTCAGGATGCAGGAGAGGTGAGTAATGTGGCGGCTTGATCAAGCATACTTACCTGACGCGGGAGGTTCACTGTGATCATGAAGGCAGTCCTCTCAGGGTGAGGCCCTCTCATTGCACTTCGATTGGGTTGACCCCTGCGATTACCCCAAATGTGGGTAACTCGAGCGTATAATTTCTGGTAGTGGGGACCTGCGTTCGCGCTAGTCCCCGAACAACTTCAAACAAACAACTAACTAGCTAACTAACTAACTAACTAACTAACTAACTAACTTGTTTGTTTGCTTGCTTGCTTGCTGCTAGCTACCTCCAACTTCAACCCTACCTTGAAGGTTCCCCCTAGCTACCTTTCTGCAAACCCCAACTGCATGTGTAACCCTAGCTGGATAGGTCATCCTAGCTTGTATCTTACCCTTAGCTTTCCACAAACCCTAACACGGATCGTAAATGTAGTGCGAATAGTAACCCTAGCTAGTATTTTACCCTTAGCTTTGCACAAACCCTAGCGCAGATCGTAAACCTAGTTAGTATTTGACGTTTAGCTTTCCACAAACCCTAACAGGGATCGTAAACGTAGTGTGAATAGCAACCCTAGCTCGTATTTTACCCTTAGCTTTCCACAAACCCTAGCGCAGATCGTAAACCTAGCGTGAATCGTAACCAAACCTAGTGCGAATTCTAACCCTAACTAGTTCACTCAAAGCCTAGAAAGTTAACCCTAACTGCGCTCAAACCCTAGTTCAATGGTAACCCTAGCTCAATACTAACCCTAGGTCAATCTTAACCCTAACCTTCCTTACGATCTGAACCCTAACTCGATGCACAAACCCTCTAAACTGCCAACATCAAAGCTAAACTAACTGCTGCTTGCTAACCTTGATTTGCGATCCATGTCAGACTCGGCTGATAGTTCTTTATTCCTATTGAATCAACTATCCTTCAACTATTTGGGACTGTTTTTGATGTGTAGATGCATCAACTTGCAGATGCTACTTCGTAACTAACAGTTGTTTCCTTATCTTTTCAGCTTTAGGCAGCTACAATCGAAAGAAAGTTTCCTTTCCAACGCGCCGTGGATGTGCGAGCCGTGGAACGCCAGACGTAAGTAATCGAACACTACGTCACAATCGTTTTGTAGCTAGAAGAACATTTGCGCGTGCATTGAATGGCGAGACTTTTACTGCTTGCAAACAGACTTGTATCATTGAGAAAAAGCCGCCTTGCAACTGCAAAGCCATTCGAGTGCTTGTTGCCATTCAAACCATTACGAAGACGAGTCGTTTAATTCGATTAGCAGCCAGTTGAAAGAAGCCATTTGAATGTTGTTTGTTGAAACATCGCGTAGATCGTTTGTTATTAGTCAGTGAGTGGAGACGAAGATTTGGATTTGCACAGACTGTTAGCTAGTGATTGTGCTGAAGAAAAGTGTATACGAATGAGTGAGTTGATAGAGAAGAAAGAGAGAGAGAGAGAGAGAAAGAAAAAGAAAGTCTACAGCACCAGGTATTCCCAGGCGGTCACCCATCCAAGTACTAACCTGGCCCTACCGGGCTTGACTTCGGTGATCGGACGAGAACCGGTTTTTTCCCGGTGGTATGGCCGTAGACGAAGAATAATGTTGCAGTTTAAAGCTTTTGTAGCCGTGTCTTTGGAGCAGTTGATTGGGTTGTTGTTGGTGTTGTTGGAGTGTTTGTGTGAAGAAGCTAGGGGTGGGGGGGACCCCTGTCGAAATTTTGCTTTGAGGGTTGTGTTTGCAGTGGGTTGGTTGAGTAGTGAGCAGTGCGAGTGAGTGGGTAGGTAGTTAAGTAGAGTTGATAGAGTAGATGGAGTAGGTAGGAAGCTGCCTATGGGTGTCGATCCCACATGGTTGGGAGTAGTATTGTTGAAGGGCTGGTGGAGGGTGGGAGGAATTGGTTTATCGCTTCTCGGCCTTTTGGCTAAGATCAAGTGTAGTATCTGTTCTTATCAGCTTAATATCTGATACGCTGCTCATTGAGTAGCTCATATATTAAACTGATTTTTGGAACTGGGCTGTGGAAAAGAGGCTTGCCTCGTCCCAGCCACGGGTTGTCTCGGTATTGCACTACCTCCGTGTACGGCCCACTTCCTTCGGGAAGATTTTTCAACTTCAAAGAAAAACTAACTAGCTTTGTGCTTGCTTGCCCCCACAGAACAAGGCCAGGTTGACAGCTAATCCCACACGCTGCAAGTTCAGGATGCAGGAGAGGTGAGTAATGTGGCGGCTTGATCAAGCATACTTACCTGACGCGGGAGGTTCACTGTGATCATGAAGGCAGTCCTCTCAGGGTGAGGCCCTCTCATTGCACTTCGATTGGGTTGACCCCTGCGATTACCCCAAATGTGGGTAACTCGAGCGTATAATTTCTGGTAGTGGGGACCTGCGTTCGCGCTAGTCCCCGAACAACTTCAAACAAACAACTAACTAGCTAACTAACTAACTAACTAACTAACTAACTAACTTGTTTGTTTGCTTGCTTGCTTGCTGCTAGCTACCTCCAACTTCAACCCTACCTTGAAGGTTCCCCCTAGCTACCTTTCTGCAAACCCCAACTGCATGTGTAACCCTAGCTGGATAGGTCATCCTAGCTTGTATCTTACCCTTAGCTTTCCACAAACCCTAACACGGATCGTAAATGTAGTGCGAATAGTAACCCTAGCTAGTATTTTACCCTTAGCTTTGCACAAACCCTAGCGCAGATCGTAAACCTAGTTAGTATTTGACGTTTAGCTTTCCACAAACCCTAACAGGGATCGTAAACGTAGTGTGAATAGCAACCCTAGCTCGTATTTTACCCTTAGCTTTCCACAAACCCTAGCGCAGATCGTAAACCTAGCGTGAATCGTAACCAAACCTAGTGCGAATTCTAACCCTAACTAGTTCACTCAAAGCCTAGAAAGTTAACCCTAACTGCGCTCAAACCCTAGTTCAATGGTAACCCTAGCTCAATACTAACCCTAGGTCAATCTTAACCCTAACCTTCCTTACGATCTGAACCCTAACTCGATGCACAAACCCTCTAAACTGCCAACATCAAAGCTAAACTAACTGCTGCTTGCTAACCTTGATTTGCGATCCATGTCAGACTCGGCTGATAGTTCTTTATTCCTATTGAATCAACTATCCTTCAACTATTTGGGACTGTTTTTGATGTGTAGATGCATCAACTTGCAGATGCTACTTCGTAACTAACAGTTGTTTCCTTATCTTTTCAGCTTTAGGCAGCTACAATCGAAAGAAAGTTTCCTTTCCAACGCGCCGTGGATGTGCGAGCCGTGGAACGCCAGACGTAAGTAATCGAACACTACGTCACAATCGTTTTGTAGCTAGAAGAACATTTGCGCGTGCATTGAATGGCGAGACTTTTACTGCTTGCAAACAGACTTGTATCATTGAGAAAAAGCCGCCTTGCAACTGCAAAGCCATTCGAGTGCTTGTTGCCATTCAAACCATTACGAAGACGAGTCGTTTAATTCGATTAGCAGCCAGTTGAAAGAAGCCATTTGAATGTTGTTTGTTGAAACATCGCGTAGATCGTTTGTTATTAGTCAGTGAGTGGAGACGAAGATTTGGATTTGCACAGACTGTTAGCTAGTGATTGTGCTGAAGAAAAGTGTATACGAATGAGTGAGTTGATAGAGAAGAAAGAGAGAGAGAGAGAGAGAAAGAAAAAGAAAGTCTACAGCACCAGGTATTCCCAGGCGGTCACCCATCCAAGTACTAACCTGGCCCTACCGGGCTTGACTTCGGTGATCGGACGAGAACCGGTTTTTTCCCGGTGGTATGGCCGTAGACGAAGAATAATGTTGCAGTTTAAAGCTTTTGTAGCCGTGTCTTTGGAGCAGTTGATTGGGTTGTTGTTGGTGTTGTTGGAGTGTTTGTGTGAAGAAGCTAGGGGTGGGGGGGACCCCTGTCGAAATTTTGCTTTGAGGGTTGTGTTTGCAGTGGGTTGGTTGAGTAGTGAGCAGTGCGAGTGAGTGGGTAGGTAGTTAAGTAGAGTTGATAGAGTAGATGGAGTAGGTAGGAAGCTGCCTATGGGTGTCGATCCCACATGGTTGGGAGTAGTATTGTTGAAGGGCTGGTGGAGGGTGGGAGGAATTGGTTTATCGCTTCTCGGCCTTTTGGCTAAGATCAAGTGTAGTATCTGTTCTTATCAGCTTAATATCTGATACGCTGCTCATTGAGTAGCTCATATATTAAACTGATTTTTGGAACTGGGCTGTGGAAAAGAGGCTTGCCTCGTCCCAGCCACGGGTTGTCTCGGTATTGCACTACCTCCGTGTACGGCCCACTTCCTTCGGGAAGATTTTTCAACTTCAAAGAAAAACTAACTAGCTTTGTGCTTGCTTGCCCCCACAGAACAAGGCCAGGTTGACAGCTAATCCCACACGCTGCAAGTTCAGGATGCAGGAGAGGTGAGTAATGTGGCGGCTTGATCAAGCATACTTACCTGACGCGGGAGGTTCACTGTGATCATGAAGGCAGTCCTCTCAGGGTGAGGCCCTCTCATTGCACTTCGATTGGGTTGACCCCTGCGATTACCCCAAATGTGGGTAACTCGAGCGTATAATTTCTGGTAGTGGGGACCTGCGTTCGCGCTAGTCCCCGAACAACTTCAAACAAACAACTAACTAGCTAACTAACTAACTAACTAACTAACTAACTAACTTGTTTGTTTGCTTGCTTGCTTGCTGCTAGCTACCTCCAACTTCAACCCTACCTTGAAGGTTCCCCCTAGCTACCTTTCTGCAAACCCCAACTGCATGTGTAACCCTAGCTGGATAGGTCATCCTAGCTTGTATCTTACCCTTAGCTTTCCACAAACCCTAACACGGATCGTAAATGTAGTGCGAATAGTAACCCTAGCTAGTATTTTACCCTTAGCTTTGCACAAACCCTAGCGCAGATCGTAAACCTAGTTAGTATTTGACGTTTAGCTTTCCACAAACCCTAACAGGGATCGTAAACGTAGTGTGAATAGCAACCCTAGCTCGTATTTTACCCTTAGCTTTCCACAAACCCTAGCGCAGATCGTAAACCTAGCGTGAATCGTAACCAAACCTAGTGCGAATTCTAACCCTAACTAGTTCACTCAAAGCCTAGAAAGTTAACCCTAACTGCGCTCAAACCCTAGTTCAATGGTAACCCTAGCTCAATACTAACCCTAGGTCAATCTTAACCCTAACCTTCCTTACGATCTGAACCCTAACTCGATGCACAAACCCTCTAAACTGCCAACATCAAAGCTAAACTAACTGCTGCTTGCTAACCTTGATTTGCGATCCATGTCAGACTCGGCTGATAGTTCTTTATTCCTATTGAATCAACTATCCTTCAACTATTTGGGACTGTTTTTGATGTGTAGATGCATCAACTTGCAGATGCTACTTCGTAACTAACAGTTGTTTCCTTATCTTTTCAGCTTTAGGCAGCTACAATCGAAAGAAAGTTTCCTTTCCAACGCGCCGTGGATGTGCGAGCCGTGGAACGCCAGACGTAAGTAATCGAACACTACGTCACAATCGTTTTGTAGCTAGAAGAACATTTGCGCGTGCATTGAATGGCGAGACTTTTACTGCTTGCAAACAGACTTGTATCATTGAGAAAAAGCCGCCTTGCAACTGCAAAGCCATTCGAGTGCTTGTTGCCATTCAAACCATTACGAAGACGAGTCGTTTAATTCGATTAGCAGCCAGTTGAAAGAAGCCATTTGAATGTTGTTTGTTGAAACATCGCGTAGATCGTTTGTTATTAGTCAGTGAGTGGAGACGAAGATTTGGATTTGCACAGACTGTTAGCTAGTGATTGTGCTGAAGAAAAGTGTATACGAATGAGTGAGTTGATAGAGAAGAAAGAGAGAGAGAGAGAGAGAAAGAAAAAGAAAGTCTACAGCACCAGGTATTCCCAGGCGGTCACCCATCCAAGTACTAACCTGGCCCTACCGGGCTTGACTTCGGTGATCGGACGAGAACCGGTTTTTTCCCGGTGGTATGGCCGTAGACGAAGAATAATGTTGCAGTTTAAAGCTTTTGTAGCCGTGTCTTTGGAGCAGTTGATTGGGTTGTTGTTGGTGTTGTTGGAGTGTTTGTGTGAAGAAGCTAGGGGTGGGGGGGACCCCTGTCGAAATTTTGCTTTGAGGGTTGTGTTTGCAGTGGGTTGGTTGAGTAGTGAGCAGTGCGAGTGAGTGGGTAGGTAGTTAAGTAGAGTTGATAGAGTAGATGGAGTAGGTAGGAAGCTGCCTATGGGTGTCGATCCCACATGGTTGGGAGTAGTATTGTTGAAGGGCTGGTGGAGGGTGGGAGGAATTGGTTTATCGCTTCTCGGCCTTTTGGCTAAGATCAAGTGTAGTATCTGTTCTTATCAGCTTAATATCTGATACGCTGCTCATTGAGTAGCTCATATATTAAACTGATTTTTGGAACTGGGCTGTGGAAAAGAGGCTTGCCTCGTCCCAGCCACGGGTTGTCTCGGTATTGCACTACCTCCGTGTACGGCCCACTTCCTTCGGGAAGATTTTTCAACTTCAAAGAAAAACTAACTAGCTTTGTGCTTGCTTGCCCCCACAGAACAAGGCCAGGTTGACAGCTAATCCCACACGCTGCAAGTTCAGGATGCAGGAGAGGTGAGTAATGTGGCGGCTTGATCAAGCATACTTACCTGACGCGGGAGGTTCACTGTGATCATGAAGGCAGTCCTCTCAGGGTGAGGCCCTCTCATTGCACTTCGATTGGGTTGACCCCTGCGATTACCCCAAATGTGGGTAACTCGAGCGTATAATTTCTGGTAGTGGGGACCTGCGTTCGCGCTAGTCCCCGAACAACTTCAAACAAACAACTAACTAGCTAACTAACTAACTAACTAACTAACTAACTAACTTGTTTGTTTGCTTGCTTGCTTGCTGCTAGCTACCTCCAACTTCAACCCTACCTTGAAGGTTCCCCCTAGCTACCTTTCTGCAAACCCCAACTGCATGTGTAACCCTAGCTGGATAGGTCATCCTAGCTTGTATCTTACCCTTAGCTTTCCACAAACCCTAACACGGATCGTAAATGTAGTGCGAATAGTAACCCTAGCTAGTATTTTACCCTTAGCTTTGCACAAACCCTAGCGCAGATCGTAAACCTAGTTAGTATTTGACGTTTAGCTTTCCACAAACCCTAACAGGGATCGTAAACGTAGTGTGAATAGCAACCCTAGCTCGTATTTTACCCTTAGCTTTCCACAAACCCTAGCGCAGATCGTAAACCTAGCGTGAATCGTAACCAAACCTAGTGCGAATTCTAACCCTAACTAGTTCACTCAAAGCCTAGAAAGTTAACCCTAACTGCGCTCAAACCCTAGTTCAATGGTAACCCTAGCTCAATACTAACCCTAGGTCAATCTTAACCCTAACCTTCCTTACGATCTGAACCCTAACTCGATGCACAAACCCTCTAAACTGCCAACATCAAAGCTAAACTAACTGCTGCTTGCTAACCTTGATTTGCGATCCATGTCAGACTCGGCTGATAGTTCTTTATTCCTATTGAATCAACTATCCTTCAACTATTTGGGACTGTTTTTGATGTGTAGATGCATCAACTTGCAGATGCTACTTCGTAACTAACAGTTGTTTCCTTATCTTTTCAGCTTTAGGCAGCTACAATCGAAAGAAAGTTTCCTTTCCAACGCGCCGTGGATGTGCGAGCCGTGGAACGCCAGACGTAAGTAATCGAACACTACGTCACAATCGTTTTGTAGCTAGAAGAACATTTGCGCGTGCATTGAATGGCGAGACTTTTACTGCTTGCAAACAGACTTGTATCATTGAGAAAAAGCCGCCTTGCAACTGCAAAGCCATTCGAGTGCTTGTTGCCATTCAAACCATTACGAAGACGAGTCGTTTAATTCGATTAGCAGCCAGTTGAAAGAAGCCATTTGAATGTTGTTTGTTGAAACATCGCGTAGATCGTTTGTTATTAGTCAGTGAGTGGAGACGAAGATTTGGATTTGCACAGACTGTTAGCTAGTGATTGTGCTGAAGAAAAGTGTATACGAATGAGTGAGTTGATAGAGAAGAAAGAGAGAGAGAGAGAGAGAAAGAAAAAGAAAGTCTACAGCACCAGGTATTCCCAGGCGGTCACCCATCCAAGTACTAACCTGGCCCTACCGGGCTTGACTTCGGTGATCGGACGAGAACCGGTTTTTTCCCGGTGGTATGGCCGTAGACGAAGAATAATGTTGCAGTTTAAAGCTTTTGTAGCCGTGTCTTTGGAGCAGTTGATTGGGTTGTTGTTGGTGTTGTTGGAGTGTTTGTGTGAAGAAGCTAGGGGTGGGGGGGACCCCTGTCGAAATTTTGCTTTGAGGGTTGTGTTTGCAGTGGGTTGGTTGAGTAGTGAGCAGTGCGAGTGAGTGGGTAGGTAGTTAAGTAGAGTTGATAGAGTAGATGGAGTAGGTAGGAAGCTGCCTATGGGTGTCGATCCCACATGGTTGGGAGTAGTATTGTTGAAGGGCTGGTGGAGGGTGGGAGGAATTGGTTTATCGCTTCTCGGCCTTTTGGCTAAGATCCAGTGTAGTATCTGTTCCCCTAGTCATTTGTGTAGTGGGTTGCCTGTGTATCAGGCAATCTTTCTAGATTTCGATTATCCAGATGGTTGTTGATAGAGAGTGCACTGTGAATTTCGAAGGAGATATATCAGGAGTGCGGGCAGTCTTGACTTTTTTGTCTAAGGACGTTGGCTTTTGCAAGGACGATATTGCTTGCATGCAGAGACATTACGGTGGATATCTGGTGACCTTTAAAGATCTGGAAAAGGCGGAGAAAATGAGAGATAAGGATACTGCGCAGATCGAGGGAAAGAATGTGAATTTCTTGCCAGCCTACGCACGCACGACGAAAGTGGCCATTTTCAACCTGCCTTTTGAAGTGTCAGATGATATTGTTAGTTTCAAGCTTCGACAGTTTGGCAAAGTTGTTAAGGTAACACGTAACACGATCTATGGATTTCCGACTATTGAGAACGGAATCAGAACAGTGATGATGGAAATTGAACATGCTATCCCATCTTATATTACAATTGAAGATTATTCTGTACACATTGTATACTCTGGGCAACAACCCACGTGTAGGAGATGTAGTAATACTGGACATATTGCTAAAGACTGCCCTCAAAATCCCAAGAAGTGTTTTAAATGTCAACAACCTGGCCACTTTTCAAAAGATTGCCCTAACTTGGCTTACTGTACTGATTGTGATTCGACCGGACACACCAATTGGCTATGTAAACGTATTCAAGCCCAGAGTGAGCGGAGCGATGATGAATGTGAGGAGTCTGATGAAGTGGGGTCTGATGAAGAACAGGAAACAGGACTGGGAAGTCTTTTGGCTATTGGATCCACCGTTCTTGAAGTTATTCCTGTTCAGCATAAAGAACTTTCAACTGGTGAGGAAGAGGGTTCCGAGCGAATTGATGTCATTGAGGAAGGATCAGAGCTAGATCTTACAGGTGAACGATACGCAGTTACGGATGCTTTGAACACGCTAGACAGCAATGAAAGTTCGAGTGATATGGAATGGACTGTCGCTGGAAGAAAGCGGAGTGCAAATGCGAGTAGCACTGAAAAGCGTCCTAAGCGATAAGTAGTTATTAGTTTATATTTTTTTGATATTTCATGGCTAGTTTAAGTGTCGTATCTATCAATGTTCGTGGTGTTGCGTCTAATAATCGTAGAAATTTTGTTGCCAATGTTTTGAAGCGCTTTGATGTCTGTTTTGTACAAGAAAGTTTTGTGTGTAACCTTCGTAAGGCTGAAAAGTTCAGGAAAATATGGGAGGGTAATTGTTTTTGGAGTTTTGGAGAGGAGAGAAGTGCGGGGGTGGGAATCTTTGTCAATAAGAATGTCGATTTGAATGTGCTAAGTGTTGTGAGGGATACGGAGGGTCGAGTGCTGAGTTTGCTGGTTAAATGGGGTGGTATTCGCTATTCGTTTGTCTGTGTGTATGCGCCTGTAGATGTTACGGCTCGTAAAGTTTTCTTTCGTGATTTGCATAAGTATGTGTTCCCGAATTCGTATGTTGTGTTGGGAGGTGATTTTAATTGTGTTTTGTTGGATAGTGATTCGTCGTCTGTAACGGGAGCAAACAAAGGTGGTGCGAAGGAATTGAGTAATGTTGTAAGTGACTTTGATTTAATTGATTTGTGGGTACATTTTCATCGTGGTGTTCGTTTATTTACGTGGATGGGTCAGGGAGTTGGATCCAGGTTAGATCGTTTTTATGTTTCCCGTGATTTGTTAGCGTCTTTTGGTAGTTGTTATGTGGAACCCTTAGGTGTGTCTGATCATGACGGAGTGCGTTTTGTGTTAAATCAGAGTGGTGTGAGTATGAATAGAAAGAGTCTTTGGAAATTTAATAATAGTGTTTTGAAGGATGAGTGTTTTGTGAAAGAATGTAGAGTGTGGTTGATTAAACAAATAGAGACGGTTAGAAAGAATGGAGTGAGGGCGTCTTGGGTGGGATTTAAGAAACGTATTAAGAAATATTGTATATTGTATAGTGTGCAGAGAGCTAAAGAGCGTCGTGTGTCTAGGAAGCGTCTAACTGATGAGATTATTTTTTTGAAGCGTAGATTTGCGAGAGGGGATGATGTGAGTGACATGATTAAGTTTAAAGAGAGTGAACTACAAAAGCTTATTGTGTGCGAGCAAGAGGGTGTGAAGGTACGGAGTAGAGCGCAGCTGATTGAAGAGGGTGAAAAAACTAGTAGATTTTTCTTTAGTCTTGTAAAAAGCCATGGTAAAGGGAATTGTATCGATGTTTTGAAGGATGAGAATGATGTGGAGAGAGATAGTCAAGTAGAGAAGAAAAAAATCATTGAAGAGTTTTATTGTAAATTGTTTTGTAAGGAAGATGTAGATGTTAATTGTCAAGATGTATTGTTGAGTAAAATATCTAAAGTTTTGTCTGAGGATGCTTGTGCTAGTTGTGAGGATTTGTTGTTAAAAGATGAGTTTGAATGTGCTATGGGGGGGATGGGTTTAGGGAAAACCCCTGGCGAAGATGGCCTGTCTTTAGAATTTTTTAAGTGTTTTAAAGATCTCTTTGTTCCTTTGTTGTGTGACTTAGCTAATGAATGTTTTCGCGCTGATGAGTTGCCTGTTGAATGTGTCCGTGGTGTAGTGCGTCTGGTCTTCAAGAAAGGTGAGCGTGCGGATTTAAAAAACTGGCGTCCGATTTCTTTATTGAATTTAGATTATAAGATTATTGCGAGAGTTCTGAGTAATAGATTGAAGGGAGTTATGGAGGGTATTATTTGTGAAGATCAAACGTGTGGAGTGATAGGCAGGTCAATTACTGATAATTTAAATTTAACGAGAGATGTTTTGGATCATATTGAGCAGACTGATGAGTGTGGAGTGCTGGTGAGTTTAGATCAGGAGAAAGCTTTTGATAGGGTGGACAGAGTTTTTTTAGATAGAGTGTTAGAGAAGTTTGGTTTTGGGGAATGTTTTAGGAAATGGATGAGAGTGCTATACAGAGGTGCGTGTGCGAGAGTGATATGTAATGGTGAATTGACGAAGAGTGTAGTGTTAGAAAAAGGGATTAGACAAGGCTGCCCTCTGTCGCCAATGCTTTATGTGCTAGTGGCAGAGGTGCTTGCGTGTAATGTGAGATGTGAGAGTAGAATTAAGGGCTTCCTGGTCCCTGGATCAGGGGGTCAGTCAACGAATATATCGCAATATGCGGATGATACGTGTGCTGTGTTGAGAGATACTGGGTCTGTGAGTGTTCTGTTGGATGTTGTAGAGTTTTATGGTCGTGGGACAGGAGCGAAGTTAAATAGGAAGAAGTCTGAGGCGATGTGGTTGGGAAGTTGGAGAAGTAGACAGGAAAAACCTTTTGGATTGAAGTGGGTGGTGAAGATGAAAGTGTTGGGTGTTTGGTTTGGTGATAATGTAGAAGACGAGAATTGGGTTGTAAAGTGTGTGAAATTAAAGAATGTTTTAGATCTGTGGAGTAGTCGGAGTTTGTCCATACGTGGTAGAGTGTTGATTGTCAAAGTTTTAGGATTGTCTAAGTTGGATTATTTGTCAAGAGTTTTGATTGTGCCAAATTGGGTTGTAGCTAGAGTAAATTCTTTGATTTGGAAGTTTGTATGGGGGGGTGGTGTTGAATTAGTGAAAAGGGGTTCTTGTTTATTGTCTGTATTGGAGGGGGGTCTGGGTATGGTGGATTTTGGGGTTAGAATACGAGCCTTGCGTGTAGTAAATGTTGTTAGTAGTTTGAGTCGTGGTGAAGGGAAAATGTGGTGCTATATGCGTTATTTTGTAGGTAGTCGTGTTGCTGGGCTTCGTGATGAATGGAACGTACTTGTGAATAATTTAGTACCAAATGCTGGTACTGTGACGTCCTATTATAGTAAAGTACTTGTGGATATTCGTGCTTTTGTTAATGATGTGAGTCCGGTGGTGAAGATTATGTATAATGTGATTGTTCGTGATGCTTTTGTAAGTCTAAGATGTGTGCGCTATTGGGAAAGTGTCATAAACGAAAGAATAGAGTGGAAGTGTGTGTGGCGTGATCTAAAGTTGTCTTTGTCTGAAAATATAATGAGTGAGTTGCGGTGGAGAATTGTACAGAGAATTGTCAAAGTCAGAGTGAATCTTAGAGATTGGGGTTTTAATGTCGTGTCTGATCAATGTGCTGTATGTCAGGGAAGGGAGACTATTGAACATTGTTTTTTGTATTGCAATCGTGTTAAAAGAGCTTGGAGTTGGGTGGAAGGTATTGTGAGAAAATGGTGTAAGGATTTTGTTGTCAATGCCAAGTGTGTATTTTTGGGTCTGTTTAATGTAGCTTTAAGCCGTAAGAAACTTGTGATGTTTGTAGTAGAAACGATGTTGAATGTTATATGGTTGTTTAGAAATAGGGCAACATTTCATAATAGTGTTGTCCAGTATCGTGATATTATACGTAAATGCCGTGCTGATATTGTGTTTCGTCTGAATGTAGAAAAGTTTCGTTTGAGTGTCAATGAATTTAAATCAGTTTGGTGTTGTGATGATGTGTTGTGCAATAGCCATGATCTAGAAATATTAGTATAAATGAAAAGAATGGAAACTGAATGATCTTGAAATAATAGCATAAAAGAAGGATTATGAATAAGTATATAGGATTATGAATAAGTACATAGGTATAATGAAAATTGAATGATTTAGAAATATTAGTATAAAAGAATGGATTATGAATAAATATATAGAATAGGTTTTTGAATAAGTATAAGTGATAGTAAATTGAATTTATGGAGGAGGTTGGCTTTGAATAAAAATATGAACTATGTTTAGAAATATTAGTATAAAAGAATGGACTATGAATAAGCATATAGAATAGGTTTTTGAATAAGTATAAGTGATAGTAAATTGAATTTATGGAGGAGGCTGGTTTAGAATAAAAAATAAGGTATAAGTGTAATAAATTGATTTAATGGAGGAGGCTGGTTTAGAATAAAAAATAAGGATGTAATAGAAGAATGTAATAGAAATAGAATGAAAATTGTAAATAGTAGTATGATTATGTGAAGTTATGTGAAAGGTTTGAATTGTAAAATATAGGGCTTTTTAAGCCCGTTCTCTTATCTTTTTAAATAAAAGGTTATAAAAAAAAAAAAAATCTGTTCTTATCAGCTTAATATCTGATACGCTGCTCATTGAGTAGCTCATATATTAAACTGATTTTTGGAACTGGGCTGTGGAAAAGAGGCTTGCCTCGTCCCAGCCACGGGTTGTCTCGGTATTGCACTACCTCCGTGTACGGCCCACTTCCTTCGGGAAGATTTTTCAACTTCAAAGAAAAACTAACTAGCTTTGTGCTTGCTTGCCCCCACAGAACAAGGCCAGGTTGACAGCTAATCCCACACGCTGCAAGTTCAGGATGCAGGAGAGGTGAGTAATGTGGCGGCTTGATCAAGCATACTTACCTGACGCGGGAGGTTCACTGTGATCATGAAGGCAGTCCTCTCAGGGTGAGGCCCTCTCATTGCACTTCGATTGGGTTGACCCCTGCGATTACCCCAAATGTGGGTAACTCGAGCGTATAATTTCTGGTAGTGGGGACCTGCGTTCGCGCTAGTCCCCGAACAACTTCAAACAAACAACTAACTAGCTAACTAACTAACTAACTAACTAACTAACTAACTTGTTTGTTTGCTTGCTTGCTTGCTGCTAGCTACCTCCAACTTCAACCCTACCTTGAAGGTTCCCCCTAGCTACCTTTCTGCAAACCCCAACTGCATGTGTAACCCTAGCTGGATAGGTCATCCTAGCTTGTATCTTACCCTTAGCTTTCCACAAACCCTAACACGGATCGTAAATGTAGTGCGAATAGTAACCCTAGCTAGTATTTTACCCTTAGCTTTGCACAAACCCTAGCGCAGATCGTAAACCTAGTTAGTATTTGACGTTTAGCTTTCCACAAACCCTAACAGGGATCGTAAACGTAGTGTGAATAGCAACCCTAGCTCGTATTTTACCCTTAGCTTTCCACAAACCCTAGCGCAGATCGTAAACCTAGCGTGAATCGTAACCAAACCTAGTGCGAATTCTAACCCTAACTAGTTCACTCAAAGCCTAGAAAGTTAACCCTAACTGCGCTCAAACCCTAGTTCAATGGTAACCCTAGCTCAATACTAACCCTAGGTCAATCTTAACCCTAACCTTCCTTACGATCTGAACCCTAACTCGATGCACAAACCCTCTAAACTGCCAACATCAAAGCTAAACTAACTGCTGCTTGCTAACCTTGATTTGCGATCCATGTCAGACTCGGCTGATAGTTCTTTATTCCTATTGAATCAACTATCCTTCAACTATTTGGGACTGTTTTTGATGTGTAGATGCATCAACTTGCAGATGCTACTTCGTAACTAACAGTTGTTTCCTTATCTTTTCAGCTTTAGGCAGCTACAATCGAAAGAAAGTTTCCTTTCCAACGCGCCGTGGATGTGCGAGCCGTGGAACGCCAGACGTAAGTAATCGAACACTACGTCACAATCGTTTTGTAGCTAGAAGAACATTTGCGCGTGCATTGAATGGCGAGACTTTTACTGCTTGCAAACAGACTTGTATCATTGAGAAAAAGCCGCCTTGCAACTGCAAAGCCATTCGAGTGCTTGTTGCCATTCAAACCATTACGAAGACGAGTCGTTTAATTCGATTAGCAGCCAGTTGAAAGAAGCCATTTGAATGTTGTTTGTTGAAACATCGCGTAGATCGTTTGTTATTAGTCAGTGAGTGGAGACGAAGATTTGGATTTGCACAGACTGTTAGCTAGTGATTGTGCTGAAGAAAAGTGTATACGAATGAGTGAGTTGATAGAGAAGAAAGAGAGAGAGAGAGAGAGAAAGAAAAAGAAAGTCTACAGCACCAGGTATTCCCAGGCGGTCACCCATCCAAGTACTAACCTGGCCCTACCGGGCTTGACTTCGGTGATCGGACGAGAACCGGTTTTTTCCCGGTGGTATGGCCGTAGACGAAGAATAATGTTGCAGTTTAAAGCTTTTGTAGCCGTGTCTTTGGAGCAGTTGATTGGGTTGTTGTTGGTGTTGTTGGAGTGTTTGTGTGAAGAAGCTAGGGGTGGGGGGGACCCCTGTCGAAATTTTGCTTTGAGGGTTGTGTTTGCAGTGGGTTGGTTGAGTAGTGAGCAGTGCGAGTGAGTGGGTAGGTAGTTAAGTAGAGTTGATAGAGTAGATGGAGTAGGTAGGAAGCTGCCTATGGGTGTCGATCCCACATGGTTGGGAGTAGTATTGTTGAAGGGCTGGTGGAGGGTGGGAGGAATTGGTTTATCGCTTCTCGGCCTTTTGGCTAAGATCAAGTGTAGTATCTGTTCTTATCAGCTTAATATCTGATACGCTGCTCATTGAGTAGCTCATATATTAAACTGATTTTTGGAACTGGGCTGTGGAAAAGAGGCTTGCCTCGTCCCAGCCACGGGTTGTCTCGGTATTGCACTACCTCCGTGTACGGCCCACTTCCTTCGGGAAGATTTTTCAACTTCAAAGAAAAACTAACTAGCTTTGTGCTTGCTTGCCCCCACAGAACAAGGCCAGGTTGACAGCTAATCCCACACGCTGCAAGTTCAGGATGCAGGAGAGGTGAGTAATGTGGCGGCTTGATCAAGCATACTTACCTGACGCGGGAGGTTCACTGTGATCATGAAGGCAGTCCTCTCAGGGTGAGGCCCTCTCATTGCACTTCGATTGGGTTGACCCCTGCGATTACCCCAAATGTGGGTAACTCGAGCGTATAATTTCTGGTAGTGGGGACCTGCGTTCGCGCTAGTCCCCGAACAACTTCAAACAAACAACTAACTAGCTAACTAACTAACTAACTAACTAACTAACTAACTTGTTTGTTTGCTTGCTTGCTTGCTGCTAGCTACCTCCAACTTCAACCCTACCTTGAAGGTTCCCCCTAGCTACCTTTCTGCAAACCCCAACTGCATGTGTAACCCTAGCTGGATAGGTCATCCTAGCTTGTATCTTACCCTTAGCTTTCCACAAACCCTAACACGGATCGTAAATGTAGTGCGAATAGTAACCCTAGCTAGTATTTTACCCTTAGCTTTGCACAAACCCTAGCGCAGATCGTAAACCTAGTTAGTATTTGACGTTTAGCTTTCCACAAACCCTAACAGGGATCGTAAACGTAGTGTGAATAGCAACCCTAGCTCGTATTTTACCCTTAGCTTTCCACAAACCCTAGCGCAGATCGTAAACCTAGCGTGAATCGTAACCAAACCTAGTGCGAATTCTAACCCTAACTAGTTCACTCAAAGCCTAGAAAGTTAACCCTAACTGCGCTCAAACCCTAGTTCAATGGTAACCCTAGCTCAATACTAACCCTAGGTCAATCTTAACCCTAACCTTCCTTACGATCTGAACCCTAACTCGATGCACAAACCCTCTAAACTGCCAACATCAAAGCTAAACTAACTGCTGCTTGCTAACCTTGATTTGCGATCCATGTCAGACTCGGCTGATAGTTCTTTATTCCTATTGAATCAACTATCCTTCAACTATTTGGGACTGTTTTTGATGTGTAGATGCATCAACTTGCAGATGCTACTTCGTAACTAACAGTTGTTTCCTTATCTTTTCAGCTTTAGGCAGCTACAATCGAAAGAAAGTTTCCTTTCCAACGCGCCGTGGATGTGCGAGCCGTGGAACGCCAGACGTAAGTAATCGAACACTACGTCACAATCGTTTTGTAGCTAGAAGAACATTTGCGCGTGCATTGAATGGCGAGACTTTTACTGCTTGCAAACAGACTTGTATCATTGAGAAAAAGCCGCCTTGCAACTGCAAAGCCATTCGAGTGCTTGTTGCCATTCAAACCATTACGAAGACGAGTCGTTTAATTCGATTAGCAGCCAGTTGAAAGAAGCCATTTGAATGTTGTTTGTTGAAACATCGCGTAGATCGTTTGTTATTAGTCAGTGAGTGGAGACGAAGATTTGGATTTGCACAGACTGTTAGCTAGTGATTGTGCTGAAGAAAAGTGTATACGAATGAGTGAGTTGATAGAGAAGAAAGAGAGAGAGAGAGAGAGAAAGAAAAAGAAAGTCTACAGCACCAGGTATTCCCAGGCGGTCACCCATCCAAGTACTAACCTGGCCCTACCGGGCTTGACTTCGGTGATCGGACGAGAACCGGTTTTTTTTTTTTTTTTTTTGATTTTTTCTCTTTTAAAGTACCTTGCGGTACCTATTTATTTACAATGAATAAGTTGTTTACAGTTGTTTTTTTTTTTTTTTTTTTTTTTTTTTTTTTTTTTTTTTTTTTTTTTTTTTTTTTTTTTTTTTTTTTTTTTTTTTTTTTTTTTTTTTTTTTTTTTGTTTTTTTTTTTACAGTTGTTTTTTTCTTTATCTATTACATGTTGTGTTACTATCGGTTATCTATTTTTTTTTTTTTTTTTGAAAATATTTGTATTTGGGATGGATTTATTCGTATTAAAAGCTATTTAAAACTAAACATTTGTTTATTCGTATCTTGCGATTATTTCCTATATCTCGCTTGCGCGTGTTTATTTTGACTTAGTTATATATTGAACGTGAGTTTGCCGTTGGTGAGGGATCCTAAGGCTTCGTTTTTGAGCCATAGGTCCGTAAAGTCTTGTATTGTGTCTTTGTTTACATGTGTTGTGTGGTTCATGCGTATATGTGCTTGGACATCAGCTCTGAAAATGTCATGCGGTGTATGATTTGTATTATAAATGCGCTTCATCACAGCTGATTTGTGTATGGCGAAGCGTGCTGTGTTAAGTATCCAGTTGAGCAAACGGTATTTGTCATGATCTTGTGGTGTTTGCCCTGTGTTTGTTGTGCCAAACAGTTTAGTTTGGTCGTCCAAGGTCACTGTGGAATCAGTAGCGGCGTCTGTTATGGTTTGGATGTGAGTCCAAAAAGCTCTTAATTGCGTGCAGTGGAGTAGTAAATGTTCAATAGTCTCCGTTGCGTTACAGTGATGACAGTTCGGGGTATTGTGAACAGTCATGTCGTGCAAGCGTTTAGCCGTTGGTAGCGCTCGGTGTTTTATTTTCCAGTCGAAGTCTTTCCGTTTATTCGTGATTAAGTCATGGTTTCTGGGCAGCCAGAACTGTCCGTTAGTAGCTTGTGTTGGGAACTGTGTCGTCCAGTGAGCGATCGCTGGTATGTTGTGGTCAATTGAGTCCCTCAGTCGTTTGTATATCGTGTTTGTTTTGATCTTCTGGAGATCTGTGAATTCTTTTACTCTGGCATTTGGTTTCAGGACAAATCTCAGATTAGTGTGCGTTTGATTCGTTATGTGTGGCTGTGTGTCAATGACTCTGTGCCATTGTTTCGGTATAGCTGTAACTATTTCGTTCAGTTGTTGTTCGGTTTGTTCGATTGTTATTGTTTCGTCTATGTCCGTCAGTTGTTCGTGTAAGGCTTGAATCGGCATCAGACCTGGAGCTACCAAGTAACAGATGTCGTCCACCTTCGTTAATCCAGCTTGGATCCACTTTTTGTTGTGTAAAGTGTTCTCGTCTTTGTCCTTGATCAGTGTGTTGTCAAAGAGTGGTTCTCGTTTGATATCCTGTAGTACTGACGGTCTGTCAGTTCGTGTTATGTGTGGTTGGAATTGCACCCACGCTTTCAACAATTCCTTGTGAAAGATAGGTAGATCGGTATCGATGTCTTTTGTTTTGTATTGCGTGGTTAGTGTGTGGATGCCTAGGTCTTTAGCCTGAGTTCGAAGATAGTCTGCTAAAAAGCATTTCCAGTGTGCTTGTGTTGGCTCAAGCAGTCTCTTAATGGTGTTAATGCGAAGTGCTGTGATCTTAGTGGTTATGTTGTGTACATTAAAGCCGCCTAATGACTTAGGCAGGCTTAGAGTGTTTTTGTTTACCATGTGTGATTTGTTTGACCAGAAAAACTTGTATATTATAGTCTCTACTTCATGTATAGCCCACGGTGTAATGTGGAACGAAGTAGCGTGATACCATAATATTGAGGTTAATAAACCATTGATTACGAGTGTTTTTCCTGTGTAACTGAGGTCTCTAGATTGCCATGCTGTGCACGTGTTTCTTATCTTGTTGATGCGTTGTGTGATGTTCTTATGTGTACAGTCTATATTTCCGAAATAAAATCCTAAGATTTTCTCCGGAATATAGTCGTTAAACCATTCGAATTGGTGTATGTTATCAGAACGGTGTTTCAGGGAGCCAGACCACAGGCCTTTACATTTCGATCTATTTATTTTTGCCCCTGACACTCGCTCATAGGCTTTGAATACCTTCAGAGTTTCATCAATCGATGTCTCATCTGTCAACAGAAGTGTAGTGTCGTCAGCATATTGAGTGAGTTTGACCTCTGTGTTTGCCGGAGATTTGAAGCCGTGTATGTTGTTGTTAGCTCTGATGTGTGAGGCTAGTATTTCCGCTGTGATAATGTATAGCGGTGCTGAGAGTGGGCAACCTTGTCTCAGGCCTCTTTCTAGTTGTATAAACGCTGTAAACCAACCGTTTACTTTAACGGTGCTGGTTGTGTGTTTGTAAAGGGTTTGAATCCATTGGATGAATTGACGTCCAAACCTAAATTTACGCAGAGCGTTAATCAGGAAATTATGATTGACGCGATCAAAGGCTTTTAGTTGATCAACAGAGATGAGCGCTAGCGGTTTGTTGTTATCATTTGCAAAAGTTATAGCATCGCGGATGAGGCTAATGTTGTCATTAATAGTTCGTCCAAGTACACAGGCCGTTTGATCCGCGTGTATAATACTTGGTAGAACCTGCTTAAGCCTATTAGCTAGCGTTTTTGTCAAGAGTTTATAATCGGTGTTTAGCAATGTTATGGGTCGCCAGTTGCTAAGTGCTTTGCGATCATCCTTTTTGTAGAGGAGTGTAATGATTCCCCTACGTTGTGTGAGCGAAAGTTGGCCTTGCATGTGTGCGAAATTAAATACGCTTGTGAGTTTGATGCCCAGTATGTCCCAAAAGTGTTTATAGAAGTTCGTAGTCAGGCCGTCTATGCCTGGGGTTTTGTTGTTTTCCATATGCTTAATGGATGTCGTTAGTTCGTTGAGAGTGATCTCTCCTTCACATTGGTCGCGTTCTTCGTTCGTCAATGTCGGTGTGTCTATGTTGAAGAAACCAGTTTGGTCTATGTCGTCTTGAACCTCTTTGGAGTAGAGGTTCTTGTAGAATTCGTGAGTTTGAGTTAATATGTCGTACGTGTCGGATGTGGTCGATCCGTCATCGCGTGTCAGTGTTGTAATCGTCTGATCAGCTTGTCTTTTCTTTTCGAGGTTGTAGAAGTATTTTGTACTTCGTTCACCCTCTTCAAGGAACCGAGCCTTTGCTCTGATCTTTGTAGCTTCTAGTTGTTTCAGTTCGAGTGTTTTCAGTTGTTCTTGTGCTTCCAGGTATTTTCGTATGTCATCTGCGTTTCCGGTCTGAGCTTGTATTCGTAATTGATCTATTGATCGTTGCATGTCATTAAGTTCCTGTCTTTGTGCTTTGTTTTGTTTCTTAGCGTGCGTGATCGCTATGGTTTTAAAATTACGTTTCGCTGTTTCCCACCATTTAAGAGGGTCGTCAGTTGTTGCGTATCGTTCAGTCCAGGTTGTCCAGAATTGTTTAATGTCGCTTGTGAATGCTTTGTTGTCGAGTAGAGTGTTGTTGAAGTGCCAGTAACCTGGACCACGATTGACCTTTGTGAGATCAAGCGTTAACACGACAGCATCGTGGTCAGAGTGTGTGTATGTTGCGATTTTTGTCTTGGAAGCGTATTGTGTGATGTCGTTACTGATGTATATTCGGTCGATTCTTGTCTGTATAAATTCGTTCGGTCTGCGTGTGTTTGTTCCAGTCCATGTAAATTCGCTAGAATTTGGGTGCTGTTGTCTCCATATGTCAGTGATATTGTGTAATAGCGCTAGTTCAGTGAGAGTTTTAGCAGCTGTCTGTCTGTGATCTGGGTTTCCCCCGCGTTTGTCTCGTTTATCTGTAGTACAGTTGAAGTCCCCTCCAAGTATATTATGTGTGTTTGGTGTTAGGTAGTACTGTAGTTGTCTAAAGAAAGTTCTTCGTTCTGTGTCTGTGTTCGGTGCATAGACATTCGAGAGCGTGAATGTGTGATTTTGTGTTTGTACATGTGTGCTTATGATCCGACCTTCTCTGTCGCTTTTAGTGTTTGTAGCTGTGAGCTGTGCTTTTTCGTTTAGGAGAATGGCTACTCCTCTAGCTGTGTTGGTGCCGTTGTTGGTCAGGACCGTTCCTGGCCAGTCACGTTCTATGTCTGTTTGTATGTCGTCGGTCCAATGCGTTTCTTGTACAAATATGATGTCAAAGGATTTGAAGTAGTTAAAAGCAATTGCGCGTCGTTGCGGCTGCCTGAGCCCTTGCGCGTTCAAAGTAATGATATTAAAAGCCATACTTAATATAAAAATAAAGGTGGAGAGATAATAATAATACATTGTAATGGTTATAGGAATAATAGTGTAATGTTCAGTTCGTTGGTTTACCTTCTGGCGGCTTTTGTTGTCCTTGTTGTTCTTGTGGTTTTCGTGTTACTATGTTTGGTTTGTAGACTTTCTTTTGTTTTATGGCTTTCGTCGGTTGGTGAATCGTAGTTGTTTTGTCGTCATCTGAGGAGGTTAGGGATCTTTTCTGTCCTTTGGTGCCTTGTGTTGGTGGTTGTGTGTGTTGCGATGCAAATTGTTCTATTTCTTCTGTGCGGTGGATGGTCTGGTCTGTTTCTTCGGTGTCTTCCATGTGTATGTGCTCGTTGTCGTCGTCGTTCTCGTGGTTGTTCTCTTCGTTTATCGCTTCTTCCCCTTCAGTTTCGCTGTCGCTTTCGCTGTCGCTGTCGCTATTGCTTTCGGAGTCTGAGTTTGTTTCCTCTTGCTCTTGTTCAGTGTTGTTATTCTCTTCGGTGGTGGTGTTATTGTTGTTGGCGGCTGGTTTGTTTGGACACGATCTAGCGATGTGTCCTCGAGTGCCGCACCGCCGGCATTCAATGCTAGGGCATCTCGATTTGGTATGCCCCTCCTCGTTACAGTTGGAACATACCGGTCGCTGATTATTATGAATAATCCTGCAGTATTCCCCACTGATCTTAATGGCATAGGGAATACTGCCTTTGAGGATCATCCTCGCCATCCTGTTGCCATTCTCCAGGCCAGCAAGGTCGTGCGTCTTTTTATATTTTAACCGTATAATTTCGGATTTTACTGTCCCATATAGTTCTAGCGCTTCTTTTAGGTGGTTATCTTCTACATAGGCCTTCAGGCCCATCACAGAGACGTTCGTATAATATCCCTGCGGTGGATGGCAGGGCACGTGGCTTGTTCCAATGGTGATGCCATTGGTTATGAGCTCGTTGCTCAGTTCTTCTCCATTGAGCTCTACCAGATACGAAGTATCTGGTAGCTCCTGAACGACGTTGAGGCATCCTTCCCCCAGTTCTTCCTCTATTGCATTCTTGATAGTTCCCAGAGGGAAGTTTCTCGGGGTTTTGAAAACTACCGAGCGAGACTTCCGGTCGGCCATGATGGCCTTGGCTGACCGGCGTTAAGAGATATTCTTCTTCAAAAATATGCTCTCAACGTCGGTCAAAGGTTTTTCTAGATTACTCCTTCTCTTCTTCTAGCCCTTATATATCGCTCATCTAATTCCAGACGGCTGATGTATTGAATGTAGTAAAGATTTTTTTGGATTTTCGGGAGCGAACGAGAACCGGTTTTTTCCCGGTGGTATGGCCGTAGACGAAGAATAATGTTGCAGTTTAAAGCTTTTGTAGCCGTGTCTTTGGAGCAGTTGATTGGGTTGTTGTTGGTGTTGTTGGAGTGTTTGTGTGAAGAAGCTAGGGGTGGGGGGGACCCCTGTCGAAATTTTGCTTTGAGGGTTGTGTTTGCAGTGGGTTGGTTGAGTAGTGAGCAGTGCGAGTGAGTGGGTAGGTAGTTAAGTAGAGTTGATAGAGTAGATGGAGTAGGTAGGAAGCTGCCTATGGGTGTCGATCCCACATGGTTGGGAGTAGTATTGTTGAAGGGCTGGTGGAGGGTGGGAGGAATTGGTTTATCGCTTCTCGGCCTTTTGGCTAAGATCAAGTGTAGTATCTGTTCTTATCAGCTTAATATCTGATACGCTGCTCATTGAGTAGCTCATATATTAAACTGATTTTTGGAACTGGGCTGTGGAAAAGAGGCTTGCCTCGTCCCAGCCACGGGTTGTCTCGGTATTGCACTACCTCCGTGTACGGCCCACTTCCTTCGGGAAGATTTTTCAACTTCAAAGAAAAACTAACTAGCTTTGTGCTTGCTTGCCCCCACAGAACAAGGCCAGGTTGACAGCTAATCCCACACGCTGCAAGTTCAGGATGCAGGAGAGGTGAGTAATGTGGCGGCTTGATCAAGCATACTTACCTGACGCGGGAGGTTCACTGTGATCATGAAGGCAGTCCTCTCAGGGTGAGGCCCTCTCATTGCACTTCGATTGGGTTGACCCCTGCGATTACCCCAAATGTGGGTAACTCGAGCGTATAATTTCTGGTAGTGGGGACCTGCGTTCGCGCTAGTCCCCGAACAACTTCAAACAAACAACTAACTAGCTAACTAACTAACTAACTAACTAACTAACTAACTTGTTTGTTTGCTTGCTTGCTTGCTGCTAGCTACCTCCAACTTCAACCCTACCTTGAAGGTTCCCCCTAGCTACCTTTCTGCAAACCCCAACTGCATGTGTAACCCTAGCTGGATAGGTCATCCTAGCTTGTATCTTACCCTTAGCTTTCCACAAACCCTAACACGGATCGTAAATGTAGTGCGAATAGTAACCCTAGCTAGTATTTTACCCTTAGCTTTGCACAAACCCTAGCGCAGATCGTAAACCTAGTTAGTATTTGACGTTTAGCTTTCCACAAACCCTAACAGGGATCGTAAACGTAGTGTGAATAGCAACCCTAGCTCGTATTTTACCCTTAGCTTTCCACAAACCCTAGCGCAGATCGTAAACCTAGCGTGAATCGTAACCAAACCTAGTGCGAATTCTAACCCTAACTAGTTCACTCAAAGCCTAGAAAGTTAACCCTAACTGCGCTCAAACCCTAGTTCAATGGTAACCCTAGCTCAATACTAACCCTAGGTCAATCTTAACCCTAACCTTCCTTACGATCTGAACCCTAACTCGATGCACAAACCCTCTAAACTGCCAACATCAAAGCTAAACTAACTGCTGCTTGCTAACCTTGATTTGCGATCCATGTCAGACTCGGCTGATAGTTCTTTATTCCTATTGAATCAACTATCCTTCAACTATTTGGGACTGTTTTTGATGTGTAGATGCATCAACTTGCAGATGCTACTTCGTAACTAACAGTTGTTTCCTTATCTTTTCAGCTTTAGGCAGCTACAATCGAAAGAAAGTTTCCTTTCCAACGCGCCGTGGATGTGCGAGCCGTGGAACGCCAGACGTAAGTAATCGAACACTACGTCACAATCGTTTTGTAGCTAGAAGAACATTTGCGCGTGCATTGAATGGCGAGACTTTTACTGCTTGCAAACAGACTTGTATCATTGAGAAAAAGCCGCCTTGCAACTGCAAAGCCATTCGAGTGCTTGTTGCCATTCAAACCATTACGAAGACGAGTCGTTTAATTCGATTAGCAGCCAGTTGAAAGAAGCCATTTGAATGTTGTTTGTTGAAACATCGCGTAGATCGTTTGTTATTAGTCAGTGAGTGGAGACGAAGATTTGGATTTGCACAGACTGTTAGCTAGTGATTGTGCTGAAGAAAAGTGTATACGAATGAGTGAGTTGATAGAGAAGAAAGAGAGAGAGAGAGAGAGAAAGAAAAAGAAAGTCTACAGCACCAGGTATTCCCAGGCGGTCACCCATCCAAGTACTAACCTGGCCCTACCGGGCTTGACTTCGGTGATCGGACGAGAACCGGTTTTTTCCCGGTGGTATGGCCGTAGACGAAGAATAATGTTGCAGTTTAAAGCTTTTGTAGCCGTGTCTTTGGAGCAGTTGATTGGGTTGTTGTTGGTGTTGTTGGAGTGTTTGTGTGAAGAAGCTAGGGGTGGGGGGGACCCCTGTCGAAATTTTGCTTTGAGGGTTGTGTTTGCAGTGGGTTGGTTGAGTAGTGAGCAGTGCGAGTGAGTGGGTAGGTAGTTAAGTAGAGTTGATAGAGTAGATGGAGTAGGTAGGAAGCTGCCTATGGGTGTCGATCCCACATGGTTGGGAGTAGTATTGTTGAAGGGCTGGTGGAGGGTGGGAGGAATTGGTTTATCGCTTCTCGGCCTTTTGGCTAAGATCAAGTGTAGTATCTGTTCTTATCAGCTTAATATCTGATACGCTGCTCATTGAGTAGCTCATATATTAAACTGATTTTTGGAACTGGGCTGTGGAAAAGAGGCTTGCCTCGTCCCAGCCACGGGTTGTCTCGGTATTGCACTACCTCCGTGTACGGCCCACTTCCTTCGGGAAGATTTTTCAACTTCAAAGAAAAACTAACTAGCTTTGTGCTTGCTTGCCCCCACAGAACAAGGCCAGGTTGACAGCTAATCCCACACGCTGCAAGTTCAGGATGCAGGAGAGGTGAGTAATGTGGCGGCTTGATCAAGCATACTTACCTGACGCGGGAGGTTCACTGTGATCATGAAGGCAGTCCTCTCAGGGTGAGGCCCTCTCATTGCACTTCGATTGGGTTGACCCCTGCGATTACCCCAAATGTGGGTAACTCGAGCGTATAATTTCTGGTAGTGGGGACCTGCGTTCGCGCTAGTCCCCGAACAACTTCAAACAAACAACTAACTAGCTAACTAACTAACTAACTAACTAACTAACTAACTTGTTTGTTTGCTTGCTTGCTTGCTGCTAGCTACCTCCAACTTCAACCCTACCTTGAAGGTTCCCCCTAGCTACCTTTCTGCAAACCCCAACTGCATGTGTAACCCTAGCTGGATAGGTCATCCTAGCTTGTATCTTACCCTTAGCTTTCCACAAACCCTAACACGGATCGTAAATGTAGTGCGAATAGTAACCCTAGCTAGTATTTTACCCTTAGCTTTGCACAAACCCTAGCGCAGATCGTAAACCTAGTTAGTATTTGACGTTTAGCTTTCCACAAACCCTAACAGGGATCGTAAACGTAGTGTGAATAGCAACCCTAGCTCGTATTTTACCCTTAGCTTTCCACAAACCCTAGCGCAGATCGTAAACCTAGCGTGAATCGTAACCAAACCTAGTGCGAATTCTAACCCTAACTAGTTCACTCAAAGCCTAGAAAGTTAACCCTAACTGCGCTCAAACCCTAGTTCAATGGTAACCCTAGCTCAATACTAACCCTAGGTCAATCTTAACCCTAACCTTCCTTACGATCTGAACCCTAACTCGATGCACAAACCCTCTAAACTGCCAACATCAAAGCTAAACTAACTGCTGCTTGCTAACCTTGATTTGCGATCCATGTCAGACTCGGCTGATAGTTCTTTATTCCTATTGAATCAACTATCCTTCAACTATTTGGGACTGTTTTTGATGTGTAGATGCATCAACTTGCAGATGCTACTTCGTAACTAACAGTTGTTTCCTTATCTTTTCAGCTTTAGGCAGCTACAATCGAAAGAAAGTTTCCTTTCCAACGCGCCGTGGATGTGCGAGCCGTGGAACGCCAGACGTAAGTAATCGAACACTACGTCACAATCGTTTTGTAGCTAGAAGAACATTTGCGCGTGCATTGAATGGCGAGACTTTTACTGCTTGCAAACAGACTTGTATCATTGAGAAAAAGCCGCCTTGCAACTGCAAAGCCATTCGAGTGCTTGTTGCCATTCAAACCATTACGAAGACGAGTCGTTTAATTCGATTAGCAGCCAGTTGAAAGAAGCCATTTGAATGTTGTTTGTTGAAACATCGCGTAGATCGTTTGTTATTAGTCAGTGAGTGGAGACGAAGATTTGGATTTGCACAGACTGTTAGCTAGTGATTGTGCTGAAGAAAAGTGTATACGAATGAGTGAGTTGATAGAGAAGAAAGAGAGAGAGAGAGAGAGAAAGAAAAAGAAAGTCTACAGCACCAGGTATTCCCAGGCGGTCACCCATCCAAGTACTAACCTGGCCCTACCGGGCTTGACTTCGGTGATCGGACGAGAACCGGTTTTTTCCCGGTGGTATGGCCGTAGACGAAGAATAATGTTGCAGTTTAAAGCTTTTGTAGCCGTGTCTTTGGAGCAGTTGATTGGGTTGTTGTTGGTGTTGTTGGAGTGTTTGTGTGAAGAAGCTAGGGGTGGGGGGGACCCCTGTCGAAATTTTGCTTTGAGGGTTGTGTTTGCAGTGGGTTGGTTGAGTAGTGAGCAGTGCGAGTGAGTGGGTAGGTAGTTAAGTAGAGTTGATAGAGTAGATGGAGTAGGTAGGAAGCTGCCTATGGGTGTCGATCCCACATGGTTGGGAGTAGTATTGTTGAAGGGCTGGTGGAGGGTGGGAGGAATTGGTTTATCGCTTCTCGGCCTTTTGGCTAAGATCAAGTGTAGTATCTGTTCTTATCAGCTTAATATCTGATACGCTGCTCATTGAGTAGCTCATATATTAAACTGATTTTTGGAACTGGGCTGTGGAAAAGAGGCTTGCCTCGTCCCAGCCACGGGTTGTCTCGGTATTGCACTACCTCCGTGTACGGCCCACTTCCTTCGGGAAGATTTTTCAACTTCAAAGAAAAACTAACTAGCTTTGTGCTTGCTTGCCCCCACAGAACAAGGCCAGGTTGACAGCTAATCCCACACGCTGCAAGTTCAGGATGCAGGAGAGGTGAGTAATGTGGCGGCTTGATCAAGCATACTTACCTGACGCGGGAGGTTCACTGTGATCATGAAGGCAGTCCTCTCAGGGTGAGGCCCTCTCATTGCACTTCGATTGGGTTGACCCCTGCGATTACCCCAAATGTGGGTAACTCGAGCGTATAATTTCTGGTAGTGGGGACCTGCGTTCGCGCTAGTCCCCGAACAACTTCAAACAAACAACTAACTAGCTAACTAACTAACTAACTAACTAACTAACTAACTTGTTTGTTTGCTTGCTTGCTTGCTGCTAGCTACCTCCAACTTCAACCCTACCTTGAAGGTTCCCCCTAGCTACCTTTCTGCAAACCCCAACTGCATGTGTAACCCTAGCTGGATAGGTCATCCTAGCTTGTATCTTACCCTTAGCTTTCCACAAACCCTAACACGGATCGTAAATGTAGTGCGAATAGTAACCCTAGCTAGTATTTTACCCTTAGCTTTGCACAAACCCTAGCGCAGATCGTAAACCTAGTTAGTATTTGACGTTTAGCTTTCCACAAACCCTAACAGGGATCGTAAACGTAGTGTGAATAGCAACCCTAGCTCGTATTTTACCCTTAGCTTTCCACAAACCCTAGCGCAGATCGTAAACCTAGCGTGAATCGTAACCAAACCTAGTGCGAATTCTAACCCTAACTAGTTCACTCAAAGCCTAGAAAGTTAACCCTAACTGCGCTCAAACCCTAGTTCAATGGTAACCCTAGCTCAATACTAACCCTAGGTCAATCTTAACCCTAACCTTCCTTACGATCTGAACCCTAACTCGATGCACAAACCCTCTAAACTGCCAACATCAAAGCTAAACTAACTGCTGCTTGCTAACCTTGATTTGCGATCCATGTCAGACTCGGCTGATAGTTCTTTATTCCTATTGAATCAACTATCCTTCAACTATTTGGGACTGTTTTTGATGTGTAGATGCATCAACTTGCAGATGCTACTTCGTAACTAACAGTTGTTTCCTTATCTTTTCAGCTTTAGGCAGCTACAATCGAAAGAAAGTTTCCTTTCCAACGCGCCGTGGATGTGCGAGCCGTGGAACGCCAGACGTAAGTAATCGAACACTACGTCACAATCGTTTTGTAGCTAGAAGAACATTTGCGCGTGCATTGAATGGCGAGACTTTTACTGCTTGCAAACAGACTTGTATCATTGAGAAAAAGCCGCCTTGCAACTGCAAAGCCATTCGAGTGCTTGTTGCCATTCAAACCATTACGAAGACGAGTCGTTTAATTCGATTAGCAGCCAGTTGAAAGAAGCCATTTGAATGTTGTTTGTTGAAACATCGCGTAGATCGTTTGTTATTAGTCAGTGAGTGGAGACGAAGATTTGGATTTGCACAGACTGTTAGCTAGTGATTGTGCTGAAGAAAAGTGTATACGAATGAGTGAGTTGATAGAGAAGAAAGAGAGAGAGAGAGAGAGAAAGAAAAAGAAAGTCTACAGCACCAGGTATTCCCAGGCGGTCACCCATCCAAGTACTAACCTGGCCCTACCGGGCTTGACTTCGGTGATCGGACGAGAACCGGTTTTTTCCCGGTGGTATGGCCGTAGACGAAGAATAATGTTGCAGTTTAAAGCTTTTGTAGCCGTGTCTTTGGAGCAGTTGATTGGGTTGTTGTTGGTGTTGTTGGAGTGTTTGTGTGAAGAAGCTAGGGGTGGGGGGGACCCCTGTCGAAATTTTGCTTTGAGGGTTGTGTTTGCAGTGGGTTGGTTGAGTAGTGAGCAGTGCGAGTGAGTGGGTAGGTAGTTAAGTAGAGTTGATAGAGTAGATGGAGTAGGTAGGAAGCTGCCTATGGGTGTCGATCCCACATGGTTGGGAGTAGTATTGTTGAAGGGCTGGTGGAGGGTGGGAGGAATTGGTTTATCGCTTCTCGGCCTTTTGGCTAAGATCAAGTGTAGTATCTGTTCTTATCAGCTTAATATCTGATACGCTGCTCATTGAGTAGCTCATATATTAAACTGATTTTTGGAACTGGGCTGTGGAAAAGAGGCTTGCCTCGTCCCAGCCACGGGTTGTCTCGGTATTGCACTACCTCCGTGTACGGCCCACTTCCTTCGGGAAGATTTTTCAACTTCAAAGAAAAACTAACTAGCTTTGTGCTTGCTTGCCCCCACAGAACAAGGCCAGGTTGACAGCTAATCCCACACGCTGCAAGTTCAGGATGCAGGAGAGGTGAGTAATGTGGCGGCTTGATCAAGCATACTTACCTGACGCGGGAGGTTCACTGTGATCATGAAGGCAGTCCTCTCAGGGTGAGGCCCTCTCATTGCACTTCGATTGGGTTGACCCCTGCGATTACCCCAAATGTGGGTAACTCGAGCGTATAATTTCTGGTAGTGGGGACCTGCGTTCGCGCTAGTCCCCGAACAACTTCAAACAAACAACTAACTAGCTAACTAACTAACTAACTAACTAACTAACTAACTTGTTTGTTTGCTTGCTTGCTTGCTGCTAGCTACCTCCAACTTCAACCCTACCTTGAAGGTTCCCCCTAGCTACCTTTCTGCAAACCCCAACTGCATGTGTAACCCTAGCTGGATAGGTCATCCTAGCTTGTATCTTACCCTTAGCTTTCCACAAACCCTAACACGGATCGTAAATGTAGTGCGAATAGTAACCCTAGCTAGTATTTTACCCTTAGCTTTGCACAAACCCTAGCGCAGATCGTAAACCTAGTTAGTATTTGACGTTTAGCTTTCCACAAACCCTAACAGGGATCGTAAACGTAGTGTGAATAGCAACCCTAGCTCGTATTTTACCCTTAGCTTTCCACAAACCCTAGCGCAGATCGTAAACCTAGCGTGAATCGTAACCAAACCTAGTGCGAATTCTAACCCTAACTAGTTCACTCAAAGCCTAGAAAGTTAACCCTAACTGCGCTCAAACCCTAGTTCAATGGTAACCCTAGCTCAATACTAACCCTAGGTCAATCTTAACCCTAACCTTCCTTACGATCTGAACCCTAACTCGATGCACAAACCCTCTAAACTGCCAACATCAAAGCTAAACTAACTGCTGCTTGCTAACCTTGATTTGCGATCCATGTCAGACTCGGCTGATAGTTCTTTATTCCTATTGAATCAACTATCCTTCAACTATTTGGGACTGTTTTTGATGTGTAGATGCATCAACTTGCAGATGCTACTTCGTAACTAACAGTTGTTTCCTTATCTTTTCAGCTTTAGGCAGCTACAATCGAAAGAAAGTTTCCTTTCCAACGCGCCGTGGATGTGCGAGCCGTGGAACGCCAGACGTAAGTAATCGAACACTACGTCACAATCGTTTTGTAGCTAGAAGAACATTTGCGCGTGCATTGAATGGCGAGACTTTTACTGCTTGCAAACAGACTTGTATCATTGAGAAAAAGCCGCCTTGCAACTGCAAAGCCATTCGAGTGCTTGTTGCCATTCAAACCATTACGAAGACGAGTCGTTTAATTCGATTAGCAGCCAGTTGAAAGAAGCCATTTGAATGTTGTTTGTTGAAACATCGCGTAGATCGTTTGTTATTAGTCAGTGAGTGGAGACGAAGATTTGGATTTGCACAGACTGTTAGCTAGTGATTGTGCTGAAGAAAAGTGTATACGAATGAGTGAGTTGATAGAGAAGAAAGAGAGAGAGAGAGAGAGAAAGAAAAAGAAAGTCTACAGCACCAGGTATTCCCAGGCGGTCACCCATCCAAGTACTAACCTGGCCCTACCGGGCTTGACTTCGGTGATCGGACGAGAACCGGTTTTTTCCCGGTGGTATGGCCGTAGACGAAGAATAATGTTGCAGTTTAAAGCTTTTGTAGCCGTGTCTTTGGAGCAGTTGATTGGGTTGTTGTTGGTGTTGTTGGAGTGTTTGTGTGAAGAAGCTAGGGGTGGGGGGGACCCCTGTCGAAATTTTGCTTTGAGGGTTGTGTTTGCAGTGGGTTGGTTGAGTAGTGAGCAGTGCGAGTGAGTGGGTAGGTAGTTAAGTAGAGTTGATAGAGTAGATGGAGTAGGTAGGAAGCTGCCTATGGGTGTCGATCCCACATGGTTGGGAGTAGTATTGTTGAAGGGCTGGTGGAGGGTGGGAGGAATTGGTTTATCGCTTCTCGGCCTTTTGGCTAAGATCAAGTGTAGTATCTGTTCTTATCAGCTTAATATCTGATACGCTGCTCATTGAGTAGCTCATATATTAAACTGATTTTTGGAACTGGGCTGTGGAAAAGAGGCTTGCCTCGTCCCAGCCACGGGTTGTCTCGGTATTGCACTACCTCCGTGTACGGCCCACTTCCTTCGGGAAGATTTTTCAACTTCAAAGAAAAACTAACTAGCTTTGTGCTTGCTTGCCCCCACAGAACAAGGCCAGGTTGACAGCTAATCCCACACGCTGCAAGTTCAGGATGCAGGAGAGGTGAGTAATGTGGCGGCTTGATCAAGCATACTTACCTGACGCGGGAGGTTCACTGTGATCATGAAGGCAGTCCTCTCAGGGTGAGGCCCTCTCATTGCACTTCGATTGGGTTGACCCCTGCGATTACCCCAAATGTGGGTAACTCGAGCGTATAATTTCTGGTAGTGGGGACCTGCGTTCGCGCTAGTCCCCGAACAACTTCAAACAAACAACTAACTAGCTAACTAACTAACTAACTAACTAACTAACTAACTTGTTTGTTTGCTTGCTTGCTTGCTGCTAGCTACCTCCAACTTCAACCCTACCTTGAAGGTTCCCCCTAGCTACCTTTCTGCAAACCCCAACTGCATGTGTAACCCTAGCTGGATAGGTCATCCTAGCTTGTATCTTACCCTTAGCTTTCCACAAACCCTAACACGGATCGTAAATGTAGTGCGAATAGTAACCCTAGCTAGTATTTTACCCTTAGCTTTGCACAAACCCTAGCGCAGATCGTAAACCTAGTTAGTATTTGACGTTTAGCTTTCCACAAACCCTAACAGGGATCGTAAACGTAGTGTGAATAGCAACCCTAGCTCGTATTTTACCCTTAGCTTTCCACAAACCCTAGCGCAGATCGTAAACCTAGCGTGAATCGTAACCAAACCTAGTGCGAATTCTAACCCTAACTAGTTCACTCAAAGCCTAGAAAGTTAACCCTAACTGCGCTCAAACCCTAGTTCAATGGTAACCCTAGCTCAATACTAACCCTAGGTCAATCTTAACCCTAACCTTCCTTACGATCTGAACCCTAACTCGATGCACAAACCCTCTAAACTGCCAACATCAAAGCTAAACTAACTGCTGCTTGCTAACCTTGATTTGCGATCCATGTCAGACTCGGCTGATAGTTCTTTATTCCTATTGAATCAACTATCCTTCAACTATTTGGGACTGTTTTTGATGTGTAGATGCATCAACTTGCAGATGCTACTTCGTAACTAACAGTTGTTTCCTTATCTTTTCAGCTTTAGGCAGCTACAATCGAAAGAAAGTTTCCTTTCCAACGCGCCGTGGATGTGCGAGCCGTGGAACGCCAGACGTAAGTAATCGAACACTACGTCACAATCGTTTTGTAGCTAGAAGAACATTTGCGCGTGCATTGAATGGCGAGACTTTTACTGCTTGCAAACAGACTTGTATCATTGAGAAAAAGCCGCCTTGCAACTGCAAAGCCATTCGAGTGCTTGTTGCCATTCAAACCATTACGAAGACGAGTCGTTTAATTCGATTAGCAGCCAGTTGAAAGAAGCCATTTGAATGTTGTTTGTTGAAACATCGCGTAGATCGTTTGTTATTAGTCAGTGAGTGGAGACGAAGATTTGGATTTGCACAGACTGTTAGCTAGTGATTGTGCTGAAGAAAAGTGTATACGAATGAGTGAGTTGATAGAGAAGAAAGAGAGAGAGAGAGAGAGAAAGAAAAAGAAAGTCTACAGCACCAGGTATTCCCAGGCGGTCACCCATCCAAGTACTAACCTGGCCCTACCGGGCTTGACTTCGGTGATCGGACGAGAACCGGTTTTTTCCCGGTGGTATGGCCGTAGACGAAGAATAATGTTGCAGTTTAAAGCTTTTGTAGCCGTGTCTTTGGAGCAGTTGATTGGGTTGTTGTTGGTGTTGTTGGAGTGTTTGTGTGAAGAAGCTAGGGGTGGGGGGGACCCCTGTCGAAATTTTGCTTTGAGGGTTGTGTTTGCAGTGGGTTGGTTGAGTAGTGAGCAGTGCGAGTGAGTGGGTAGGTAGTTAAGTAGAGTTGATAGAGTAGATGGAGTAGGTAGGAAGCTGCCTATGGGTGTCGATCCCACATGGTTGGGAGTAGTATTGTTGAAGGGCTGGTGGAGGGTGGGAGGAATTGGTTTATCGCTTCTCGGCCTTTTGGCTAAGATCAAGTGTAGTATCTGTTCTTATCAGCTTAATATCTGATACGCTGCTCATTGAGTAGCTCATATATTAAACTGATTTTTGGAACTGGGCTGTGGAAAAGAGGCTTGCCTCGTCCCAGCCACGGGTTGTCTCGGTATTGCACTACCTCCGTGTACGGCCCACTTCCTTCGGGAAGATTTTTCAACTTCAAAGAAAAACTAACTAGCTTTGTGCTTGCTTGCCCCCACAGAACAAGGCCAGGTTGACAGCTAATCCCACACGCTGCAAGTTCAGGATGCAGGAGAGGTGAGTAATGTGGCGGCTTGATCAAGCATACTTACCTGACGCGGGAGGTTCACTGTGATCATGAAGGCAGTCCTCTCAGGGTGAGGCCCTCTCATTGCACTTCGATTGGGTTGACCCCTGCGATTACCCCAAATGTGGGTAACTCGAGCGTATAATTTCTGGTAGTGGGGACCTGCGTTCGCGCTAGTCCCCGAACAACTTCAAACAAACAACTAACTAGCTAACTAACTAACTAACTAACTAACTAACTAACTTGTTTGTTTGCTTGCTTGCTTGCTGCTAGCTACCTCCAACTTCAACCCTACCTTGAAGGTTCCCCCTAGCTACCTTTCTGCAAACCCCAACTGCATGTGTAACCCTAGCTGGATAGGTCATCCTAGCTTGTATCTTACCCTTAGCTTTCCACAAACCCTAACACGGATCGTAAATGTAGTGCGAATAGTAACCCTAGCTAGTATTTTACCCTTAGCTTTGCACAAACCCTAGCGCAGATCGTAAACCTAGTTAGTATTTGACGTTTAGCTTTCCACAAACCCTAACAGGGATCGTAAACGTAGTGTGAATAGCAACCCTAGCTCGTATTTTACCCTTAGCTTTCCACAAACCCTAGCGCAGATCGTAAACCTAGCGTGAATCGTAACCAAACCTAGTGCGAATTCTAACCCTAACTAGTTCACTCAAAGCCTAGAAAGTTAACCCTAACTGCGCTCAAACCCTAGTTCAATGGTAACCCTAGCTCAATACTAACCCTAGGTCAATCTTAACCCTAACCTTCCTTACGATCTGAACCCTAACTCGATGCACAAACCCTCTAAACTGCCAACATCAAAGCTAAACTAACTGCTGCTTGCTAACCTTGATTTGCGATCCATGTCAGACTCGGCTGATAGTTCTTTATTCCTATTGAATCAACTATCCTTCAACTATTTGGGACTGTTTTTGATGTGTAGATGCATCAACTTGCAGATGCTACTTCGTAACTAACAGTTGTTTCCTTATCTTTTCAGCTTTAGGCAGCTACAATCGAAAGAAAGTTTCCTTTCCAACGCGCCGTGGATGTGCGAGCCGTGGAACGCCAGACGTAAGTAATCGAACACTACGTCACAATCGTTTTGTAGCTAGAAGAACATTTGCGCGTGCATTGAATGGCGAGACTTTTACTGCTTGCAAACAGACTTGTATCATTGAGAAAAAGCCGCCTTGCAACTGCAAAGCCATTCGAGTGCTTGTTGCCATTCAAACCATTACGAAGACGAGTCGTTTAATTCGATTAGCAGCCAGTTGAAAGAAGCCATTTGAATGTTGTTTGTTGAAACATCGCGTAGATCGTTTGTTATTAGTCAGTGAGTGGAGACGAAGATTTGGATTTGCACAGACTGTTAGCTAGTGATTGTGCTGAAGAAAAGTGTATACGAATGAGTGAGTTGATAGAGAAGAAAGAGAGAGAGAGAGAGAGAAAGAAAAAGAAAGTCTACAGCACCAGGTATTCCCAGGCGGTCACCCATCCAAGTACTAACCTGGCCCTACCGGGCTTGACTTCGGTGATCGGACGAGAACCGGTTTTTTCCCGGTGGTATGGCCGTAGACGAAGAATAATGTTGCAGTTTAAAGCTTTTGTAGCCGTGTCTTTGGAGCAGTTGATTGGGTTGTTGTTGGTGTTGTTGGAGTGTTTGTGTGAAGAAGCTAGGGGTGGGGGGGACCCCTGTCGAAATTTTGCTTTGAGGGTTGTGTTTGCAGTGGGTTGGTTGAGTAGTGAGCAGTGCGAGTGAGTGGGTAGGTAGTTAAGTAGAGTTGATAGAGTAGATGGAGTAGGTAGGAAGCTGCCTATGGGTGTCGATCCCACATGGTTGGGAGTAGTATTGTTGAAGGGCTGGTGGAGGGTGGGAGGAATTGGTTTATCGCTTCTCGGCCTTTTGGCTAAGATCAAGTGTAGTATCTTTCCTGGAAGAAAACGCTTTGGTGGACCAGTCCTGAAGATTACAAGTGCAAGAGGATCATTGGCCGAATCAAGTATTTGTGAGTATATGATTCCAGAAGTACGTCTCAGAAGTATGGAACCGCGAAGATGTCTACCAGAAGAGGTTAGCCGCAAGATCGCAGTCTTGGCAGAAGCGGATCAAGATCCTGATTGGACTGTGACTGAGTGGAAGACCGGTGCAAGAGTAGTGCTCGAATTCCACAAGAATAAGCCGAAGAGGAAAAGTGCAGCCAAGAAAGTGCGAGACCTGAAGAGATTGGCAAAATTTATGCTAGAGAAGAAGGCTAATGAAGAAGAAATGGAATCTGAAGAGCAAGTAGATGAAACTAATGAAGAAGAAATGGATACGGAAGATGATGAGATAGAAAATGCGAGCGAGCAAGGTGATGATAAAGATGTGAGCGAGCAAGGTGATAAAGATGTGAGTGAGCAACGCGAATCAGCTGATGAGGAAAAAGATGATGATAAAGATGTGAGCGAGCAAGATGTGAGCGAGCAAGATGATAAAGATGTGAGTGAGCCTAAAGAAGTAATAGATGTGGGATCCACAGAAAGCAGTGAAGAAAGCAGTAACGAAGAAAGTGAAGAAGATGGAGAACATCAAGAGAAAACAGAAAGTAGTGAAGAAAGTAGTGAGGAAGATGATAAAGATGATGGTGAAGAGAAAGATGAAAGAATTGACGAACCTGAAAGTGAGAATGACAGAGATGACAAAGACGAAGATCGAAGTAAAGAAGAAGATCCAAAAGATGAAAAGAAAGACAAAGATGAAGATCGAAGTAAAGAAGAAGATCAAAAGGATGAAAAGAAAGACAAAGATGAAGATCGAAGTAAAGAAGAAGAATACGAGGAAATGTACCGTAGTCATGCTGCATTTTTAAAACGTATGCGTGGTAAAACGGTAAATAAAGAAGAATATATATCTAACCTGAGAAGGATAGCAGTAGCAAATGAAGAGCGTAGAATAAGAGGAGAAGCTTTAATTCCTGATGAAGATCTCAGTACAACTATGGAAGAACATAAAATATTTGCAGAGAAACATTTTTGTTTCGACAACTTTCTTTTGAGGAACTTGACTTATCTGTTTAATAAACGATTATCTGAGCTAGGGAAGAATGAGATTGATATCGATTTTTTCAGAAAACGTGCGCATTATAACAGAGATTATCGACATAGTATTCCAGGAACCTTAGCGCGTGAACCTTGGAGAAATAATGAATTGAAATTATGTGTCTTATGCACTGTGAGTGATTGTGATCAAGTAATATATAAGTGTAATAAGCCAAAAACCCACAAGAATGCTACATTTTTGTACCGATGGTATCGGGAATGTGCAATGGCTACTGAGATTCATACACTGCATATGGATAAAGTCAGAGCAGGTATAGGTGATCATGGAGATAGAAAATAATAAGTATAAGTAATAATGTAGTGATAAATGATGGTAATGATAGTGAAATAGTAAATGAAAATGTGTAAGCTATGTGAAAGATTTGAATTGTAAAACATAGGGCTTTTTTAGCCCGTTCTCTTATCTTTTTAAATAAAAGATTATAAAAAAAAAAAAAAAAAAATCTGTTCTTATCAGCTTAATATCTGATACGCTGCTCATTGAGTAGCTCATATATTAAACTGATTTTTGGAACTGGGCTGTGGAAAAGAGGCTTGCCTCGTCCCAGCCACGGGTTGTCTCGGTATTGCACTACCTCCGTGTACGGCCCACTTCCTTCGGGAAGATTTTTCAACCTCAAAGAAAAACTAACTAACTAACTAACTAGCTTTGTGCTTGCTTGCTTGCCCCCACAGAACAAGGCCAGGTTGACAGCTAATCCCACACGCTGCAAGTTCAGGATGCAGGAGAGGTGAGTAATGTGGCGGCTTGATCAAGCATACTTACCTGACGCGGGAGGTTCACTGTGATCATGAAGGCAGTCCTCTCAGGGTGAGGCCCTCTCATTGCACTTCGATTGGGTTGACCCCTGCGATTACCCCAAATGTGGGTAACTCGAGCGTATAATTTCTGGTAGTGGGGACCTGCGTTCGCGCTAGTCCCCGAACAACTTCAAACAAACAACTAACTAACTAGCTAGCTAACTAACTAACTAACTAACTAACTAACTTGTTTGCTTGCTTGCTGCTAGCTACCTCCAACTTCAACCCTACCTTGAAGGTTCCCCCTACCTACCTTTCTGCAAACCCCAACTGCATGTGTAACCCTGGCTGGATAGGTCATCCTAGCTTGTATCTTACCTTTAGCTTTGCACAAACCCTAGCCAGGATCGTAAACTTAGCTAGTATTTTACCTTTTGCTTTGCCCAAACCCTAGCGCAGATCGTAAACTTAGTGCGAATAGCAAACCCTAGCTAGTATTTTACCCTTAGCTTTCCACAAACCCTAACAGGGATCGTAAACGTAGTGTGAATAGTAACCCTAGCTCGTATTTTACCCTTAGCTTTCCACAAACCCTAGCGCAGATCGTAAACCTAGTGTGAATCGTAACCAAACCTAGTGCGAATTCTAACCCTAACTAGTTCACTCAAAGCCTAGAAAGTTAACCCTAACTGCGCTCAAACCCTAGCTCAATCTTAACCCTAACCTTCCTTACGATCTGAACCCTAACTCGATGCACAAACCCTCTAAACTGGCAACATCAAAGCCAAACTAACTGCTACTTGCTAACCTTGATTTGCGATCCATGTCAGACTCGGCTGATAGTTCTTTATTCCTATTGAATCAACTATCCTTCAAGTATTTGGGACTGCTTTTGATGTGTAGATGCATCAACTTGCACATGCTACTTCGTAACTAACAGTTGTTTCCTTATCTTTTCAGCTTTAGGCAGCTACAATCGAAAGAAAATGACCTTTCCAACGCGCCGTGGATGTGCGAGCCGTGGAACGCCAGACGTAAGTAATCGAACACTACGTCACAATCGTTTTGTAGCTAGAAGAACATTTGCGCGTGCATTGAATGGCGAGACTTTTACTGCTTGCAAACAGACTTGTATCATCGAGAAAAAGCCGACTTGCAACTGCAAAGCCATTCGAGTGCTTGTTGCCATTCAAACCATTACGAAGACGAGTCGTTTAATTCGATTAGCAGCCAGTTGAAAGAAGCCATTTGAATGTTGTTTGTTGAAACATCGCGTAGATCGTTTGTTATTAGTCAGTGAGTGGAGGCGAAGATTTGGATTTGGACAGACTGTTAGCTAGTGATTGTGCTGAAGAAAAGTGTATAGGAATGAGTGAGTTGATAGAGAAGAAAGAGAGAGAAAGAAAAAGAAAGTCTACAGCACCAGGTATTCCCAGGCGGTCACCCATCCAAGTACTAACCTGGCCCTACCGGGCTTGACTTCGGTGATCGGACGAGAACCGGTTTTTTCCCGGTGGTATGGCCGTAGACGAAGAATAATGTTGCAGTTTAAAGCTTTTGTAGCCGTGTCTTTGAAGCAGTTGATTGGGTTGTTGTTGGTGTTGTTGGAGTGTTTGTGTGAAGAAGCTAGGGGTGGGGGGGACCCCTGTCGAAATTTTGCTTTGAGGGTTGTGTTTGCAGTGGGTTGGTTGAGTAGGGAGTAGTGCGAGTGAGTGGGTAGGTAGTTGATAGAGTAGATGGAGTAGGTAGAGTAGGTAGGAAGCTGCCTATGGGTGTCGATCCCACATGGTTGGGAGTAGTATTGTTGAAGGGCTGGTGGAGGGTGGGAGGAATTGGTTTATCGCTTCTCGGCCTTTTGGCTAAGATCAAGTGTAGTATCTGTTCTTATCAGCTTAATATCTGATACGCTGCTCATTGAGTAGCTCATATATTAAACTGATTTTTGGAACTGGGCTGTGGAAAAGAGGCTTGCCTCGTCCCAGCCACGGGTTGTCTCGGTATTGCACTACCTCCGTGTACGGCCCACTTCCTTCGGGAAGATTTTTCAACCTCAAAGAAAAACTAACTAACTAACTAACTAGCTTTGTGCTTGCTTGCTTGCCCCCACAGAACAAGGCCAGGTTGACAGCTAATCCCACACGCTGCAAGTTCAGGATGCAGGAGAGGTGAGTAATGTGGCGGCTTGATCAAGCATACTTACCTGACGCGGGAGGTTCACTGTGATCATGAAGGCAGTCCTCTCAGGGTGAGGCCCTCTCATTGCACTTCGATTGGGTTGACCCCTGCGATTACCCCAAATGTGGGTAACTCGAGCGTATAATTTCTGGTAGTGGGGACCTGCGTTCGCGCTAGTCCCCGAACAACTTCAAACAAACAACTAACTAACTAGCTAGCTAACTAACTAACTAACTAACTAACTAACTTGTTTGCTTGCTTGCTGCTAGCTACCTCCAACTTCAACCCTACCTTGAAGGTTCCCCCTACCTACCTTTCTGCAAACCCCAACTGCATGTGTAACCCTGGCTGGATAGGTCATCCTAGCTTGTATCTTACCTTTAGCTTTGCACAAACCCTAGCCAGGATCGTAAACTTAGCTAGTATTTTACCTTTTGCTTTGCCCAAACCCTAGCGCAGATCGTAAACTTAGTGCGAATAGCAAACCCTAGCTAGTATTTTACCCTTAGCTTTCCACAAACCCTAACAGGGATCGTAAACGTAGTGTGAATAGTAACCCTAGCTCGTATTTTACCCTTAGCTTTCCACAAACCCTAGCGCAGATCGTAAACCTAGTGTGAATCGTAACCAAACCTAGTGCGAATTCTAACCCTAACTAGTTCACTCAAAGCCTAGAAAGTTAACCCTAACTGCGCTCAAACCCTAGCTCAATCTTAACCCTAACCTTCCTTACGATCTGAACCCTAACTCGATGCACAAACCCTCTAAACTGGCAACATCAAAGCCAAACTAACTGCTACTTGCTAACCTTGATTTGCGATCCATGTCAGACTCGGCTGATAGTTCTTTATTCCTATTGAATCAACTATCCTTCAAGTATTTGGGACTGCTTTTGATGTGTAGATGCATCAACTTGCACATGCTACTTCGTAACTAACAGTTGTTTCCTTATCTTTTCAGCTTTAGGCAGCTACAATCGAAAGAAAATGACCTTTCCAACGCGCCGTGGATGTGCGAGCCGTGGAACGCCAGACGTAAGTAATCGAACACTACGTCACAATCGTTTTGTAGCTAGAAGAACATTTGCGCGTGCATTGAATGGCGAGACTTTTACTGCTTGCAAACAGACTTGTATCATCGAGAAAAAGCCGACTTGCAACTGCAAAGCCATTCGAGTGCTTGTTGCCATTCAAACCATTACGAAGACGAGTCGTTTAATTCGATTAGCAGCCAGTTGAAAGAAGCCATTTGAATGTTGTTTGTTGAAACATCGCGTAGATCGTTTGTTATTAGTCAGTGAGTGGAGGCGAAGATTTGGATTTGGACAGACTGTTAGCTAGTGATTGTGCTGAAGAAAAGTGTATAGGAATGAGTGAGTTGATAGAGAAGAAAGAGAGAGAAAGAAAAAGAAAGTCTACAGCACCAGGTATTCCCAGGCGGTCACCCATCCAAGTACTAACCTGGCCCTACCGGGCTTGACTTCGGTGATCGGACGAGAACCGGTTTTTTCCCGGTGGTATGGCCGTAGACGAAGAATAATGTTGCAGTTTAAAGCTTTTGTAGCCGTGTCTTTGAAGCAGTTGATTGGGTTGTTGTTGGTGTTGTTGGAGTGTTTGTGTGAAGAAGCTAGGGGTGGGGGGGACCCCTGTCGAAATTTTGCTTTGAGGGTTGTGTTTGCAGTGGGTTGGTTGAGTAGGGAGTAGTGCGAGTGAGTGGGTAGGTAGTTGATAGAGTAGATGGAGTAGGTAGAGTAGGTAGGAAGCTGCCTATGGGTGTCGATCCCACATGGTTGGGAGTAGTATTGTTGAAGGGCTGGTGGAGGGTGGGAGGAATTGGTTTATCGCTTCTCGGCCTTTTGGCTAAGATCAAGTGTAGTATCTGTTCTTATCAGCTTAATATCTGATACGCTGCTCATTGAGTAGCTCATATATTAAACTGATTTTTGGAACTGGGCTGTGGAAAAGAGGCTTGCCTCGTCCCAGCCACGGGTTGTCTCGGTATTGCACTACCTCCGTGTACGGCCCACTTCCTTCGGGAAGATTTTTCAACCTCAAAGAAAAACTAACTAACTAACTAACTAGCTTTGTGCTTGCTTGCTTGCCCCCACAGAACAAGGCCAGGTTGACAGCTAATCCCACACGCTGCAAGTTCAGGATGCAGGAGAGGTGAGTAATGTGGCGGCTTGATCAAGCATACTTACCTGACGCGGGAGGTTCACTGTGATCATGAAGGCAGTCCTCTCAGGGTGAGGCCCTCTCATTGCACTTCGATTGGGTTGACCCCTGCGATTACCCCAAATGTGGGTAACTCGAGCGTATAATTTCTGGTAGTGGGGACCTGCGTTCGCGCTAGTCCCCGAACAACTTCAAACAAACAACTAACTAACTAGCTAGCTAACTAACTAACTAACTAACTAACTAACTTGTTTGCTTGCTTGCTGCTAGCTACCTCCAACTTCAACCCTACCTTGAAGGTTCCCCCTACCTACCTTTCTGCAAACCCCAACTGCATGTGTAACCCTGGCTGGATAGGTCATCCTAGCTTGTATCTTACCTTTAGCTTTGCACAAACCCTAGCCAGGATCGTAAACTTAGCTAGTATTTTACCTTTTGCTTTGCCCAAACCCTAGCGCAGATCGTAAACTTAGTGCGAATAGCAAACCCTAGCTAGTATTTTACCCTTAGCTTTCCACAAACCCTAACAGGGATCGTAAACGTAGTGTGAATAGTAACCCTAGCTCGTATTTTACCCTTAGCTTTCCACAAACCCTAGCGCAGATCGTAAACCTAGTGTGAATCGTAACCAAACCTAGTGCGAATTCTAACCCTAACTAGTTCACTCAAAGCCTAGAAAGTTAACCCTAACTGCGCTCAAACCCTAGCTCAATCTTAACCCTAACCTTCCTTACGATCTGAACCCTAACTCGATGCACAAACCCTCTAAACTGGCAACATCAAAGCCAAACTAACTGCTACTTGCTAACCTTGATTTGCGATCCATGTCAGACTCGGCTGATAGTTCTTTATTCCTATTGAATCAACTATCCTTCAAGTATTTGGGACTGCTTTTGATGTGTAGATGCATCAACTTGCACATGCTACTTCGTAACTAACAGTTGTTTCCTTATCTTTTCAGCTTTAGGCAGCTACAATCGAAAGAAAATGACCTTTCCAACGCGCCGTGGATGTGCGAGCCGTGGAACGCCAGACGTAAGTAATCGAACACTACGTCACAATCGTTTTGTAGCTAGAAGAACATTTGCGCGTGCATTGAATGGCGAGACTTTTACTGCTTGCAAACAGACTTGTATCATCGAGAAAAAGCCGACTTGCAACTGCAAAGCCATTCGAGTGCTTGTTGCCATTCAAACCATTACGAAGACGAGTCGTTTAATTCGATTAGCAGCCAGTTGAAAGAAGCCATTTGAATGTTGTTTGTTGAAACATCGCGTAGATCGTTTGTTATTAGTCAGTGAGTGGAGGCGAAGATTTGGATTTGGACAGACTGTTAGCTAGTGATTGTGCTGAAGAAAAGTGTATAGGAATGAGTGAGTTGATAGAGAAGAAAGAGAGAGAAAGAAAAAGAAAGTCTACAGCACCAGGTATTCCCAGGCGGTCACCCATCCAAGTACTAACCTGGCCCTACCGGGCTTGACTTCGGTGATCGGACGAGAACCGGTTTTTTCCCGGTGGTATGGCCGTAGACGAAGAATAATGTTGCAGTTTAAAGCTTTTGTAGCCGTGTCTTTGGAGCAGTTGATTGGGTTGTTGTTGGTGTTGTTGGAGTGTTTGTGTGAAGAAGCTAGGGGTGGGGGGGACCCCTGTCGAAATTTTGCTTTGAGGGTTGTGTTTGCAGTGGGTTGGTTGAGTAGGGAGTAGTGCGAGTGAGTGGGTAGGTAGTTGATAGAGTAGATGGAGTAGGTAGAGTAGGTAGGAAGCTGCCTATGGGTGTCGATCCCACATGGTTGGGAGTAGTATTGTTGAAGGGCTGGTGGAGGGTGGGAGGAATTGGTTTATCGCTTCTCGGCCTTTTGGCTAAGATCAAGTGTAGTATCTGTTCTTATCAGCTTAATATCTGATACGCTGCTCATTGAGTAGCTCATATATTAAACTGATTTTTGGAACTGGGCTGTGGAAAAGAGGCTTGCCTCGTCCCAGCCACGGGTTGTCTCGGTATTGCACTACCTCCGTGTACGGCCCACTTCCTTCGGGAAGATTTTTCAACCTCAAAGAAAAACTAACTAACTAACTAACTAGCTTTGTGCTTGCTTGCTTGCCCCCACAGAACAAGGCCAGGTTGACAGCTAATCCCACACGCTGCAAGTTCAGGATGCAGGAGAGGTGAGTAATGTGGCGGCTTGATCAAGCATACTTACCTGACGCGGGAGGTTCACTGTGATCATGAAGGCAGTCCTCTCAGGGTGAGGCCCTCTCATTGCACTTCGATTGGGTTGACCCCTGCGATTACCCCAAATGTGGGTAACTCGAGCGTATAATTTCTGGTAGTGGGGACCTGCGTTCGCGCTAGTCCCCGAACAACTTCAAACAAACAACTAACTAACTAGCTAGCTAACTAACTAACTAACTAACTAACTAACTTGTTTGCTTGCTTGCTGCTAGCTACCTCCAACTTCAACCCTACCTTGAAGGTTCCCCCTACCTACCTTTCTGCAAACCCCAACTGCATGTGTAACCCTGGCTGGATAGGTCATCCTAGCTTGTATCTTACCTTTAGCTTTGCACAAACCCTAGCCAGGATCGTAAACTTAGCTAGTATTTTACCTTTTGCTTTGCCCAAACCCTAGCGCAGATCGTAAACTTAGTGCGAATAGCAAACCCTAGCTAGTATTTTACCCTTAGCTTTCCACAAACCCTAACAGGGATCGTAAACGTAGTGTGAATAGTAACCCTAGCTCGTATTTTACCCTTAGCTTTCCACAAACCCTAGCGCAGATCGTAAACCTAGTGTGAATCGTAACCAAACCTAGTGCGAATTCTAACCCTAACTAGTTCACTCAAAGCCTAGAAAGTTAACCCTAACTGCGCTCAAACCCTAGCTCAATCTTAACCCTAACCTTCCTTACGATCTGAACCCTAACTCGATGCACAAACCCTCTAAACTGGCAACATCAAAGCCAAACTAACTGCTACTTGCTAACCTTGATTTGCGATCCATGTCAGACTCGGCTGATAGTTCTTTATTCCTATTGAATCAACTATCCTTCAAGTATTTGGGACTGCTTTTGATGTGTAGATGCATCAACTTGCACATGCTACTTCGTAACTAACAGTTGTTTCCTTATCTTTTCAGCTTTAGGCAGCTACAATCGAAAGAAAATGACCTTTCCAACGCGCCGTGGATGTGCGAGCCGTGGAACGCCAGACGTAAGTAATCGAACACTACGTCACAATCGTTTTGTAGCTAGAAGAACATTTGCGCGTGCATTGAATGGCGAGACTTTTACTGCTTGCAAACAGACTTGTATCATCGAGAAAAAGCCGACTTGCAACTGCAAAGCCATTCGAGTGCTTGTTGCCATTCAAACCATTACGAAGACGAGTCGTTTAATTCGATTAGCAGCCAGTTGAAAGAAGCCATTTGAATGTTGTTTGTTGAAACATCGCGTAGATCGTTTGTTATTAGTCAGTGAGTGGAGGCGAAGATTTGGATTTGGACAGACTGTTAGCTAGTGATTGTGCTGAAGAAAAGTGTATAGGAATGAGTGAGTTGATAGAGAAGAAAGAGAGAGAAAGAAAAAGAAAGTCTACAGCACCAGGTATTCCCAGGCGGTCACCCATCCAAGTACTAACCTGGCCCTACCGGGCTTGACTTCGGTGATCGGACGAGAACCGGTTTTTTCCCGGTGGTATGGCCGTAGACGAAGAATAATGTTGCAGTTTAAAGCTTTTGTAGCCGTGTCTTTGGAGCAGTTGATTGGGTTGTTGTTGGTGTTGTTGGAGTGTTTGTGTGAAGAAGCTAGGGGTGGGGGGGACCCCTGTCGAAATTTTGCTTTGAGGGTTGTGTTTGCAGTGGGTTGGTTGAGTAGGGAGTAGTGCGAGTGAGTGGGTAGGTAGTTGATAGAGTAGATGGAGTAGGTAGAGTAGGTAGGAAGCTGCCTATGGGTGTCGATCCCACATGGTTGGGAGTAGTATTGTTGAAGGGCTGGTGGAGGGTGGGAGGAATTGGTTTATCGCTTCTCGGCCTTTTGGCTAAGATCAAGTGTAGTATCTGTTCTTATCAGCTTAATATCTGATACGCTGCTCATTGAGTAGCTCATATATTAAACTGATTTTTGGAACTGGGCTGTGGAAAAGAGGCTTGCCTCGTCCCAGCCACGGGTTGTCTCGGTATTGCACTACCTCCGTGTACGGCCCACTTCCTTCGGGAAGATTTTTCAACCTCAAAGAAAAACTAACTAACTAACTAACTAGCTTTGTGCTTGCTTGCTTGCCCCCACAGAACAAGGCCAGGTTGACAGCTAATCCCACACGCTGCAAGTTCAGGATGCAGGAGAGGTGAGTAATGTGGCGGCTTGATCAAGCATACTTACCTGACGCGGGAGGTTCACTGTGATCATGAAGGCAGTCCTCTCAGGGTGAGGCCCTCTCATTGCACTTCGATTGGGTTGACCCCTGCGATTACCCCAAATGTGGGTAACTCGAGCGTATAATTTCTGGTAGTGGGGACCTGCGTTCGCGCTAGTCCCCGAACAACTTCAAACAAACAACTAACTAACTAGCTAGCTAACTAACTAACTAACTAACTAACTAACTTGTTTGCTTGCTTGCTGCTAGCTACCTCCAACTTCAACCCTACCTTGAAGGTTCCCCCTACCTACCTTTCTGCAAACCCCAACTGCATGTGTAACCCTGGCTGGATAGGTCATCCTAGCTTGTATCTTACCTTTAGCTTTGCACAAACCCTAGCCAGGATCGTAAACTTAGCTAGTATTTTACCTTTTGCTTTGCCCAAACCCTAGCGCAGATCGTAAACTTAGTGCGAATAGCAAACCCTAGCTAGTATTTTACCCTTAGCTTTCCACAAACCCTAACAGGGATCGTAAACGTAGTGTGAATAGTAACCCTAGCTCGTATTTTACCCTTAGCTTTCCACAAACCCTAGCGCAGATCGTAAACCTAGTGTGAATCGTAACCAAACCTAGTGCGAATTCTAACCCTAACTAGTTCACTCAAAGCCTAGAAAGTTAACCCTAACTGCGCTCAAACCCTAGCTCAATCTTAACCCTAACCTTCCTTACGATCTGAACCCTAACTCGATGCACAAACCCTCTAAACTGGCAACATCAAAGCCAAACTAACTGCTACTTGCTAACCTTGATTTGCGATCCATGTCAGACTCGGCTGATAGTTCTTTATTCCTATTGAATCAACTATCCTTCAAGTATTTGGGACTGCTTTTGATGTGTAGATGCATCAACTTGCACATGCTACTTCGTAACTAACAGTTGTTTCCTTATCTTTTCAGCTTTAGGCAGCTACAATCGAAAGAAAATGACCTTTCCAACGCGCCGTGGATGTGCGAGCCGTGGAACGCCAGACGTAAGTAATCGAACACTACGTCACAATCGTTTTGTAGCTAGAAGAACATTTGCGCGTGCATTGAATGGCGAGACTTTTACTGCTTGCAAACAGACTTGTATCATCGAGAAAAAGCCGACTTGCAACTGCAAAGCCATTCGAGTGCTTGTTGCCATTCAAACCATTACGAAGACGAGTCGTTTAATTCGATTAGCAGCCAGTTGAAAGAAGCCATTTGAATGTTGTTTGTTGAAACATCGCGTAGATCGTTTGTTATTAGTCAGTGAGTGGAGGCGAAGATTTGGATTTGGACAGACTGTTAGCTAGTGATTGTGCTGAAGAAAAGTGTATAGGAATGAGTGAGTTGATAGAGAAGAAAGAGAGAGAAAGAAAAAGAAAGTCTACAGCACCAGGTATTCCCAGGCGGTCACCCATCCAAGTACTAACCTGGCCCTACCGGGCTTGACTTCGGTGATCGGACGAGAACCGGTTTTTTCCCGGTGGTATGGCCGTAGACGAAGAATAATGTTGCAGTTTAAAGCTTTTGTAGCCGTGTCTTTGGAGCAGTTGATTGGGTTGTTGTTGGTGTTGTTGGAGTGTTTGTGTGAAGAAGCTAGGGGTGGGGGGGACCCCTGTCGAAATTTTGCTTTGAGGGTTGTGTTTGCAGTGGGTTGGTTGAGTAGGGAGTAGTGCGAGTGAGTGGGTAGGTAGTTGATAGAGTAGATGGAGTAGGTAGAGTAGGTAGGAAGCTGCCTATGGGTGTCGATCCCACATGGTTGGGAGTAGTATTGTTGAAGGGCTGGTGGAGGGTGGGAGGAATTGGTTTATCGCTTCTCGGCCTTTTGGCTAAGATCAAGTGTAGTATCTGTTCTTATCAGCTTAATATCTGATACGCTGCTCATTGAGTAGCTCATATATTAAACTGATTTTTGGAACTGGGCTGTGGAAAAGAGGCTTGCCTCGTCCCAGCCACGGGTTGTCTCGGTATTGCACTACCTCCGTGTACGGCCCACTTCCTTCGGGAAGATTTTTCAACCTCAAAGAAAAACTAACTAACTAACTAACTAGCTTTGTGCTTGCTTGCTTGCCCCCACAGAACAAGGCCAGGTTGACAGCTAATCCCACACGCTGCAAGTTCAGGATGCAGGAGAGGTGAGTAATGTGGCGGCTTGATCAAGCATACTTACCTGACGCGGGAGGTTCACTGTGATCATGAAGGCAGTCCTCTCAGGGTGAGGCCCTCTCATTGCACTTCGATTGGGTTGACCCCTGCGATTACCCCAAATGTGGGTAACTCGAGCGTATAATTTCTGGTAGTGGGGACCTGCGTTCGCGCTAGTCCCCGAACAACTTCAAACAAACAACTAACTAACTAGCTAGCTAACTAACTAACTAACTAACTAACTAACTTGTTTGCTTGCTTGCTGCTAGCTACCTCCAACTTCAACCCTACCTTGAAGGTTCCCCCTACCTACCTTTCTGCAAACCCCAACTGCATGTGTAACCCTGGCTGGATAGGTCATCCTAGCTTGTATCTTACCTTTAGCTTTGCACAAACCCTAGCCAGGATCGTAAACTTAGCTAGTATTTTACCTTTTGCTTTGCCCAAACCCTAGCGCAGATCGTAAACTTAGTGCGAATAGCAAACCCTAGCTAGTATTTTACCCTTAGCTTTCCACAAACCCTAACAGGGATCGTAAACGTAGTGTGAATAGTAACCCTAGCTCGTATTTTACCCTTAGCTTTCCACAAACCCTAGCGCAGATCGTAAACCTAGTGTGAATCGTAACCAAACCTAGTGCGAATTCTAACCCTAACTAGTTCACTCAAAGCCTAGAAAGTTAACCCTAACTGCGCTCAAACCCTAGCTCAATCTTAACCCTAACCTTCCTTACGATCTGAACCCTAACTCGATGCACAAACCCTCTAAACTGGCAACATCAAAGCCAAACTAACTGCTACTTGCTAACCTTGATTTGCGATCCATGTCAGACTCGGCTGATAGTTCTTTATTCCTATTGAATCAACTATCCTTCAAGTATTTGGGACTGCTTTTGATGTGTAGATGCATCAACTTGCACATGCTACTTCGTAACTAACAGTTGTTTCCTTATCTTTTCAGCTTTAGGCAGCTACAATCGAAAGAAAATGACCTTTCCAACGCGCCGTGGATGTGCGAGCCGTGGAACGCCAGACGTAAGTAATCGAACACTACGTCACAATCGTTTTGTAGCTAGAAGAACATTTGCGCGTGCATTGAATGGCGAGACTTTTACTGCTTGCAAACAGACTTGTATCATCGAGAAAAAGCCGACTTGCAACTGCAAAGCCATTCGAGTGCTTGTTGCCATTCAAACCATTACGAAGACGAGTCGTTTAATTCGATTAGCAGCCAGTTGAAAGAAGCCATTTGAATGTTGTTTGTTGAAACATCGCGTAGATCGTTTGTTATTAGTCAGTGAGTGGAGGCGAAGATTTGGATTTGGACAGACTGTTAGCTAGTGATTGTGCTGAAGAAAAGTGTATAGGAATGAGTGAGTTGATAGAGAAGAAAGAGAGAGAAAGAAAAAGAAAGTCTACAGCACCAGGTATTCCCAGGCGGTCACCCATCCAAGTACTAACCTGGCCCTACCGGGCTTGACTTCGGTGATCGGACGAGAACCGGTTTTTTCCCGGTGGTATGGCCGTAGACGAAGAATAATGTTGCAGTTTAAAGCTTTTGTAGCCGTGTCTTTGGAGCAGTTGATTGGGTTGTTGTTGGTGTTGTTGGAGTGTTTGTGTGAAGAAGCTAGGGGTGGGGGGGACCCCTGTCGAAATTTTGCTTTGAGGGTTGTGTTTGCAGTGGGTTGGTTGAGTAGGGAGTAGTGCGAGTGAGTGGGTAGGTAGTTGATAGAGTAGATGGAGTAGGTAGAGTAGGTAGGAAGCTGCCTATGGGTGTCGATCCCACATGGTTGGGAGTAGTATTGTTGAAGGGCTGGTGGAGGGTGGGAGGAATTGGTTTATCGCTTCTCGGCCTTTTGGCTAAGATCAAGTGTAGTATCTGTTCTTATCAGCTTAATATCTGATACGCTGCTCATTGAGTAGCTCATATATTAAACTGATTTTTGGAACTGGGCTGTGGAAAAGAGGCTTGCCTCGTCCCAGCCACGGGTTGTCTCGGTATTGCACTACCTCCGTGTACGGCCCACTTCCTTCGGGAAGATTTTTCAACCTCAAAGAAAAACTAACTAACTAACTAACTAGCTTTGTGCTTGCTTGCTTGCCCCCACAGAACAAGGCCAGGTTGACAGCTAATCCCACACGCTGCAAGTTCAGGATGCAGGAGAGGTGAGTAATGTGGCGGCTTGATCAAGCATACTTACCTGACGCGGGAGGTTCACTGTGATCATGAAGGCAGTCCTCTCAGGGTGAGGCCCTCTCATTGCACTTCGATTGGGTTGACCCCTGCGATTACCCCAAATGTGGGTAACTCGAGCGTATAATTTCTGGTAGTGGGGACCTGCGTTCGCGCTAGTCCCCGAACAACTTCAAACAAACAACTAACTAACTAGCTAGCTAACTAACTAACTAACTAACTAACTAACTTGTTTGCTTGCTTGCTGCTAGCTACCTCCAACTTCAACCCTACCTTGAAGGTTCCCCCTACCTACCTTTCTGCAAACCCCAACTGCATGTGTAACCCTGGCTGGATAGGTCATCCTAGCTTGTATCTTACCTTTAGCTTTGCACAAACCCTAGCCAGGATCGTAAACTTAGCTAGTATTTTACCTTTTGCTTTGCCCAAACCCTAGCGCAGATCGTAAACTTAGTGCGAATAGCAAACCCTAGCTAGTATTTTACCCTTAGCTTTCCACAAACCCTAACAGGGATCGTAAACGTAGTGTGAATAGTAACCCTAGCTCGTATTTTACCCTTAGCTTTCCACAAACCCTAGCGCAGATCGTAAACCTAGTGTGAATCGTAACCAAACCTAGTGCGAATTCTAACCCTAACTAGTTCACTCAAAGCCTAGAAAGTTAACCCTAACTGCGCTCAAACCCTAGCTCAATCTTAACCCTAACCTTCCTTACGATCTGAACCCTAACTCGATGCACAAACCCTCTAAACTGGCAACATCAAAGCCAAACTAACTGCTACTTGCTAACCTTGATTTGCGATCCATGTCAGACTCGGCTGATAGTTCTTTATTCCTATTGAATCAACTATCCTTCAAGTATTTGGGACTGCTTTTGATGTGTAGATGCATCAACTTGCACATGCTACTTCGTAACTAACAGTTGTTTCCTTATCTTTTCAGCTTTAGGCAGCTACAATCGAAAGAAAATGACCTTTCCAACGCGCCGTGGATGTGCGAGCCGTGGAACGCCAGACGTAAGTAATCGAACACTACGTCACAATCGTTTTGTAGCTAGAAGAACATTTGCGCGTGCATTGAATGGCGAGACTTTTACTGCTTGCAAACAGACTTGTATCATCGAGAAAAAGCCGACTTGCAACTGCAAAGCCATTCGAGTGCTTGTTGCCATTCAAACCATTACGAAGACGAGTCGTTTAATTCGATTAGCAGCCAGTTGAAAGAAGCCATTTGAATGTTGTTTGTTGAAACATCGCGTAGATCGTTTGTTATTAGTCAGTGAGTGGAGGCGAAGATTTGGATTTGGACAGACTGTTAGCTAGTGATTGTGCTGAAGAAAAGTGTATAGGAATGAGTGAGTTGATAGAGAAGAAAGAGAGAGAAAGAAAAAGAAAGTCTACAGCACCAGGTATTCCCAGGCGGTCACCCATCCAAGTACTAACCTGGCCCTACCGGGCTTGACTTCGGTGATCGGACGAGAACCGGTTTTTTCCCGGTGGTATGGCCGTAGACGAAGAATAATGTTGCAGTTTAAAGCTTTTGTAGCCGTGTCTTTGGAGCAGTTGATTGGGTTGTTGTTGGTGTTGTTGGAGTGTTTGTGTGAAGAAGCTAGGGGTGGGGGGGACCCCTGTCGAAATTTTGCTTTGAGGGTTGTGTTTGCAGTGGGTTGGTTGAGTAGGGAGTAGTGCGAGTGAGTGGGTAGGTAGTTGATAGAGTAGATGGAGTAGGTAGAGTAGGTAGGAAGCTGCCTATGGGTGTCGATCCCACATGGTTGGGAGTAGTATTGTTGAAGGGCTGGTGGAGGGTGGGAGGAATTGGTTTATCGCTTCTCGGCCTTTTGGCTAAGATCAAGTGTAGTATCTGTTCTTATCAGCTTAATATCTGATACGCTGCTCATTGAGTAGCTCATATATTAAACTGATTTTTGGAACTGGGCTGTGGAAAAGAGGCTTGCCTCGTCCCAGCCACGGGTTGTCTCGGTATTGCACTACCTCCGTGTACGGCCCACTTCCTTCGGGAAGATTTTTCAACCTCAAAGAAAAACTAACTAACTAACTAACTAGCTTTGTGCTTGCTTGCTTGCCCCCACAGAACAAGGCCAGGTTGACAGCTAATCCCACACGCTGCAAGTTCAGGATGCAGGAGAGGTGAGTAATGTGGCGGCTTGATCAAGCATACTTACCTGACGCGGGAGGTTCACTGTGATCATGAAGGCAGTCCTCTCAGGGTGAGGCCCTCTCATTGCACTTCGATTGGGTTGACCCCTGCGATTACCCCAAATGTGGGTAACTCGAGCGTATAATTTCTGGTAGTGGGGACCTGCGTTCGCGCTAGTCCCCGAACAACTTCAAACAAACAACTAACTAACTAGCTAGCTAACTAACTAACTAACTAACTAACTAACTTGTTTGCTTGCTTGCTGCTAGCTACCTCCAACTTCAACCCTACCTTGAAGGTTCCCCCTACCTACCTTTCTGCAAACCCCAACTGCATGTGTAACCCTGGCTGGATAGGTCATCCTAGCTTGTATCTTACCTTTAGCTTTGCACAAACCCTAGCCAGGATCGTAAACTTAGCTAGTATTTTACCTTTTGCTTTGCCCAAACCCTAGCGCAGATCGTAAACTTAGTGCGAATAGCAAACCCTAGCTAGTATTTTACCCTTAGCTTTCCACAAACCCTAACAGGGATCGTAAACGTAGTGTGAATAGTAACCCTAGCTCGTATTTTACCCTTAGCTTTCCACAAACCCTAGCGCAGATCGTAAACCTAGTGTGAATCGTAACCAAACCTAGTGCGAATTCTAACCCTAACTAGTTCACTCAAAGCCTAGAAAGTTAACCCTAACTGCGCTCAAACCCTAGCTCAATCTTAACCCTAACCTTCCTTACGATCTGAACCCTAACTCGATGCACAAACCCTCTAAACTGGCAACATCAAAGCCAAACTAACTGCTACTTGCTAACCTTGATTTGCGATCCATGTCAGACTCGGCTGATAGTTCTTTATTCCTATTGAATCAACTATCCTTCAAGTATTTGGGACTGCTTTTGATGTGTAGATGCATCAACTTGCACATGCTACTTCGTAACTAACAGTTGTTTCCTTATCTTTTCAGCTTTAGGCAGCTACAATCGAAAGAAAATGACCTTTCCAACGCGCCGTGGATGTGCGAGCCGTGGAACGCCAGACGTAAGTAATCGAACACTACGTCACAATCGTTTTGTAGCTAGAAGAACATTTGCGCGTGCATTGAATGGCGAGACTTTTACTGCTTGCAAACAGACTTGTATCATCGAGAAAAAGCCGACTTGCAACTGCAAAGCCATTCGAGTGCTTGTTGCCATTCAAACCATTACGAAGACGAGTCGTTTAATTCGATTAGCAGCCAGTTGAAAGAAGCCATTTGAATGTTGTTTGTTGAAACATCGCGTAGATCGTTTGTTATTAGTCAGTGAGTGGAGGCGAAGATTTGGATTTGGACAGACTGTTAGCTAGTGATTGTGCTGAAGAAAAGTGTATAGGAATGAGTGAGTTGATAGAGAAGAAAGAGAGAGAAAGAAAAAGAAAGTCTACAGCACCAGGTATTCCCAGGCGGTCACCCATCCAAGTACTAACCTGGCCCTACCGGGCTTGACTTCGGTGATCGGACGAGAACCGGTTTTTTCCCGGTGGTATGGCCGTAGACGAAGAATAATGTTGCAGTTTAAAGCTTTTGTAGCCGTGTCTTTGGAGCAGTTGATTGGGTTGTTGTTGGTGTTGTTGGAGTGTTTGTGTGAAGAAGCTAGGGGTGGGGGGGACCCCTGTCGAAATTTTGCTTTGAGGGTTGTGTTTGCAGTGGGTTGGTTGAGTAGGGAGTAGTGCGAGTGAGTGGGTAGGTAGTTGATAGAGTAGATGGAGTAGGTAGAGTAGGTAGGAAGCTGCCTATGGGTGTCGATCCCACATGGTTGGGAGTAGTATTGTTGAAGGGCTGGTGGAGGGTGGGAGGAATTGGTTTATCGCTTCTCGGCCTTTTGGCTAAGATCAAGTGTAGTATCTTTCCTGGAAGAAAACGCTTTGGTGGACCAGTCCTGAAGATTACAAGTGCAAGAGGATCATTGGCCGAATCAAGTATTTGTGAGTATATGATTCCAGAAGTACGTCTCAGAAGTATGGAACCGCGAAGATGTCTACCAGAAGAGGTTAGCCGCAAGATCGCAGTCTTGGCAGAAGCGGATCAAGATCCTGATTGGACTGTGACTGAGTGGAAGACCGGTGCAAGAGTAGTGCTCGAATTCCACAAGAATAAGCCGAAGAGGAAAAGTGCAGCCAAGAAAGTGCGAGACCTGAAGAGATTGGCAAAATTTATGCTAGAGAAGAAGGCTAATGAAGAAGAAATGGAATCTGAAGAGCAAGTAGATGAAACTAATGAAGAAGAAATGGATACGGAAGATGATGAGATAGAAAATGCGAGCGAGCAAGGTGATGATAAAGATGTGAGCGAGCAAGGTGATAAAGATGTGAGTGAGCAACGCGAATCAGCTGATGAGGAAAAAGATGATGATAAAGATGTGAGCGAGCAAGATGTGAGCGAGCAAGATGATAAAGATGTGAGTGAGCCTAAAGAAGTAATAGATGTGGGATCCACAGAAAGCAGTGAAGAAAGCAGTAACGAAGAAAGTGAAGAAGATGGAGAACATCAAGAGAAAACAGAAAGTAGTGAAGAAAGTAGTGAGGAAGATGATAAAGATGATGGTGAAGAGAAAGATGAAAGAATTGACGAACCTGAAAGTGAGAATGACAGAGATGACAAAGACGAAGATCGAAGTAAAGAAGAAGATCCAAAAGATGAAAAGAAAGACAAAGATGAAGATCGAAGTAAAGAAGAAGATCAAAAGGATGAAAAGAAAGACAAAGATGAAGATCGAAGTAAAGAAGAAGAATACGAGGAAATGTACCGTAGTCATGCTGCATTTTTAAAACGTATGCGTGGTAAAACGGTAAATAAAGAAGAATATATATCTAACCTGAGAAGGATAGCAGTAGCAAATGAAGAGCGTAGAATAAGAGGAGAAGCTTTAATTCCTGATGAAGATCTCAGTACAACTATGGAAGAACATAAAATATTTGCAGAGAAACATTTTTGTTTCGACAACTTTCTTTTGAGGAACTTGACTTATCTGTTTAATAAACGATTATCTGAGCTAGGGAAGAATGAGATTGATATCGATTTTTTCAGAAAACGTGCGCATTATAACAGAGATTATCGACATAGTATTCCAGGAACCTTAGCGCGTGAACCTTGGAGAAATAATGAATTGAAATTATGTGTCTTATGCACTGTGAGTGATTGTGATCAAGTAATATATAAGTGTAATAAGCCAAAAACCCACAAGAATGCTACATTTTTGTACCGATGGTATCGGGAATGTGCAATGGCTACTGAGATTCATACACTGCATATGGATAAAGTCAGAGCAGGTATAGGTGATCATGGAGATAGAAAATAATAAGTATAAGTAATAATGTAGTGATAAATGATGGTAATGATAGTGAAATAGTAAATGAAAATGTGTAAGCTATGTGAAAGATTTGAATTGTAAAACATAGGGCTTTTTTAGCCCGTTCTCTTATCTTTTTAAATAAAAGATTATAAAAAAAAAAAAAAAAAAAATCTGTTCTTATCAGCTTAATATCTGATACGCTGCTCATTGAGTAGCTCATATATTAAACTGATTTTTGGAACTGGGCTGTGGAAAAGAGGCTTGCCTCGTCCCAGCCACGGGTTGTCTCGGTATTGCACTACCTCCGTGTACGGCCCACTTCCTTCGGGAAGATTTTTCAACCTCAAAGAAAAACTAACTAACTAACTAACTAGCTTTGTGCTTGCTTGCTTGCCCCCACAGAACAAGGCCAGGTTGACAGCTAATCCCACACGCTGCAAGTTCAGGATGCAGGAGAGGTGAGTAATGTGGCGGCTTGATCAAGCATACTTACCTGACGCGGGAGGTTCACTGTGATCATGAAGGCAGTCCTCTCAGGGTGAGGCCCTCTCATTGCACTTCGATTGGGTTGACCCCTGCGATTACCCCAAATGTGGGTAACTCGAGCGTATAATTTCTGGTAGTGGGGACCTGCGTTCGCGCTAGTCCCCGAACAACTTCAAACAAACAACTAACTAACTAGCTAGCTAACTAACTAACTAACTAACTAACTAACTTGTTTGCTTGCTTGCTGCTAGCTACCTCCAACTTCAACCCTACCTTGAAGGTTCCCCCTACCTACCTTTCTGCAAACCCCAACTGCATGTGTAACCCTGGCTGGATAGGTCATCCTAGCTTGTATCTTACCTTTAGCTTTGCACAAACCCTAGCCAGGATCGTAAACTTAGCTAGTATTTTACCTTTTGCTTTGCCCAAACCCTAGCGCAGATCGTAAACTTAGTGCGAATAGCAAACCCTAGCTAGTATTTTACCCTTAGCTTTCCACAAACCCTAACAGGGATCGTAAACGTAGTGTGAATAGTAACCCTAGCTCGTATTTTACCCTTAGCTTTCCACAAACCCTAGCGCAGATCGTAAACCTAGTGTGAATCGTAACCAAACCTAGTGCGAATTCTAACCCTAACTAGTTCACTCAAAGCCTAGAAAGTTAACCCTAACTGCGCTCAAACCCTAGCTCAATCTTAACCCTAACCTTCCTTACGATCTGAACCCTAACTCGATGCACAAACCCTCTAAACTGGCAACATCAAAGCCAAACTAACTGCTACTTGCTAACCTTGATTTGCGATCCATGTCAGACTCGGCTGATAGTTCTTTATTCCTATTGAATCAACTATCCTTCAAGTATTTGGGACTGCTTTTGATGTGTAGATGCATCAACTTGCACATGCTACTTCGTAACTAACAGTTGTTTCCTTATCTTTTCAGCTTTAGGCAGCTACAATCGAAAGAAAATGACCTTTCCAACGCGCCGTGGATGTGCGAGCCGTGGAACGCCAGACGTAAGTAATCGAACACTACGTCACAATCGTTTTGTAGCTAGAAGAACATTTGCGCGTGCATTGAATGGCGAGACTTTTACTGCTTGCAAACAGACTTGTATCATCGAGAAAAAGCCGACTTGCAACTGCAAAGCCATTCGAGTGCTTGTTGCCATTCAAACCATTACGAAGACGAGTCGTTTAATTCGATTAGCAGCCAGTTGAAAGAAGCCATTTGAATGTTGTTTGTTGAAACATCGCGTAGATCGTTTGTTATTAGTCAGTGAGTGGAGGCGAAGATTTGGATTTGGACAGACTGTTAGCTAGTGATTGTGCTGAAGAAAAGTGTATAGGAATGAGTGAGTTGATAGAGAAGAAAGAGAGAGAAAGAAAAAGAAAGTCTACAGCACCAGGTATTCCCAGGCGGTCACCCATCCAAGTACTAACCTGGCCCTACCGGGCTTGACTTCGGTGATCGGACGAGAACCGGTTTTTTCCCGGTGGTATGGCCGTAGACGAAGAATAATGTTGCAGTTTAAAGCTTTTGTAGCCGTGTCTTTGGAGCAGTTGATTGGGTTGTTGTTGGTGTTGTTGGAGTGTTTGTGTGAAGAAGCTAGGGGTGGGGGGGACCCCTGTCGAAATTTTGCTTTGAGGGTTGTGTTTGCAGTGGGTTGGTTGAGTAGGGAGTAGTGCGAGTGAGTGGGTAGGTAGTTGATAGAGTAGATGGAGTAGGTAGAGTAGGTAGGAAGCTGCCTATGGGTGTCGATCCCACATGGTTGGGAGTAGTATTGTTGAAGGGCTGGTGGAGGGTGGGAGGAATTGGTTTATCGCTTCTCGGCCTTTTGGCTAAGATCAAGTGTAGTATCTGTTCTTATCAGCTTAATATCTGATACGCTGCTCATTGAGTAGCTCATATATTAAACTGATTTTTGGAACTGGGCTGTGGAAAAGAGGCTTGCCTCGTCCCAGCCACGGGTTGTCTCGGTATTGCACTACCTCCGTGTACGGCCCACTTCCTTCGGGAAGATTTTTCAACCTCAAAGAAAAACTAACTAACTAACTAACTAGCTTTGTGCTTGCTTGCTTGCCCCCACAGAACAAGGCCAGGTTGACAGCTAATCCCACACGCTGCAAGTTCAGGATGCAGGAGAGGTGAGTAATGTGGCGGCTTGATCAAGCATACTTACCTGACGCGGGAGGTTCACTGTGATCATGAAGGCAGTCCTCTCAGGGTGAGGCCCTCTCATTGCACTTCGATTGGGTTGACCCCTGCGATTACCCCAAATGTGGGTAACTCGAGCGTATAATTTCTGGTAGTGGGGACCTGCGTTCGCGCTAGTCCCCGAACAACTTCAAACAAACAACTAACTAACTAGCTAGCTAACTAACTAACTAACTAACTAACTAACTTGTTTGCTTGCTTGCTGCTAGCTACCTCCAACTTCAACCCTACCTTGAAGGTTCCCCCTACCTACCTTTCTGCAAACCCCAACTGCATGTGTAACCCTGGCTGGATAGGTCATCCTAGCTTGTATCTTACCTTTAGCTTTGCACAAACCCTAGCCAGGATCGTAAACTTAGCTAGTATTTTACCTTTTGCTTTGCCCAAACCCTAGCGCAGATCGTAAACTTAGTGCGAATAGCAAACCCTAGCTAGTATTTTACCCTTAGCTTTCCACAAACCCTAACAGGGATCGTAAACGTAGTGTGAATAGTAACCCTAGCTCGTATTTTACCCTTAGCTTTCCACAAACCCTAGCGCAGATCGTAAACCTAGTGTGAATCGTAACCAAACCTAGTGCGAATTCTAACCCTAACTAGTTCACTCAAAGCCTAGAAAGTTAACCCTAACTGCGCTCAAACCCTAGCTCAATCTTAACCCTAACCTTCCTTACGATCTGAACCCTAACTCGATGCACAAACCCTCTAAACTGGCAACATCAAAGCCAAACTAACTGCTACTTGCTAACCTTGATTTGCGATCCATGTCAGACTCGGCTGATAGTTCTTTATTCCTATTGAATCAACTATCCTTCAAGTATTTGGGACTGCTTTTGATGTGTAGATGCATCAACTTGCACATGCTACTTCGTAACTAACAGTTGTTTCCTTATCTTTTCAGCTTTAGGCAGCTACAATCGAAAGAAAATGACCTTTCCAACGCGCCGTGGATGTGCGAGCCGTGGAACGCCAGACGTAAGTAATCGAACACTACGTCACAATCGTTTTGTAGCTAGAAGAACATTTGCGCGTGCATTGAATGGCGAGACTTTTACTGCTTGCAAACAGACTTGTATCATCGAGAAAAAGCCGACTTGCAACTGCAAAGCCATTCGAGTGCTTGTTGCCATTCAAACCATTACGAAGACGAGTCGTTTAATTCGATTAGCAGCCAGTTGAAAGAAGCCATTTGAATGTTGTTTGTTGAAACATCGCGTAGATCGTTTGTTATTAGTCAGTGAGTGGAGGCGAAGATTTGGATTTGGACAGACTGTTAGCTAGTGATTGTGCTGAAGAAAAGTGTATAGGAATGAGTGAGTTGATAGAGAAGAAAGAGAGAGAAAGAAAAAGAAAGTCTACAGCACCAGGTATTCCCAGGCGGTCACCCATCCAAGTACTAACCTGGCCCTACCGGGCTTGACTTCGGTGATCGGACGAGAACCGGTTTTTTCCCGGTGGTATGGCCGTAGACGAAGAATAATGTTGCAGTTTAAAGCTTTTGTAGCCGTGTCTTTGGAGCAGTTGATTGGGTTGTTGTTGGTGTTGTTGGAGTGTTTGTGTGAAGAAGCTAGGGGTGGGGGGGACCCCTGTCGAAATTTTGCTTTGAGGGTTGTGTTTGCAGTGGGTTGGTTGAGTAGGGAGTAGTGCGAGTGAGTGGGTAGGTAGTTGATAGAGTAGATGGAGTAGGTAGAGTAGGTAGGAAGCTGCCTATGGGTGTCGATCCCACATGGTTGGGAGTAGTATTGTTGAAGGGCTGGTGGAGGGTGGGAGGAATTGGTTTATCGCTTCTCGGCCTTTTGGCTAAGATCAAGTGTAGTATCTTTCCTGGAAGAAAACGCTTTGGTGGACCAGTCCTGAAGATTACAAGTGCAAGAGGATCATTGGCCGAATCAAGTATTTGTGAGTATATGATTCCAGAAGTACGTCTCAGAAGTATGGAACCGCGAAGATGTCTACCAGAAGAGGTTAGCCGCAAGATCGCAGTCTTGGCAGAAGCGGATCAAGATCCTGATTGGACTGTGACTGAGTGGAAGACCGGTGCAAGAGTAGTGCTCGAATTCCACAAGAATAAGCCGAAGAGGAAAAGTGCAGCCAAGAAAGTGCGAGACCTGAAGAGATTGGCAAAATTTATGCTAGAGAAGAAGGCTAATGAAGAAGAAATGGAATCTGAAGAGCAAGTAGATGAAACTAATGAAGAAGAAATGGATACGGAAGATGATGAGATAGAAAATGCGAGCGAGCAAGGTGATGATAAAGATGTGAGCGAGCAAGGTGATAAAGATGTGAGTGAGCAACGCGAATCAGCTGATGAGGAAAAAGATGATGATAAAGATGTGAGCGAGCAAGATGTGAGCGAGCAAGATGATAAAGATGTGAGTGAGCCTAAAGAAGTAATAGATGTGGGATCCACAGAAAGCAGTGAAGAAAGCAGTAACGAAGAAAGTGAAGAAGATGGAGAACATCAAGAGAAAACAGAAAGTAGTGAAGAAAGTAGTGAGGAAGATGATAAAGATGATGGTGAAGAGAAAGATGAAAGAATTGACGAACCTGAAAGTGAGAATGACAGAGATGACAAAGACGAAGATCGAAGTAAAGAAGAAGATCCAAAAGATGAAAAGAAAGACAAAGATGAAGATCGAAGTAAAGAAGAAGATCAAAAGGATGAAAAGAAAGACAAAGATGAAGATCGAAGTAAAGAAGAAGAATACGAGGAAATGTACCGTAGTCATGCTGCATTTTTAAAACGTATGCGTGGTAAAACGGTAAATAAAGAAGAATATATATCTAACCTGAGAAGGATAGCAGTAGCAAATGAAGAGCGTAGAATAAGAGGAGAAGCTTTAATTCCTGATGAAGATCTCAGTACAACTATGGAAGAACATAAAATATTTGCAGAGAAACATTTTTGTTTCGACAACTTTCTTTTGAGGAACTTGACTTATCTGTTTAATAAACGATTATCTGAGCTAGGGAAGAATGAGATTGATATCGATTTTTTCAGAAAACGTGCGCATTATAACAGAGATTATCGACATAGTATTCCAGGAACCTTAGCGCGTGAACCTTGGAGAAATAATGAATTGAAATTATGTGTCTTATGCACTGTGAGTGATTGTGATCAAGTAATATATAAGTGTAATAAGCCAAAAACCCACAAGAATGCTACATTTTTGTACCGATGGTATCGGGAATGTGCAATGGCTACTGAGATTCATACACTGCATATGGATAAAGTCAGAGCAGGTATAGGTGATCATGGAGATAGAAAATAATAAGTATAAGTAATAATGTAGTGATAAATGATGGTAATGATAGTGAAATAGTAAATGAAAATGTGTAAGCTATGTGAAAGATTTGAATTGTAAAACATAGGGCTTTTTTAGCCCGTTCTCTTATCTTTTTAAATAAAAGATTATAAAAAAAAAAAAAAAAAAAATCTGTTCTTATCAGCTTAATATCTGATACGCTGCTCATTGAGTAGCTCATATATTAAACTGATTTTTGGAACTGGGCTGTGGAAAAGAGGCTTGCCTCGTCCCAGCCACGGGTTGTCTCGGTATTGCACTACCTCCGTGTACGGCCCACTTCCTTCGGGAAGATTTTTCAACCTCAAAGAAAAACTAACTAACTAACTAACTAGCTTTGTGCTTGCTTGCTTGCCCCCACAGAACAAGGCCAGGTTGACAGCTAATCCCACACGCTGCAAGTTCAGGATGCAGGAGAGGTGAGTAATGTGGCGGCTTGATCAAGCATACTTACCTGACGCGGGAGGTTCACTGTGATCATGAAGGCAGTCCTCTCAGGGTGAGGCCCTCTCATTGCACTTCGATTGGGTTGACCCCTGCGATTACCCCAAATGTGGGTAACTCGAGCGTATAATTTCTGGTAGTGGGGACCTGCGTTCGCGCTAGTCCCCGAACAACTTCAAACAAACAACTAACTAACTAGCTAGCTAACTAACTAACTAACTAACTAACTAACTTGTTTGCTTGCTTGCTGCTAGCTACCTCCAACTTCAACCCTACCTTGAAGGTTCCCCCTACCTACCTTTCTGCAAACCCCAACTGCATGTGTAACCCTGGCTGGATAGGTCATCCTAGCTTGTATCTTACCTTTAGCTTTGCACAAACCCTAGCCAGGATCGTAAACTTAGCTAGTATTTTACCTTTTGCTTTGCCCAAACCCTAGCGCAGATCGTAAACTTAGTGCGAATAGCAAACCCTAGCTAGTATTTTACCCTTAGCTTTCCACAAACCCTAACAGGGATCGTAAACGTAGTGTGAATAGTAACCCTAGCTCGTATTTTACCCTTAGCTTTCCACAAACCCTAGCGCAGATCGTAAACCTAGTGTGAATCGTAACCAAACCTAGTGCGAATTCTAACCCTAACTAGTTCACTCAAAGCCTAGAAAGTTAACCCTAACTGCGCTCAAACCCTAGCTCAATCTTAACCCTAACCTTCCTTACGATCTGAACCCTAACTCGATGCACAAACCCTCTAAACTGGCAACATCAAAGCCAAACTAACTGCTACTTGCTAACCTTGATTTGCGATCCATGTCAGACTCGGCTGATAGTTCTTTATTCCTATTGAATCAACTATCCTTCAAGTATTTGGGACTGCTTTTGATGTGTAGATGCATCAACTTGCACATGCTACTTCGTAACTAACAGTTGTTTCCTTATCTTTTCAGCTTTAGGCAGCTACAATCGAAAGAAAATGACCTTTCCAACGCGCCGTGGATGTGCGAGCCGTGGAACGCCAGACGTAAGTAATCGAACACTACGTCACAATCGTTTTGTAGCTAGAAGAACATTTGCGCGTGCATTGAATGGCGAGACTTTTACTGCTTGCAAACAGACTTGTATCATCGAGAAAAAGCCGACTTGCAACTGCAAAGCCATTCGAGTGCTTGTTGCCATTCAAACCATTACGAAGACGAGTCGTTTAATTCGATTAGCAGCCAGTTGAAAGAAGCCATTTGAATGTTGTTTGTTGAAACATCGCGTAGATCGTTTGTTATTAGTCAGTGAGTGGAGGCGAAGATTTGGATTTGGACAGACTGTTAGCTAGTGATTGTGCTGAAGAAAAGTGTATAGGAATGAGTGAGTTGATAGAGAAGAAAGAGAGAGAAAGAAAAAGAAAGTCTACAGCACCAGGTATTCCCAGGCGGTCACCCATCCAAGTACTAACCTGGCCCTACCGGGCTTGACTTCGGTGATCGGACGAGAACCGGTTTTTTCCCGGTGGTATGGCCGTAGACGAAGAATAATGTTGCAGTTTAAAGCTTTTGTAGCCGTGTCTTTGGAGCAGTTGATTGGGTTGTTGTTGGTGTTGTTGGAGTGTTTGTGTGAAGAAGCTAGGGGTGGGGGGGACCCCTGTCGAAATTTTGCTTTGAGGGTTGTGTTTGCAGTGGGTTGGTTGAGTAGGGAGTAGTGCGAGTGAGTGGGTAGGTAGTTGATAGAGTAGATGGAGTAGGTAGAGTAGGTAGGAAGCTGCCTATGGGTGTCGATCCCACATGGTTGGGAGTAGTATTGTTGAAGGGCTGGTGGAGGGTGGGAGGAATTGGTTTATCGCTTCTCGGCCTTTTGGCTAAGATCAAGTGTAGTATCTGTTCTTATCAGCTTAATATCTGATACGCTGCTCATTGAGTAGCTCATATATTAAACTGATTTTTGGAACTGGGCTGTGGAAAAGAGGCTTGCCTCGTCCCAGCCACGGGTTGTCTCGGTATTGCACTACCTCCGTGTACGGCCCACTTCCTTCGGGAAGATTTTTCAACCTCAAAGAAAAACTAACTAACTAACTAACTAGCTTTGTGCTTGCTTGCTTGCCCCCACAGAACAAGGCCAGGTTGACAGCTAATCCCACACGCTGCAAGTTCAGGATGCAGGAGAGGTGAGTAATGTGGCGGCTTGATCAAGCATACTTACCTGACGCGGGAGGTTCACTGTGATCATGAAGGCAGTCCTCTCAGGGTGAGGCCCTCTCATTGCACTTCGATTGGGTTGACCCCTGCGATTACCCCAAATGTGGGTAACTCGAGCGTATAATTTCTGGTAGTGGGGACCTGCGTTCGCGCTAGTCCCCGAACAACTTCAAACAAACAACTAACTAACTAGCTAGCTAACTAACTAACTAACTAACTAACTAACTTGTTTGCTTGCTTGCTGCTAGCTACCTCCAACTTCAACCCTACCTTGAAGGTTCCCCCTACCTACCTTTCTGCAAACCCCAACTGCATGTGTAACCCTGGCTGGATAGGTCATCCTAGCTTGTATCTTACCTTTAGCTTTGCACAAACCCTAGCCAGGATCGTAAACTTAGCTAGTATTTTACCTTTTGCTTTGCCCAAACCCTAGCGCAGATCGTAAACTTAGTGCGAATAGCAAACCCTAGCTAGTATTTTACCCTTAGCTTTCCACAAACCCTAACAGGGATCGTAAACGTAGTGTGAATAGTAACCCTAGCTCGTATTTTACCCTTAGCTTTCCACAAACCCTAGCGCAGATCGTAAACCTAGTGTGAATCGTAACCAAACCTAGTGCGAATTCTAACCCTAACTAGTTCACTCAAAGCCTAGAAAGTTAACCCTAACTGCGCTCAAACCCTAGCTCAATCTTAACCCTAACCTTCCTTACGATCTGAACCCTAACTCGATGCACAAACCCTCTAAACTGGCAACATCAAAGCCAAACTAACTGCTACTTGCTAACCTTGATTTGCGATCCATGTCAGACTCGGCTGATAGTTCTTTATTCCTATTGAATCAACTATCCTTCAAGTATTTGGGACTGCTTTTGATGTGTAGATGCATCAACTTGCACATGCTACTTCGTAACTAACAGTTGTTTCCTTATCTTTTCAGCTTTAGGCAGCTACAATCGAAAGAAAATGACCTTTCCAACGCGCCGTGGATGTGCGAGCCGTGGAACGCCAGACGTAAGTAATCGAACACTACGTCACAATCGTTTTGTAGCTAGAAGAACATTTGCGCGTGCATTGAATGGCGAGACTTTTACTGCTTGCAAACAGACTTGTATCATCGAGAAAAAGCCGACTTGCAACTGCAAAGCCATTCGAGTGCTTGTTGCCATTCAAACCATTACGAAGACGAGTCGTTTAATTCGATTAGCAGCCAGTTGAAAGAAGCCATTTGAATGTTGTTTGTTGAAACATCGCGTAGATCGTTTGTTATTAGTCAGTGAGTGGAGGCGAAGATTTGGATTTGGACAGACTGTTAGCTAGTGATTGTGCTGAAGAAAAGTGTATAGGAATGAGTGAGTTGATAGAGAAGAAAGAGAGAGAAAGAAAAAGAAAGTCTACAGCACCAGGTATTCCCAGGCGGTCACCCATCCAAGTACTAACCTGGCCCTACCGGGCTTGACTTCGGTGATCGGACGAGAACCGGTTTTTTCCCGGTGGTATGGCCGTAGACGAAGAATAATGTTGCAGTTTAAAGCTTTTGTAGCCGTGTCTTTGGAGCAGTTGATTGGGTTGTTGTTGGTGTTGTTGGAGTGTTTGTGTGAAGAAGCTAGGGGTGGGGGGGACCCCTGTCGAAATTTTGCTTTGAGGGTTGTGTTTGCAGTGGGTTGGTTGAGTAGGGAGTAGTGCGAGTGAGTGGGTAGGTAGTTGATAGAGTAGATGGAGTAGGTAGAGTAGGTAGGAAGCTGCCTATGGGTGTCGATCCCACATGGTTGGGAGTAGTATTGTTGAAGGGCTGGTGGAGGGTGGGAGGAATTGGTTTATCGCTTCTCGGCCTTTTGGCTAAGATCAAGTGTAGTATCTGTTCTTATCAGCTTAATATCTGATACGCTGCTCATTGAGTAGCTCATATATTAAACTGATTTTTGGAACTGGGCTGTGGAAAAGAGGCTTGCCTCGTCCCAGCCACGGGTTGTCTCGGTATTGCACTACCTCCGTGTACGGCCCACTTCCTTCGGGAAGATTTTTCAACCTCAAAGAAAAACTAACTAACTAACTAACTAGCTTTGTGCTTGCTTGCTTGCCCCCACAGAACAAGGCCAGGTTGACAGCTAATCCCACACGCTGCAAGTTCAGGATGCAGGAGAGGTGAGTAATGTGGCGGCTTGATCAAGCATACTTACCTGACGCGGGAGGTTCACTGTGATCATGAAGGCAGTCCTCTCAGGGTGAGGCCCTCTCATTGCACTTCGATTGGGTTGACCCCTGCGATTACCCCAAATGTGGGTAACTCGAGCGTATAATTTCTGGTAGTGGGGACCTGCGTTCGCGCTAGTCCCCGAACAACTTCAAACAAACAACTAACTAACTAGCTAGCTAACTAACTAACTAACTAACTAACTAACTTGTTTGCTTGCTTGCTGCTAGCTACCTCCAACTTCAACCCTACCTTGAAGGTTCCCCCTACCTACCTTTCTGCAAACCCCAACTGCATGTGTAACCCTGGCTGGATAGGTCATCCTAGCTTGTATCTTACCTTTAGCTTTGCACAAACCCTAGCCAGGATCGTAAACTTAGCTAGTATTTTACCTTTTGCTTTGCCCAAACCCTAGCGCAGATCGTAAACTTAGTGCGAATAGCAAACCCTAGCTAGTATTTTACCCTTAGCTTTCCACAAACCCTAACAGGGATCGTAAACGTAGTGTGAATAGTAACCCTAGCTCGTATTTTACCCTTAGCTTTCCACAAACCCTAGCGCAGATCGTAAACCTAGTGTGAATCGTAACCAAACCTAGTGCGAATTCTAACCCTAACTAGTTCACTCAAAGCCTAGAAAGTTAACCCTAACTGCGCTCAAACCCTAGCTCAATCTTAACCCTAACCTTCCTTACGATCTGAACCCTAACTCGATGCACAAACCCTCTAAACTGGCAACATCAAAGCCAAACTAACTGCTACTTGCTAACCTTGATTTGCGATCCATGTCAGACTCGGCTGATAGTTCTTTATTCCTATTGAATCAACTATCCTTCAAGTATTTGGGACTGCTTTTGATGTGTAGATGCATCAACTTGCACATGCTACTTCGTAACTAACAGTTGTTTCCTTATCTTTTCAGCTTTAGGCAGCTACAATCGAAAGAAAATGACCTTTCCAACGCGCCGTGGATGTGCGAGCCGTGGAACGCCAGACGTAAGTAATCGAACACTACGTCACAATCGTTTTGTAGCTAGAAGAACATTTGCGCGTGCATTGAATGGCGAGACTTTTACTGCTTGCAAACAGACTTGTATCATCGAGAAAAAGCCGACTTGCAACTGCAAAGCCATTCGAGTGCTTGTTGCCATTCAAACCATTACGAAGACGAGTCGTTTAATTCGATTAGCAGCCAGTTGAAAGAAGCCATTTGAATGTTGTTTGTTGAAACATCGCGTAGATCGTTTGTTATTAGTCAGTGAGTGGAGGCGAAGATTTGGATTTGGACAGACTGTTAGCTAGTGATTGTGCTGAAGAAAAGTGTATAGGAATGAGTGAGTTGATAGAGAAGAAAGAGAGAGAAAGAAAAAGAAAGTCTACAGCACCAGGTATTCCCAGGCGGTCACCCATCCAAGTACTAACCTGGCCCTACCGGGCTTGACTTCGGTGATCGGACGAGAACCGGTTTTTTCCCGGTGGTATGGCCGTAGACGAAGAATAATGTTGCAGTTTAAAGCTTTTGTAGCCGTGTCTTTGGAGCAGTTGATTGGGTTGTTGTTGGTGTTGTTGGAGTGTTTGTGTGAAGAAGCTAGGGGTGGGGGGGACCCCTGTCGAAATTTTGCTTTGAGGGTTGTGTTTGCAGTGGGTTGGTTGAGTAGGGAGTAGTGCGAGTGAGTGGGTAGGTAGTTGATAGAGTAGATGGAGTAGGTAGAGTAGGTAGGAAGCTGCCTATGGGTGTCGATCCCACATGGTTGGGAGTAGTATTGTTGAAGGGCTGGTGGAGGGTGGGAGGAATTGGTTTATCGCTTCTCGGCCTTTTGGCTAAGATCAAGTGTAGTATCTGTTCTTATCAGCTTAATATCTGATACGCTGCTCATTGAGTAGCTCATATATTAAACTGATTTTTGGAACTGGGCTGTGGAAAAGAGGCTTGCCTCGTCCCAGCCACGGGTTGTCTCGGTATTGCACTACCTCCGTGTACGGCCCACTTCCTTCGGGAAGATTTTTCAACCTCAAAGAAAAACTAACTAACTAACTAACTAGCTTTGTGCTTGCTTGCTTGCCCCCACAGAACAAGGCCAGGTTGACAGCTAATCCCACACGCTGCAAGTTCAGGATGCAGGAGAGGTGAGTAATGTGGCGGCTTGATCAAGCATACTTACCTGACGCGGGAGGTTCACTGTGATCATGAAGGCAGTCCTCTCAGGGTGAGGCCCTCTCATTGCACTTCGATTGGGTTGACCCCTGCGATTACCCCAAATGTGGGTAACTCGAGCGTATAATTTCTGGTAGTGGGGACCTGCGTTCGCGCTAGTCCCCGAACAACTTCAAACAAACAACTAACTAACTAGCTAGCTAACTAACTAACTAACTAACTAACTAACTTGTTTGCTTGCTTGCTGCTAGCTACCTCCAACTTCAACCCTACCTTGAAGGTTCCCCCTACCTACCTTTCTGCAAACCCCAACTGCATGTGTAACCCTGGCTGGATAGGTCATCCTAGCTTGTATCTTACCTTTAGCTTTGCACAAACCCTAGCCAGGATCGTAAACTTAGCTAGTATTTTACCTTTTGCTTTGCCCAAACCCTAGCGCAGATCGTAAACTTAGTGCGAATAGCAAACCCTAGCTAGTATTTTACCCTTAGCTTTCCACAAACCCTAACAGGGATCGTAAACGTAGTGTGAATAGTAACCCTAGCTCGTATTTTACCCTTAGCTTTCCACAAACCCTAGCGCAGATCGTAAACCTAGTGTGAATCGTAACCAAACCTAGTGCGAATTCTAACCCTAACTAGTTCACTCAAAGCCTAGAAAGTTAACCCTAACTGCGCTCAAACCCTAGCTCAATCTTAACCCTAACCTTCCTTACGATCTGAACCCTAACTCGATGCACAAACCCTCTAAACTGGCAACATCAAAGCCAAACTAACTGCTACTTGCTAACCTTGATTTGCGATCCATGTCAGACTCGGCTGATAGTTCTTTATTCCTATTGAATCAACTATCCTTCAAGTATTTGGGACTGCTTTTGATGTGTAGATGCATCAACTTGCACATGCTACTTCGTAACTAACAGTTGTTTCCTTATCTTTTCAGCTTTAGGCAGCTACAATCGAAAGAAAATGACCTTTCCAACGCGCCGTGGATGTGCGAGCCGTGGAACGCCAGACGTAAGTAATCGAACACTACGTCACAATCGTTTTGTAGCTAGAAGAACATTTGCGCGTGCATTGAATGGCGAGACTTTTACTGCTTGCAAACAGACTTGTATCATCGAGAAAAAGCCGACTTGCAACTGCAAAGCCATTCGAGTGCTTGTTGCCATTCAAACCATTACGAAGACGAGTCGTTTAATTCGATTAGCAGCCAGTTGAAAGAAGCCATTTGAATGTTGTTTGTTGAAACATCGCGTAGATCGTTTGTTATTAGTCAGTGAGTGGAGGCGAAGATTTGGATTTGGACAGACTGTTAGCTAGTGATTGTGCTGAAGAAAAGTGTATAGGAATGAGTGAGTTGATAGAGAAGAAAGAGAGAGAAAGAAAAAGAAAGTCTACAGCACCAGGTATTCCCAGGCGGTCACCCATCCAAGTACTAACCTGGCCCTACCGGGCTTGACTTCGGTGATCGGACGAGAACCGGTTTTTTCCCGGTGGTATGGCCGTAGACGAAGAATAATGTTGCAGTTTAAAGCTTTTGTAGCCGTGTCTTTGGAGCAGTTGATTGGGTTGTTGTTGGTGTTGTTGGAGTGTTTGTGTGAAGAAGCTAGGGGTGGGGGGGACCCCTGTCGAAATTTTGCTTTGAGGGTTGTGTTTGCAGTGGGTTGGTTGAGTAGGGAGTAGTGCGAGTGAGTGGGTAGGTAGTTGATAGAGTAGATGGAGTAGGTAGAGTAGGTAGGAAGCTGCCTATGGGTGTCGATCCCACATGGTTGGGAGTAGTATTGTTGAAGGGCTGGTGGAGGGTGGGAGGAATTGGTTTATCGCTTCTCGGCCTTTTGGCTAAGATCAAGTGTAGTATCTGTTCTTATCAGCTTAATATCTGATACGCTGCTCATTGAGTAGCTCATATATTAAACTGATTTTTGGAACTGGGCTGTGGAAAAGAGGCTTGCCTCGTCCCAGCCACGGGTTGTCTCGGTATTGCACTACCTCCGTGTACGGCCCACTTCCTTCGGGAAGATTTTTCAACCTCAAAGAAAAACTAACTAACTAACTAACTAGCTTTGTGCTTGCTTGCTTGCCCCCACAGAACAAGGCCAGGTTGACAGCTAATCCCACACGCTGCAAGTTCAGGATGCAGGAGAGGTGAGTAATGTGGCGGCTTGATCAAGCATACTTACCTGACGCGGGAGGTTCACTGTGATCATGAAGGCAGTCCTCTCAGGGTGAGGCCCTCTCATTGCACTTCGATTGGGTTGACCCCTGCGATTACCCCAAATGTGGGTAACTCGAGCGTATAATTTCTGGTAGTGGGGACCTGCGTTCGCGCTAGTCCCCGAACAACTTCAAACAAACAACTAACTAACTAGCTAGCTAACTAACTAACTAACTAACTAACTAACTTGTTTGCTTGCTTGCTGCTAGCTACCTCCAACTTCAACCCTACCTTGAAGGTTCCCCCTACCTACCTTTCTGCAAACCCCAACTGCATGTGTAACCCTGGCTGGATAGGTCATCCTAGCTTGTATCTTACCTTTAGCTTTGCACAAACCCTAGCCAGGATCGTAAACTTAGCTAGTATTTTACCTTTTGCTTTGCCCAAACCCTAGCGCAGATCGTAAACTTAGTGCGAATAGCAAACCCTAGCTAGTATTTTACCCTTAGCTTTCCACAAACCCTAACAGGGATCGTAAACGTAGTGTGAATAGTAACCCTAGCTCGTATTTTACCCTTAGCTTTCCACAAACCCTAGCGCAGATCGTAAACCTAGTGTGAATCGTAACCAAACCTAGTGCGAATTCTAACCCTAACTAGTTCACTCAAAGCCTAGAAAGTTAACCCTAACTGCGCTCAAACCCTAGCTCAATCTTAACCCTAACCTTCCTTACGATCTGAACCCTAACTCGATGCACAAACCCTCTAAACTGGCAACATCAAAGCCAAACTAACTGCTACTTGCTAACCTTGATTTGCGATCCATGTCAGACTCGGCTGATAGTTCTTTATTCCTATTGAATCAACTATCCTTCAAGTATTTGGGACTGCTTTTGATGTGTAGATGCATCAACTTGCACATGCTACTTCGTAACTAACAGTTGTTTCCTTATCTTTTCAGCTTTAGGCAGCTACAATCGAAAGAAAATGACCTTTCCAACGCGCCGTGGATGTGCGAGCCGTGGAACGCCAGACGTAAGTAATCGAACACTACGTCACAATCGTTTTGTAGCTAGAAGAACATTTGCGCGTGCATTGAATGGCGAGACTTTTACTGCTTGCAAACAGACTTGTATCATCGAGAAAAAGCCGACTTGCAACTGCAAAGCCATTCGAGTGCTTGTTGCCATTCAAACCATTACGAAGACGAGTCGTTTAATTCGATTAGCAGCCAGTTGAAAGAAGCCATTTGAATGTTGTTTGTTGAAACATCGCGTAGATCGTTTGTTATTAGTCAGTGAGTGGAGGCGAAGATTTGGATTTGGACAGACTGTTAGCTAGTGATTGTGCTGAAGAAAAGTGTATAGGAATGAGTGAGTTGATAGAGAAGAAAGAGAGAGAAAGAAAAAGAAAGTCTACAGCACCAGGTATTCCCAGGCGGTCACCCATCCAAGTACTAACCTGGCCCTACCGGGCTTGACTTCGGTGATCGGACGAGAACCGGTTTTTTCCCGGTGGTATGGCCGTAGACGAAGAATAATGTTGCAGTTTAAAGCTTTTGTAGCCGTGTCTTTGGAGCAGTTGATTGGGTTGTTGTTGGTGTTGTTGGAGTGTTTGTGTGAAGAAGCTAGGGGTGGGGGGGACCCCTGTCGAAATTTTGCTTTGAGGGTTGTGTTTGCAGTGGGTTGGTTGAGTAGGGAGTAGTGCGAGTGAGTGGGTAGGTAGTTGATAGAGTAGATGGAGTAGGTAGAGTAGGTAGGAAGCTGCCTATGGGTGTCGATCCCACATGGTTGGGAGTAGTATTGTTGAAGGGCTGGTGGAGGGTGGGAGGAATTGGTTTATCGCTTCTCGGCCTTTTGGCTAAGATCAAGTGTAGTATCTGTTCTTATCAGCTTAATATCTGATACGCTGCTCATTGAGTAGCTCATATATTAAACTGATTTTTGGAACTGGGCTGTGGAAAAGAGGCTTGCCTCGTCCCAGCCACGGGTTGTCTCGGTATTGCACTACCTCCGTGTACGGCCCACTTCCTTCGGGAAGATTTTTCAACCTCAAAGAAAAACTAACTAACTAACTAACTAGCTTTGTGCTTGCTTGCTTGCCCCCACAGAACAAGGCCAGGTTGACAGCTAATCCCACACGCTGCAAGTTCAGGATGCAGGAGAGGTGAGTAATGTGGCGGCTTGATCAAGCATACTTACCTGACGCGGGAGGTTCACTGTGATCATGAAGGCAGTCCTCTCAGGGTGAGGCCCTCTCATTGCACTTCGATTGGGTTGACCCCTGCGATTACCCCAAATGTGGGTAACTCGAGCGTATAATTTCTGGTAGTGGGGACCTGCGTTCGCGCTAGTCCCCGAACAACTTCAAACAAACAACTAACTAACTAGCTAGCTAACTAACTAACTAACTAACTAACTAACTTGTTTGCTTGCTTGCTGCTAGCTACCTCCAACTTCAACCCTACCTTGAAGGTTCCCCCTACCTACCTTTCTGCAAACCCCAACTGCATGTGTAACCCTGGCTGGATAGGTCATCCTAGCTTGTATCTTACCTTTAGCTTTGCACAAACCCTAGCCAGGATCGTAAACTTAGCTAGTATTTTACCTTTTGCTTTGCCCAAACCCTAGCGCAGATCGTAAACTTAGTGCGAATAGCAAACCCTAGCTAGTATTTTACCCTTAGCTTTCCACAAACCCTAACAGGGATCGTAAACGTAGTGTGAATAGTAACCCTAGCTCGTATTTTACCCTTAGCTTTCCACAAACCCTAGCGCAGATCGTAAACCTAGTGTGAATCGTAACCAAACCTAGTGCGAATTCTAACCCTAACTAGTTCACTCAAAGCCTAGAAAGTTAACCCTAACTGCGCTCAAACCCTAGCTCAATCTTAACCCTAACCTTCCTTACGATCTGAACCCTAACTCGATGCACAAACCCTCTAAACTGGCAACATCAAAGCCAAACTAACTGCTACTTGCTAACCTTGATTTGCGATCCATGTCAGACTCGGCTGATAGTTCTTTATTCCTATTGAATCAACTATCCTTCAAGTATTTGGGACTGCTTTTGATGTGTAGATGCATCAACTTGCACATGCTACTTCGTAACTAACAGTTGTTTCCTTATCTTTTCAGCTTTAGGCAGCTACAATCGAAAGAAAATGACCTTTCCAACGCGCCGTGGATGTGCGAGCCGTGGAACGCCAGACGTAAGTAATCGAACACTACGTCACAATCGTTTTGTAGCTAGAAGAACATTTGCGCGTGCATTGAATGGCGAGACTTTTACTGCTTGCAAACAGACTTGTATCATCGAGAAAAAGCCGACTTGCAACTGCAAAGCCATTCGAGTGCTTGTTGCCATTCAAACCATTACGAAGACGAGTCGTTTAATTCGATTAGCAGCCAGTTGAAAGAAGCCATTTGAATGTTGTTTGTTGAAACATCGCGTAGATCGTTTGTTATTAGTCAGTGAGTGGAGGCGAAGATTTGGATTTGGACAGACTGTTAGCTAGTGATTGTGCTGAAGAAAAGTGTATAGGAATGAGTGAGTTGATAGAGAAGAAAGAGAGAGAAAGAAAAAGAAAGTCTACAGCACCAGGTATTCCCAGGCGGTCACCCATCCAAGTACTAACCTGGCCCTACCGGGCTTGACTTCGGTGATCGGACGAGAACCGGTTTTTTCCCGGTGGTATGGCCGTAGACGAAGAATAATGTTGCAGTTTAAAGCTTTTGTAGCCGTGTCTTTGGAGCAGTTGATTGGGTTGTTGTTGGTGTTGTTGGAGTGTTTGTGTGAAGAAGCTAGGGGTGGGGGGGACCCCTGTCGAAATTTTGCTTTGAGGGTTGTGTTTGCAGTGGGTTGGTTGAGTAGGGAGTAGTGCGAGTGAGTGGGTAGGTAGTTGATAGAGTAGATGGAGTAGGTAGAGTAGGTAGGAAGCTGCCTATGGGTGTCGATCCCACATGGTTGGGAGTAGTATTGTTGAAGGGCTGGTGGAGGGTGGGAGGAATTGGTTTATCGCTTCTCGGCCTTTTGGCTAAGATCAAGTGTAGTATCTGTTCTTATCAGCTTAATATCTGATACGCTGCTCATTGAGTAGCTCATATATTAAACTGATTTTTGGAACTGGGCTGTGGAAAAGAGGCTTGCCTCGTCCCAGCCACGGGTTGTCTCGGTATTGCACTACCTCCGTGTACGGCCCACTTCCTTCGGGAAGATTTTTCAACCTCAAAGAAAAACTAACTAACTAACTAACTAGCTTTGTGCTTGCTTGCTTGCCCCCACAGAACAAGGCCAGGTTGACAGCTAATCCCACACGCTGCAAGTTCAGGATGCAGGAGAGGTGAGTAATGTGGCGGCTTGATCAAGCATACTTACCTGACGCGGGAGGTTCACTGTGATCATGAAGGCAGTCCTCTCAGGGTGAGGCCCTCTCATTGCACTTCGATTGGGTTGACCCCTGCGATTACCCCAAATGTGGGTAACTCGAGCGTATAATTTCTGGTAGTGGGGACCTGCGTTCGCGCTAGTCCCCGAACAACTTCAAACAAACAACTAACTAACTAGCTAGCTAACTAACTAACTAACTAACTAACTAACTTGTTTGCTTGCTTGCTGCTAGCTACCTCCAACTTCAACCCTACCTTGAAGGTTCCCCCTACCTACCTTTCTGCAAACCCCAACTGCATGTGTAACCCTGGCTGGATAGGTCATCCTAGCTTGTATCTTACCTTTAGCTTTGCACAAACCCTAGCCAGGATCGTAAACTTAGCTAGTATTTTACCTTTTGCTTTGCCCAAACCCTAGCGCAGATCGTAAACTTAGTGCGAATAGCAAACCCTAGCTAGTATTTTACCCTTAGCTTTCCACAAACCCTAACAGGGATCGTAAACGTAGTGTGAATAGTAACCCTAGCTCGTATTTTACCCTTAGCTTTCCACAAACCCTAGCGCAGATCGTAAACCTAGTGTGAATCGTAACCAAACCTAGTGCGAATTCTAACCCTAACTAGTTCACTCAAAGCCTAGAAAGTTAACCCTAACTGCGCTCAAACCCTAGCTCAATCTTAACCCTAACCTTCCTTACGATCTGAACCCTAACTCGATGCACAAACCCTCTAAACTGGCAACATCAAAGCCAAACTAACTGCTACTTGCTAACCTTGATTTGCGATCCATGTCAGACTCGGCTGATAGTTCTTTATTCCTATTGAATCAACTATCCTTCAAGTATTTGGGACTGCTTTTGATGTGTAGATGCATCAACTTGCACATGCTACTTCGTAACTAACAGTTGTTTCCTTATCTTTTCAGCTTTAGGCAGCTACAATCGAAAGAAAATGACCTTTCCAACGCGCCGTGGATGTGCGAGCCGTGGAACGCCAGACGTAAGTAATCGAACACTACGTCACAATCGTTTTGTAGCTAGAAGAACATTTGCGCGTGCATTGAATGGCGAGACTTTTACTGCTTGCAAACAGACTTGTATCATCGAGAAAAAGCCGACTTGCAACTGCAAAGCCATTCGAGTGCTTGTTGCCATTCAAACCATTACGAAGACGAGTCGTTTAATTCGATTAGCAGCCAGTTGAAAGAAGCCATTTGAATGTTGTTTGTTGAAACATCGCGTAGATCGTTTGTTATTAGTCAGTGAGTGGAGGCGAAGATTTGGATTTGGACAGACTGTTAGCTAGTGATTGTGCTGAAGAAAAGTGTATAGGAATGAGTGAGTTGATAGAGAAGAAAGAGAGAGAAAGAAAAAGAAAGTCTACAGCACCAGGTATTCCCAGGCGGTCACCCATCCAAGTACTAACCTGGCCCTACCGGGCTTGACTTCGGTGATCGGACGAGAACCGGTTTTTTCCCGGTGGTATGGCCGTAGACGAAGAATAATGTTGCAGTTTAAAGCTTTTGTAGCCGTGTCTTTGGAGCAGTTGATTGGGTTGTTGTTGGTGTTGTTGGAGTGTTTGTGTGAAGAAGCTAGGGGTGGGGGGGACCCCTGTCGAAATTTTGCTTTGAGGGTTGTGTTTGCAGTGGGTTGGTTGAGTAGGGAGTAGTGCGAGTGAGTGGGTAGGTAGTTGATAGAGTAGATGGAGTAGGTAGAGTAGGTAGGAAGCTGCCTATGGGTGTCGATCCCACATGGTTGGGAGTAGTATTGTTGAAGGGCTGGTGGAGGGTGGGAGGAATTGGTTTATCGCTTCTCGGCCTTTTGGCTAAGATCAAGTGTAGTATCTGTTCTTATCAGCTTAATATCTGATACGCTGCTCATTGAGTAGCTCATATATTAAACTGATTTTTGGAACTGGGCTGTGGAAAAGAGGCTTGCCTCGTCCCAGCCACGGGTTGTCTCGGTATTGCACTACCTCCGTGTACGGCCCACTTCCTTCGGGAAGATTTTTCAACCTCAAAGAAAAACTAACTAACTAACTAACTAGCTTTGTGCTTGCTTGCTTGCCCCCACAGAACAAGGCCAGGTTGACAGCTAATCCCACACGCTGCAAGTTCAGGATGCAGGAGAGGTGAGTAATGTGGCGGCTTGATCAAGCATACTTACCTGACGCGGGAGGTTCACTGTGATCATGAAGGCAGTCCTCTCAGGGTGAGGCCCTCTCATTGCACTTCGATTGGGTTGACCCCTGCGATTACCCCAAATGTGGGTAACTCGAGCGTATAATTTCTGGTAGTGGGGACCTGCGTTCGCGCTAGTCCCCGAACAACTTCAAACAAACAACTAACTAACTAGCTAGCTAACTAACTAACTAACTAACTAACTAACTTGTTTGCTTGCTTGCTGCTAGCTACCTCCAACTTCAACCCTACCTTGAAGGTTCCCCCTACCTACCTTTCTGCAAACCCCAACTGCATGTGTAACCCTGGCTGGATAGGTCATCCTAGCTTGTATCTTACCTTTAGCTTTGCACAAACCCTAGCCAGGATCGTAAACTTAGCTAGTATTTTACCTTTTGCTTTGCCCAAACCCTAGCGCAGATCGTAAACTTAGTGCGAATAGCAAACCCTAGCTAGTATTTTACCCTTAGCTTTCCACAAACCCTAACAGGGATCGTAAACGTAGTGTGAATAGTAACCCTAGCTCGTATTTTACCCTTAGCTTTCCACAAACCCTAGCGCAGATCGTAAACCTAGTGTGAATCGTAACCAAACCTAGTGCGAATTCTAACCCTAACTAGTTCACTCAAAGCCTAGAAAGTTAACCCTAACTGCGCTCAAACCCTAGCTCAATCTTAACCCTAACCTTCCTTACGATCTGAACCCTAACTCGATGCACAAACCCTCTAAACTGGCAACATCAAAGCCAAACTAACTGCTACTTGCTAACCTTGATTTGCGATCCATGTCAGACTCGGCTGATAGTTCTTTATTCCTATTGAATCAACTATCCTTCAAGTATTTGGGACTGCTTTTGATGTGTAGATGCATCAACTTGCACATGCTACTTCGTAACTAACAGTTGTTTCCTTATCTTTTCAGCTTTAGGCAGCTACAATCGAAAGAAAATGACCTTTCCAACGCGCCGTGGATGTGCGAGCCGTGGAACGCCAGACGTAAGTAATCGAACACTACGTCACAATCGTTTTGTAGCTAGAAGAACATTTGCGCGTGCATTGAATGGCGAGACTTTTACTGCTTGCAAACAGACTTGTATCATCGAGAAAAAGCCGACTTGCAACTGCAAAGCCATTCGAGTGCTTGTTGCCATTCAAACCATTACGAAGACGAGTCGTTTAATTCGATTAGCAGCCAGTTGAAAGAAGCCATTTGAATGTTGTTTGTTGAAACATCGCGTAGATCGTTTGTTATTAGTCAGTGAGTGGAGGCGAAGATTTGGATTTGGACAGACTGTTAGCTAGTGATTGTGCTGAAGAAAAGTGTATAGGAATGAGTGAGTTGATAGAGAAGAAAGAGAGAGAAAGAAAAAGAAAGTCTACAGCACCAGGTATTCCCAGGCGGTCACCCATCCAAGTACTAACCTGGCCCTACCGGGCTTGACTTCGGTGATCGGACGAGAACCGGTTTTTTCCCGGTGGTATGGCCGTAGACGAAGAATAATGTTGCAGTTTAAAGCTTTTGTAGCCGTGTCTTTGGAGCAGTTGATTGGGTTGTTGTTGGTGTTGTTGGAGTGTTTGTGTGAAGAAGCTAGGGGTGGGGGGGACCCCTGTCGAAATTTTGCTTTGAGGGTTGTGTTTGCAGTGGGTTGGTTGAGTAGGGAGTAGTGCGAGTGAGTGGGTAGGTAGTTGATAGAGTAGATGGAGTAGGTAGAGTAGGTAGGAAGCTGCCTATGGGTGTCGATCCCACATGGTTGGGAGTAGTATTGTTGAAGGGCTGGTGGAGGGTGGGAGGAATTGGTTTATCGCTTCTCGGCCTTTTGGCTAAGATCAAGTGTAGTATCTGTTCTTATCAGCTTAATATCTGATACGCTGCTCATTGAGTAGCTCATATATTAAACTGATTTTTGGAACTGGGCTGTGGAAAAGAGGCTTGCCTCGTCCCAGCCACGGGTTGTCTCGGTATTGCACTACCTCCGTGTACGGCCCACTTCCTTCGGGAAGATTTTTCAACCTCAAAGAAAAACTAACTAACTAACTAACTAGCTTTGTGCTTGCTTGCTTGCCCCCACAGAACAAGGCCAGGTTGACAGCTAATCCCACACGCTGCAAGTTCAGGATGCAGGAGAGGTGAGTAATGTGGCGGCTTGATCAAGCATACTTACCTGACGCGGGAGGTTCACTGTGATCATGAAGGCAGTCCTCTCAGGGTGAGGCCCTCTCATTGCACTTCGATTGGGTTGACCCCTGCGATTACCCCAAATGTGGGTAACTCGAGCGTATAATTTCTGGTAGTGGGGACCTGCGTTCGCGCTAGTCCCCGAACAACTTCAAACAAACAACTAACTAACTAGCTAGCTAACTAACTAACTAACTAACTAACTAACTTGTTTGCTTGCTTGCTGCTAGCTACCTCCAACTTCAACCCTACCTTGAAGGTTCCCCCTACCTACCTTTCTGCAAACCCCAACTGCATGTGTAACCCTGGCTGGATAGGTCATCCTAGCTTGTATCTTACCTTTAGCTTTGCACAAACCCTAGCCAGGATCGTAAACTTAGCTAGTATTTTACCTTTTGCTTTGCCCAAACCCTAGCGCAGATCGTAAACTTAGTGCGAATAGCAAACCCTAGCTAGTATTTTACCCTTAGCTTTCCACAAACCCTAACAGGGATCGTAAACGTAGTGTGAATAGTAACCCTAGCTCGTATTTTACCCTTAGCTTTCCACAAACCCTAGCGCAGATCGTAAACCTAGTGTGAATCGTAACCAAACCTAGTGCGAATTCTAACCCTAACTAGTTCACTCAAAGCCTAGAAAGTTAACCCTAACTGCGCTCAAACCCTAGCTCAATCTTAACCCTAACCTTCCTTACGATCTGAACCCTAACTCGATGCACAAACCCTCTAAACTGGCAACATCAAAGCCAAACTAACTGCTACTTGCTAACCTTGATTTGCGATCCATGTCAGACTCGGCTGATAGTTCTTTATTCCTATTGAATCAACTATCCTTCAAGTATTTGGGACTGCTTTTGATGTGTAGATGCATCAACTTGCACATGCTACTTCGTAACTAACAGTTGTTTCCTTATCTTTTCAGCTTTAGGCAGCTACAATCGAAAGAAAATGACCTTTCCAACGCGCCGTGGATGTGCGAGCCGTGGAACGCCAGACGTAAGTAATCGAACACTACGTCACAATCGTTTTGTAGCTAGAAGAACATTTGCGCGTGCATTGAATGGCGAGACTTTTACTGCTTGCAAACAGACTTGTATCATCGAGAAAAAGCCGACTTGCAACTGCAAAGCCATTCGAGTGCTTGTTGCCATTCAAACCATTACGAAGACGAGTCGTTTAATTCGATTAGCAGCCAGTTGAAAGAAGCCATTTGAATGTTGTTTGTTGAAACATCGCGTAGATCGTTTGTTATTAGTCAGTGAGTGGAGGCGAAGATTTGGATTTGGACAGACTGTTAGCTAGTGATTGTGCTGAAGAAAAGTGTATAGGAATGAGTGAGTTGATAGAGAAGAAAGAGAGAGAAAGAAAAAGAAAGTCTACAGCACCAGGTATTCCCAGGCGGTCACCCATCCAAGTACTAACCTGGCCCTACCGGGCTTGACTTCGGTGATCGGACGAGAACCGGTTTTTTCCCGGTGGTATGGCCGTAGACGAAGAATAATGTTGCAGTTTAAAGCTTTTGTAGCCGTGTCTTTGGAGCAGTTGATTGGGTTGTTGTTGGTGTTGTTGGAGTGTTTGTGTGAAGAAGCTAGGGGTGGGGGGGACCCCTGTCGAAATTTTGCTTTGAGGGTTGTGTTTGCAGTGGGTTGGTTGAGTAGGGAGTAGTGCGAGTGAGTGGGTAGGTAGTTGATAGAGTAGATGGAGTAGGTAGAGTAGGTAGGAAGCTGCCTATGGGTGTCGATCCCACATGGTTGGGAGTAGTATTGTTGAAGGGCTGGTGGAGGGTGGGAGGAATTGGTTTATCGCTTCTCGGCCTTTTGGCTAAGATCAAGTGTAGTATCTGTTCTTATCAGCTTAATATCTGATACGCTGCTCATTGAGTAGCTCATATATTAAACTGATTTTTGGAACTGGGCTGTGGAAAAGAGGCTTGCCTCGTCCCAGCCACGGGTTGTCTCGGTATTGCACTACCTCCGTGTACGGCCCACTTCCTTCGGGAAGATTTTTCAACCTCAAAGAAAAACTAACTAACTAACTAACTAGCTTTGTGCTTGCTTGCTTGCCCCCACAGAACAAGGCCAGGTTGACAGCTAATCCCACACGCTGCAAGTTCAGGATGCAGGAGAGGTGAGTAATGTGGCGGCTTGATCAAGCATACTTACCTGACGCGGGAGGTTCACTGTGATCATGAAGGCAGTCCTCTCAGGGTGAGGCCCTCTCATTGCACTTCGATTGGGTTGACCCCTGCGATTACCCCAAATGTGGGTAACTCGAGCGTATAATTTCTGGTAGTGGGGACCTGCGTTCGCGCTAGTCCCCGAACAACTTCAAACAAACAACTAACTAACTAGCTAGCTAACTAACTAACTAACTAACTAACTAACTTGTTTGCTTGCTTGCTGCTAGCTACCTCCAACTTCAACCCTACCTTGAAGGTTCCCCCTACCTACCTTTCTGCAAACCCCAACTGCATGTGTAACCCTGGCTGGATAGGTCATCCTAGCTTGTATCTTACCTTTAGCTTTGCACAAACCCTAGCCAGGATCGTAAACTTAGCTAGTATTTTACCTTTTGCTTTGCCCAAACCCTAGCGCAGATCGTAAACTTAGTGCGAATAGCAAACCCTAGCTAGTATTTTACCCTTAGCTTTCCACAAACCCTAACAGGGATCGTAAACGTAGTGTGAATAGTAACCCTAGCTCGTATTTTACCCTTAGCTTTCCACAAACCCTAGCGCAGATCGTAAACCTAGTGTGAATCGTAACCAAACCTAGTGCGAATTCTAACCCTAACTAGTTCACTCAAAGCCTAGAAAGTTAACCCTAACTGCGCTCAAACCCTAGCTCAATCTTAACCCTAACCTTCCTTACGATCTGAACCCTAACTCGATGCACAAACCCTCTAAACTGGCAACATCAAAGCCAAACTAACTGCTACTTGCTAACCTTGATTTGCGATCCATGTCAGACTCGGCTGATAGTTCTTTATTCCTATTGAATCAACTATCCTTCAAGTATTTGGGACTGCTTTTGATGTGTAGATGCATCAACTTGCACATGCTACTTCGTAACTAACAGTTGTTTCCTTATCTTTTCAGCTTTAGGCAGCTACAATCGAAAGAAAGTTTCCTTTCCAACGCGCCGTGGATGTGCGAGCCGTGGAACGCCAGACGTAAGTAATCGAACACTACGTCACAATCGTTTTGTAGCTAGAAGAACATTTGCGCGTGCATTGAATGGCGAGACTTTTACTGCTTGCAAACAGACTTGTATCATTGAGAAAAAGCCGCCTTGCAACTGCAAAGCCATTCGAGTGCTTGTTGCCATTCAAACCATTACGAAGACGAGTCGTTTAATTCGATTAGCAGCCAGTTGAAAGAAGCCATTTGAATGTTGTTTGTTGAAACATCGCGTAGATCGTTTGTTATTAGTCAGTGAGTGGAGACGAAGATTTGGATTTGCACAGACTGTTAGCTAGTGATTGTGCTGAAGAAAAGTGTATACGAATGAGTGAGTTGATAGAGAAGAAAGAGAGAGAGAGAGAGAGAAAGAAAAAGAAAGTCTACAGCACCAGGTATTCCCAGGCGGTCACCCATCCAAGTACTAACCTGGCCCTACCGGGCTTGACTTCGGTGATCGGACGAGAACCGGTTTTTTCCCGGTGGTATGGCCGTAGACGAAGAATAATGTTGCAGTTTAAAGCTTTTGTAGCCGTGTCTTTGGAGCAGTTGATTGGGTTGTTGTTGGTGTTGTTGGAGTGTTTGTGTGAAGAAGCTAGGGGTGGGGGGGACCCCTGTCGAAATTTTGCTTTGAGGGTTGTGTTTGCAGTGGGTTGGTTGAGTAGTGAGCAGTGCGAGTGAGTGGGTAGGTAGTTAAGTAGAGTTGATAGAGTAGATGGAGTAGGTAGGAAGCTGCCTATGGGTGTCGATCCCACATGGTTGGGAGTAGTATTGTTGAAGGGCTGGTGGAGGGTGGGAGGAATTGGTTTATCGCTTCTCGGCCTTTTGGCTAAGATCCAGTGTAGTATCTGTTCCCCTAGTCATTTGTGTAGTGGGTTGCCTGTGTATCAGGCAATCTTTCTAGATTTCGATTATCCAGATGGTTGTTGATAGAGAGTGCACTGTGAATTTCGAAGGAGATATATCAGGAGTGCGGGCAGTCTTGACTTTTTTGTCTAAGGACGTTGGCTTTTGCAAGGACGATATTGCTTGCATGCAGAGACATTACGGTGGATATCTGGTGACCTTTAAAGATCTGGAAAAGGCGGAGAAAATGAGAGATAAGGATACTGCGCAGATCGAGGGAAAGAATGTGAATTTCTTGCCAGCCTACGCACGCACGACGAAAGTGGCCATTTTCAACCTGCCTTTTGAAGTGTCAGATGATATTGTTAGTTTCAAGCTTCGACAGTTTGGCAAAGTTGTTAAGGTAACACGTAACACGATCTATGGATTTCCGACTATTGAGAACGGAATCAGAACAGTGATGATGGAAATTGAACATGCTATCCCATCTTATATTACAATTGAAGATTATTCTGTACACATTGTATACTCTGGGCAACAACCCACGTGTAGGAGATGTAGTAATACTGGACATATTGCTAAAGACTGCCCTCAAAATCCCAAGAAGTGTTTTAAATGTCAACAACCTGGCCACTTTTCAAAAGATTGCCCTAACTTGGCTTACTGTACTGATTGTGATTCGACCGGACACACCAATTGGCTATGTAAACGTATTCAAGCCCAGAGTGAGCGGAGCGATGATGAATGTGAGGAGTCTGATGAAGTGGGGTCTGATGAAGAACAGGAAACAGGACTGGGAAGTCTTTTGGCTATTGGATCCACCGTTCTTGAAGTTATTCCTGTTCAGCATAAAGAACTTTCAACTGGTGAGGAAGAGGGTTCCGAGCGAATTGATGTCATTGAGGAAGGATCAGAGCTAGATCTTACAGGTGAACGATACGCAGTTACGGATGCTTTGAACACGCTAGACAGCAATGAAAGTTCGAGTGATATGGAATGGACTGTCGCTGGAAGAAAGCGGAGTGCAAATGCGAGTAGCACTGAAAAGCGTCCTAAGCGATAAGTAGTTATTAGTTTATATTTTTTTGATATTTCATGGCTAGTTTAAGTGTCGTATCTATCAATGTTCGTGGTGTTGCGTCTAATAATCGTAGAAATTTTGTTGCCAATGTTTTGAAGCGCTTTGATGTCTGTTTTGTACAAGAAAGTTTTGTGTGTAACCTTCGTAAGGCTGAAAAGTTCAGGAAAATATGGGAGGGTAATTGTTTTTGGAGTTTTGGAGAGGAGAGAAGTGCGGGGGTGGGAATCTTTGTCAATAAGAATGTCGATTTGAATGTGCTAAGTGTTGTGAGGGATACGGAGGGTCGAGTGCTGAGTTTGCTGGTTAAATGGGGTGGTATTCGCTATTCGTTTGTCTGTGTGTATGCGCCTGTAGATGTTACGGCTCGTAAAGTTTTCTTTCGTGATTTGCATAAGTATGTGTTCCCGAATTCGTATGTTGTGTTGGGAGGTGATTTTAATTGTGTTTTGTTGGATAGTGATTCGTCGTCTGTAACGGGAGCAAACAAAGGTGGTGCGAAGGAATTGAGTAATGTTGTAAGTGACTTTGATTTAATTGATTTGTGGGTACATTTTCATCGTGGTGTTCGTTTATTTACGTGGATGGGTCAGGGAGTTGGATCCAGGTTAGATCGTTTTTATGTTTCCCGTGATTTGTTAGCGTCTTTTGGTAGTTGTTATGTGGAACCCTTAGGTGTGTCTGATCATGACGGAGTGCGTTTTGTGTTAAATCAGAGTGGTGTGAGTATGAATAGAAAGAGTCTTTGGAAATTTAATAATAGTGTTTTGAAGGATGAGTGTTTTGTGAAAGAATGTAGAGTGTGGTTGATTAAACAAATAGAGACGGTTAGAAAGAATGGAGTGAGGGCGTCTTGGGTGGGATTTAAGAAACGTATTAAGAAATATTGTATATTGTATAGTGTGCAGAGAGCTAAAGAGCGTCGTGTGTCTAGGAAGCGTCTAACTGATGAGATTATTTTTTTGAAGCGTAGATTTGCGAGAGGGGATGATGTGAGTGACATGATTAAGTTTAAAGAGAGTGAACTACAAAAGCTTATTGTGTGCGAGCAAGAGGGTGTGAAGGTACGGAGTAGAGCGCAGCTGATTGAAGAGGGTGAAAAAACTAGTAGATTTTTCTTTAGTCTTGTAAAAAGCCATGGTAAAGGGAATTGTATCGATGTTTTGAAGGATGAGAATGATGTGGAGAGAGATAGTCAAGTAGAGAAGAAAAAAATCATTGAAGAGTTTTATTGTAAATTGTTTTGTAAGGAAGATGTAGATGTTAATTGTCAAGATGTATTGTTGAGTAAAATATCTAAAGTTTTGTCTGAGGATGCTTGTGCTAGTTGTGAGGATTTGTTGTTAAAAGATGAGTTTGAATGTGCTATGGGGGGGATGGGTTTAGGGAAAACCCCTGGCGAAGATGGCCTGTCTTTAGAATTTTTTAAGTGTTTTAAAGATCTCTTTGTTCCTTTGTTGTGTGACTTAGCTAATGAATGTTTTCGCGCTGATGAGTTGCCTGTTGAATGTGTCCGTGGTGTAGTGCGTCTGGTCTTCAAGAAAGGTGAGCGTGCGGATTTAAAAAACTGGCGTCCGATTTCTTTATTGAATTTAGATTATAAGATTATTGCGAGAGTTCTGAGTAATAGATTGAAGGGAGTTATGGAGGGTATTATTTGTGAAGATCAAACGTGTGGAGTGATAGGCAGGTCAATTACTGATAATTTAAATTTAACGAGAGATGTTTTGGATCATATTGAGCAGACTGATGAGTGTGGAGTGCTGGTGAGTTTAGATCAGGAGAAAGCTTTTGATAGGGTGGACAGAGTTTTTTTAGATAGAGTGTTAGAGAAGTTTGGTTTTGGGGAATGTTTTAGGAAATGGATGAGAGTGCTATACAGAGGTGCGTGTGCGAGAGTGATATGTAATGGTGAATTGACGAAGAGTGTAGTGTTAGAAAAAGGGATTAGACAAGGCTGCCCTCTGTCGCCAATGCTTTATGTGCTAGTGGCAGAGGTGCTTGCGTGTAATGTGAGATGTGAGAGTAGAATTAAGGGCTTCCTGGTCCCTGGATCAGGGGGTCAGTCAACGAATATATCGCAATATGCGGATGATACGTGTGCTGTGTTGAGAGATACTGGGTCTGTGAGTGTTCTGTTGGATGTTGTAGAGTTTTATGGTCGTGGGACAGGAGCGAAGTTAAATAGGAAGAAGTCTGAGGCGATGTGGTTGGGAAGTTGGAGAAGTAGACAGGAAAAACCTTTTGGATTGAAGTGGGTGGTGAAGATGAAAGTGTTGGGTGTTTGGTTTGGTGATAATGTAGAAGACGAGAATTGGGTTGTAAAGTGTGTGAAATTAAAGAATGTTTTAGATCTGTGGAGTAGTCGGAGTTTGTCCATACGTGGTAGAGTGTTGATTGTCAAAGTTTTAGGATTGTCTAAGTTGGATTATTTGTCAAGAGTTTTGATTGTGCCAAATTGGGTTGTAGCTAGAGTAAATTCTTTGATTTGGAAGTTTGTATGGGGGGGTGGTGTTGAATTAGTGAAAAGGGGTTCTTGTTTATTGTCTGTATTGGAGGGGGGTCTGGGTATGGTGGATTTTGGGGTTAGAATACGAGCCTTGCGTGTAGTAAATGTTGTTAGTAGTTTGAGTCGTGGTGAAGGGAAAATGTGGTGCTATATGCGTTATTTTGTAGGTAGTCGTGTTGCTGGGCTTCGTGATGAATGGAACGTACTTGTGAATAATTTAGTACCAAATGCTGGTACTGTGACGTCCTATTATAGTAAAGTACTTGTGGATATTCGTGCTTTTGTTAATGATGTGAGTCCGGTGGTGAAGATTATGTATAATGTGATTGTTCGTGATGCTTTTGTAAGTCTAAGATGTGTGCGCTATTGGGAAAGTGTCATAAACGAAAGAATAGAGTGGAAGTGTGTGTGGCGTGATCTAAAGTTGTCTTTGTCTGAAAATATAATGAGTGAGTTGCGGTGGAGAATTGTACAGAGAATTGTCAAAGTCAGAGTGAATCTTAGAGATTGGGGTTTTAATGTCGTGTCTGATCAATGTGCTGTATGTCAGGGAAGGGAGACTATTGAACATTGTTTTTTGTATTGCAATCGTGTTAAAAGAGCTTGGAGTTGGGTGGAAGGTATTGTGAGAAAATGGTGTAAGGATTTTGTTGTCAATGCCAAGTGTGTATTTTTGGGTCTGTTTAATGTAGCTTTAAGCCGTAAGAAACTTGTGATGTTTGTAGTAGAAACGATGTTGAATGTTATATGGTTGTTTAGAAATAGGGCAACATTTCATAATAGTGTTGTCCAGTATCGTGATATTATACGTAAATGCCGTGCTGATATTGTGTTTCGTCTGAATGTAGAAAAGTTTCGTTTGAGTGTCAATGAATTTAAATCAGTTTGGTGTTGTGATGATGTGTTGTGCAATAGCCATGATCTAGAAATATTAGTATAAATGAAAAGAATGGAAACTGAATGATCTTGAAATAATAGCATAAAAGAAGGATTATGAATAAGTATATAGGATTATGAATAAGTACATAGGTATAATGAAAATTGAATGATTTAGAAATATTAGTATAAAAGAATGGATTATGAATAAATATATAGAATAGGTTTTTGAATAAGTATAAGTGATAGTAAATTGAATTTATGGAGGAGGTTGGCTTTGAATAAAAATATGAACTATGTTTAGAAATATTAGTATAAAAGAATGGACTATGAATAAGCATATAGAATAGGTTTTTGAATAAGTATAAGTGATAGTAAATTGAATTTATGGAGGAGGCTGGTTTAGAATAAAAAATAAGGTATAAGTGTAATAAATTGATTTAATGGAGGAGGCTGGTTTAGAATAAAAAATAAGGATGTAATAGAAGAATGTAATAGAAATAGAATGAAAATTGTAAATAGTAGTATGATTATGTGAAGTTATGTGAAAGGTTTGAATTGTAAAATATAGGGCTTTTTAAGCCCGTTCTCTTATCTTTTTAAATAAAAGGTTATAAAAAAAAAAAAAAAAAAAATCTGTTCTTATCAGCTTAATATCTGATACGCTGCTCATTGAGTAGCTCATATATTAAACTGATTTTTGGAACTGGGCTGTGGAAAAGAGGCTTGCCTCGTCCCAGCCACGGGTTGTCTCGGTATTGCACTACCTCCGTGTACGGCCCACTTCCTTCGGGAAGATTTTTCAACCTCAAAGAAAAACTAACTAACTAACTAACTAGCTTTGTGCTTGCTTGCTTGCCCCCACAGAACAAGGCCAGGTTGACAGCTAATCCCACACGCTGCAAGTTCAGGATGCAGGAGAGGTGAGTAATGTGGCGGCTTGATCAAGCATACTTACCTGACGCGGGAGGTTCACTGTGATCATGAAGGCAGTCCTCTCAGGGTGAGGCCCTCTCATTGCACTTCGATTGGGTTGACCCCTGCGATTACCCCAAATGTGGGTAACTCGAGCGTATAATTTCTGGTAGTGGGGACCTGCGTTCGCGCTAGTCCCCGAACAACTTCAAACAAACAACTAACTAACTAGCTAGCTAACTAACTAACTAACTAACTAACTAACTTGTTTGCTTGCTTGCTGCTAGCTACCTCCAACTTCAACCCTACCTTGAAGGTTCCCCCTACCTACCTTTCTGCAAACCCCAACTGCATGTGTAACCCTGGCTGGATAGGTCATCCTAGCTTGTATCTTACCTTTAGCTTTGCACAAACCCTAGCCAGGATCGTAAACTTAGCTAGTATTTTACCTTTTGCTTTGCCCAAACCCTAGCGCAGATCGTAAACTTAGTGCGAATAGCAAACCCTAGCTAGTATTTTACCCTTAGCTTTCCACAAACCCTAACAGGGATCGTAAACGTAGTGTGAATAGTAACCCTAGCTCGTATTTTACCCTTAGCTTTCCACAAACCCTAGCGCAGATCGTAAACCTAGTGTGAATCGTAACCAAACCTAGTGCGAATTCTAACCCTAACTAGTTCACTCAAAGCCTAGAAAGTTAACCCTAACTGCGCTCAAACCCTAGCTCAATCTTAACCCTAACCTTCCTTACGATCTGAACCCTAACTCGATGCACAAACCCTCTAAACTGGCAACATCAAAGCCAAACTAACTGCTACTTGCTAACCTTGATTTGCGATCCATGTCAGACTCGGCTGATAGTTCTTTATTCCTATTGAATCAACTATCCTTCAAGTATTTGGGACTGCTTTTGATGTGTAGATGCATCAACTTGCACATGCTACTTCGTAACTAACAGTTGTTTCCTTATCTTTTCAGCTTTAGGCAGCTACAATCGAAAGAAAATGACCTTTCCAACGCGCCGTGGATGTGCGAGCCGTGGAACGCCAGACGTAAGTAATCGAACACTACGTCACAATCGTTTTGTAGCTAGAAGAACATTTGCGCGTGCATTGAATGGCGAGACTTTTACTGCTTGCAAACAGACTTGTATCATCGAGAAAAAGCCGACTTGCAACTGCAAAGCCATTCGAGTGCTTGTTGCCATTCAAACCATTACGAAGACGAGTCGTTTAATTCGATTAGCAGCCAGTTGAAAGAAGCCATTTGAATGTTGTTTGTTGAAACATCGCGTAGATCGTTTGTTATTAGTCAGTGAGTGGAGGCGAAGATTTGGATTTGGACAGACTGTTAGCTAGTGATTGTGCTGAAGAAAAGTGTATAGGAATGAGTGAGTTGATAGAGAAGAAAGAGAGAGAAAGAAAAAGAAAGTCTACAGCACCAGGTATTCCCAGGCGGTCACCCATCCAAGTACTAACCTGGCCCTACCGGGCTTGACTTCGGTGATCGGACGAGAACCGGTTTTTTCCCGGTGGTATGGCCGTAGACGAAGAATAATGTTGCAGTTTAAAGCTTTTGTAGCCGTGTCTTTGGAGCAGTTGATTGGGTTGTTGTTGGTGTTGTTGGAGTGTTTGTGTGAAGAAGCTAGGGGTGGGGGGGACCCCTGTCGAAATTTTGCTTTGAGGGTTGTGTTTGCAGTGGGTTGGTTGAGTAGGGAGTAGTGCGAGTGAGTGGGTAGGTAGTTGATAGAGTAGATGGAGTAGGTAGAGTAGGTAGGAAGCTGCCTATGGGTGTCGATCCCACATGGTTGGGAGTAGTATTGTTGAAGGGCTGGTGGAGGGTGGGAGGAATTGGTTTATCGCTTCTCGGCCTTTTGGCTAAGATCAAGTGTAGTATCTGTTCTTATCAGCTTAATATCTGATACGCTGCTCATTGAGTAGCTCATATATTAAACTGATTTTTGGAACTGGGCTGTGGAAAAGAGGCTTGCCTCGTCCCAGCCACGGGTTGTCTCGGTATTGCACTACCTCCGTGTACGGCCCACTTCCTTCGGGAAGATTTTTCAACCTCAAAGAAAAACTAACTAACTAACTAACTAGCTTTGTGCTTGCTTGCTTGCCCCCACAGAACAAGGCCAGGTTGACAGCTAATCCCACACGCTGCAAGTTCAGGATGCAGGAGAGGTGAGTAATGTGGCGGCTTGATCAAGCATACTTACCTGACGCGGGAGGTTCACTGTGATCATGAAGGCAGTCCTCTCAGGGTGAGGCCCTCTCATTGCACTTCGATTGGGTTGACCCCTGCGATTACCCCAAATGTGGGTAACTCGAGCGTATAATTTCTGGTAGTGGGGACCTGCGTTCGCGCTAGTCCCCGAACAACTTCAAACAAACAACTAACTAACTAGCTAGCTAACTAACTAACTAACTAACTAACTAACTTGTTTGCTTGCTTGCTGCTAGCTACCTCCAACTTCAACCCTACCTTGAAGGTTCCCCCTACCTACCTTTCTGCAAACCCCAACTGCATGTGTAACCCTGGCTGGATAGGTCATCCTAGCTTGTATCTTACCTTTAGCTTTGCACAAACCCTAGCCAGGATCGTAAACTTAGCTAGTATTTTACCTTTTGCTTTGCCCAAACCCTAGCGCAGATCGTAAACTTAGTGCGAATAGCAAACCCTAGCTAGTATTTTACCCTTAGCTTTCCACAAACCCTAACAGGGATCGTAAACGTAGTGTGAATAGTAACCCTAGCTCGTATTTTACCCTTAGCTTTCCACAAACCCTAGCGCAGATCGTAAACCTAGTGTGAATCGTAACCAAACCTAGTGCGAATTCTAACCCTAACTAGTTCACTCAAAGCCTAGAAAGTTAACCCTAACTGCGCTCAAACCCTAGCTCAATCTTAACCCTAACCTTCCTTACGATCTGAACCCTAACTCGATGCACAAACCCTCTAAACTGGCAACATCAAAGCCAAACTAACTGCTACTTGCTAACCTTGATTTGCGATCCATGTCAGACTCGGCTGATAGTTCTTTATTCCTATTGAATCAACTATCCTTCAAGTATTTGGGACTGCTTTTGATGTGTAGATGCATCAACTTGCACATGCTACTTCGTAACTAACAGTTGTTTCCTTATCTTTTCAGCTTTAGGCAGCTACAATCGAAAGAAAATGACCTTTCCAACGCGCCGTGGATGTGCGAGCCGTGGAACGCCAGACGTAAGTAATCGAACACTACGTCACAATCGTTTTGTAGCTAGAAGAACATTTGCGCGTGCATTGAATGGCGAGACTTTTACTGCTTGCAAACAGACTTGTATCATCGAGAAAAAGCCGACTTGCAACTGCAAAGCCATTCGAGTGCTTGTTGCCATTCAAACCATTACGAAGACGAGTCGTTTAATTCGATTAGCAGCCAGTTGAAAGAAGCCATTTGAATGTTGTTTGTTGAAACATCGCGTAGATCGTTTGTTATTAGTCAGTGAGTGGAGGCGAAGATTTGGATTTGGACAGACTGTTAGCTAGTGATTGTGCTGAAGAAAAGTGTATAGGAATGAGTGAGTTGATAGAGAAGAAAGAGAGAGAAAGAAAAAGAAAGTCTACAGCACCAGGTATTCCCAGGCGGTCACCCATCCAAGTACTAACCTGGCCCTACCGGGCTTGACTTCGGTGATCGGACGAGAACCGGTTTTTTCCCGGTGGTATGGCCGTAGACGAAGAATAATGTTGCAGTTTAAAGCTTTTGTAGCCGTGTCTTTGGAGCAGTTGATTGGGTTGTTGTTGGTGTTGTTGGAGTGTTTGTGTGAAGAAGCTAGGGGTGGGGGGGACCCCTGTCGAAATTTTGCTTTGAGGGTTGTGTTTGCAGTGGGTTGGTTGAGTAGGGAGTAGTGCGAGTGAGTGGGTAGGTAGTTGATAGAGTAGATGGAGTAGGTAGAGTAGGTAGGAAGCTGCCTATGGGTGTCGATCCCACATGGTTGGGAGTAGTATTGTTGAAGGGCTGGTGGAGGGTGGGAGGAATTGGTTTATCGCTTCTCGGCCTTTTGGCTAAGATCAAGTGTAGTATCTGTTCTTATCAGCTTAATATCTGATACGCTGCTCATTGAGTAGCTCATATATTAAACTGATTTTTGGAACTGGGCTGTGGAAAAGAGGCTTGCCTCGTCCCAGCCACGGGTTGTCTCGGTATTGCACTACCTCCGTGTACGGCCCACTTCCTTCGGGAAGATTTTTCAACCTCAAAGAAAAACTAACTAACTAACTAACTAGCTTTGTGCTTGCTTGCTTGCCCCCACAGAACAAGGCCAGGTTGACAGCTAATCCCACACGCTGCAAGTTCAGGATGCAGGAGAGGTGAGTAATGTGGCGGCTTGATCAAGCATACTTACCTGACGCGGGAGGTTCACTGTGATCATGAAGGCAGTCCTCTCAGGGTGAGGCCCTCTCATTGCACTTCGATTGGGTTGACCCCTGCGATTACCCCAAATGTGGGTAACTCGAGCGTATAATTTCTGGTAGTGGGGACCTGCGTTCGCGCTAGTCCCCGAACAACTTCAAACAAACAACTAACTAACTAGCTAGCTAACTAACTAACTAACTAACTAACTAACTTGTTTGCTTGCTTGCTGCTAGCTACCTCCAACTTCAACCCTACCTTGAAGGTTCCCCCTACCTACCTTTCTGCAAACCCCAACTGCATGTGTAACCCTGGCTGGATAGGTCATCCTAGCTTGTATCTTACCTTTAGCTTTGCACAAACCCTAGCCAGGATCGTAAACTTAGCTAGTATTTTACCTTTTGCTTTGCCCAAACCCTAGCGCAGATCGTAAACTTAGTGCGAATAGCAAACCCTAGCTAGTATTTTACCCTTAGCTTTCCACAAACCCTAACAGGGATCGTAAACGTAGTGTGAATAGTAACCCTAGCTCGTATTTTACCCTTAGCTTTCCACAAACCCTAGCGCAGATCGTAAACCTAGTGTGAATCGTAACCAAACCTAGTGCGAATTCTAACCCTAACTAGTTCACTCAAAGCCTAGAAAGTTAACCCTAACTGCGCTCAAACCCTAGCTCAATCTTAACCCTAACCTTCCTTACGATCTGAACCCTAACTCGATGCACAAACCCTCTAAACTGGCAACATCAAAGCCAAACTAACTGCTACTTGCTAACCTTGATTTGCGATCCATGTCAGACTCGGCTGATAGTTCTTTATTCCTATTGAATCAACTATCCTTCAAGTATTTGGGACTGCTTTTGATGTGTAGATGCATCAACTTGCACATGCTACTTCGTAACTAACAGTTGTTTCCTTATCTTTTCAGCTTTAGGCAGCTACAATCGAAAGAAAATGACCTTTCCAACGCGCCGTGGATGTGCGAGCCGTGGAACGCCAGACGTAAGTAATCGAACACTACGTCACAATCGTTTTGTAGCTAGAAGAACATTTGCGCGTGCATTGAATGGCGAGACTTTTACTGCTTGCAAACAGACTTGTATCATCGAGAAAAAGCCGACTTGCAACTGCAAAGCCATTCGAGTGCTTGTTGCCATTCAAACCATTACGAAGACGAGTCGTTTAATTCGATTAGCAGCCAGTTGAAAGAAGCCATTTGAATGTTGTTTGTTGAAACATCGCGTAGATCGTTTGTTATTAGTCAGTGAGTGGAGGCGAAGATTTGGATTTGGACAGACTGTTAGCTAGTGATTGTGCTGAAGAAAAGTGTATAGGAATGAGTGAGTTGATAGAGAAGAAAGAGAGAGAAAGAAAAAGAAAGTCTACAGCACCAGGTATTCCCAGGCGGTCACCCATCCAAGTACTAACCTGGCCCTACCGGGCTTGACTTCGGTGATCGGACGAGAACCGGTTTTTTCCCGGTGGTATGGCCGTAGACGAAGAATAATGTTGCAGTTTAAAGCTTTTGTAGCCGTGTCTTTGGAGCAGTTGATTGGGTTGTTGTTGGTGTTGTTGGAGTGTTTGTGTGAAGAAGCTAGGGGTGGGGGGGACCCCTGTCGAAATTTTGCTTTGAGGGTTGTGTTTGCAGTGGGTTGGTTGAGTAGGGAGTAGTGCGAGTGAGTGGGTAGGTAGTTGATAGAGTAGATGGAGTAGGTAGAGTAGGTAGGAAGCTGCCTATGGGTGTCGATCCCACATGGTTGGGAGTAGTATTGTTGAAGGGCTGGTGGAGGGTGGGAGGAATTGGTTTATCGCTTCTCGGCCTTTTGGCTAAGATCAAGTGTAGTATCTGTTCTTATCAGCTTAATATCTGATACGCTGCTCATTGAGTAGCTCATATATTAAACTGATTTTTGGAACTGGGCTGTGGAAAAGAGGCTTGCCTCGTCCCAGCCACGGGTTGTCTCGGTATTGCACTACCTCCGTGTACGGCCCACTTCCTTCGGGAAGATTTTTCAACCTCAAAGAAAAACTAACTAACTAACTAACTAGCTTTGTGCTTGCTTGCTTGCCCCCACAGAACAAGGCCAGGTTGACAGCTAATCCCACACGCTGCAAGTTCAGGATGCAGGAGAGGTGAGTAATGTGGCGGCTTGATCAAGCATACTTACCTGACGCGGGAGGTTCACTGTGATCATGAAGGCAGTCCTCTCAGGGTGAGGCCCTCTCATTGCACTTCGATTGGGTTGACCCCTGCGATTACCCCAAATGTGGGTAACTCGAGCGTATAATTTCTGGTAGTGGGGACCTGCGTTCGCGCTAGTCCCCGAACAACTTCAAACAAACAACTAACTAACTAGCTAGCTAACTAACTAACTAACTAACTAACTAACTTGTTTGCTTGCTTGCTGCTAGCTACCTCCAACTTCAACCCTACCTTGAAGGTTCCCCCTACCTACCTTTCTGCAAACCCCAACTGCATGTGTAACCCTGGCTGGATAGGTCATCCTAGCTTGTATCTTACCTTTAGCTTTGCACAAACCCTAGCCAGGATCGTAAACTTAGCTAGTATTTTACCTTTTGCTTTGCCCAAACCCTAGCGCAGATCGTAAACTTAGTGCGAATAGCAAACCCTAGCTAGTATTTTACCCTTAGCTTTCCACAAACCCTAACAGGGATCGTAAACGTAGTGTGAATAGTAACCCTAGCTCGTATTTTACCCTTAGCTTTCCACAAACCCTAGCGCAGATCGTAAACCTAGTGTGAATCGTAACCAAACCTAGTGCGAATTCTAACCCTAACTAGTTCACTCAAAGCCTAGAAAGTTAACCCTAACTGCGCTCAAACCCTAGCTCAATCTTAACCCTAACCTTCCTTACGATCTGAACCCTAACTCGATGCACAAACCCTCTAAACTGGCAACATCAAAGCCAAACTAACTGCTACTTGCTAACCTTGATTTGCGATCCATGTCAGACTCGGCTGATAGTTCTTTATTCCTATTGAATCAACTATCCTTCAAGTATTTGGGACTGCTTTTGATGTGTAGATGCATCAACTTGCACATGCTACTTCGTAACTAACAGTTGTTTCCTTATCTTTTCAGCTTTAGGCAGCTACAATCGAAAGAAAATGACCTTTCCAACGCGCCGTGGATGTGCGAGCCGTGGAACGCCAGACGTAAGTAATCGAACACTACGTCACAATCGTTTTGTAGCTAGAAGAACATTTGCGCGTGCATTGAATGGCGAGACTTTTACTGCTTGCAAACAGACTTGTATCATCGAGAAAAAGCCGACTTGCAACTGCAAAGCCATTCGAGTGCTTGTTGCCATTCAAACCATTACGAAGACGAGTCGTTTAATTCGATTAGCAGCCAGTTGAAAGAAGCCATTTGAATGTTGTTTGTTGAAACATCGCGTAGATCGTTTGTTATTAGTCAGTGAGTGGAGGCGAAGATTTGGATTTGGACAGACTGTTAGCTAGTGATTGTGCTGAAGAAAAGTGTATAGGAATGAGTGAGTTGATAGAGAAGAAAGAGAGAGAAAGAAAAAGAAAGTCTACAGCACCAGGTATTCCCAGGCGGTCACCCATCCAAGTACTAACCTGGCCCTACCGGGCTTGACTTCGGTGATCGGACGAGAACCGGTTTTTTCCCGGTGGTATGGCCGTAGACGAAGAATAATGTTGCAGTTTAAAGCTTTTGTAGCCGTGTCTTTGGAGCAGTTGATTGGGTTGTTGTTGGTGTTGTTGGAGTGTTTGTGTGAAGAAGCTAGGGGTGGGGGGGACCCCTGTCGAAATTTTGCTTTGAGGGTTGTGTTTGCAGTGGGTTGGTTGAGTAGGGAGTAGTGCGAGTGAGTGGGTAGGTAGTTGATAGAGTAGATGGAGTAGGTAGAGTAGGTAGGAAGCTGCCTATGGGTGTCGATCCCACATGGTTGGGAGTAGTATTGTTGAAGGGCTGGTGGAGGGTGGGAGGAATTGGTTTATCGCTTCTCGGCCTTTTGGCTAAGATCCAGTGTAGTATCTGTTCCCCTATTTGTCAGAGTTTTGGGTTGCCTGTGTATCAGGCAATCTTTCTAGATTTCGTTTATTCAGAAGATGGTTGTCGACAGAGAGTGCACTGTGAAATTCGAAGGAGATATATCAGGAGTGCGGGCAGTCTTGACTTTTTTGTCTAAGGAAGTACACTTTGGTGTTGATGACATTGCTTGTATGCAGAGACATTACGGTGGATATCTGGTGACCTTTAAAGAATTGGAAAAGGCGGAGAAAATGAGAGATATGGATACTGTGCAGATCGAGGGAAAGAACGTGAATTTCTTGCCAGCCTACGCACGCACGACGAAAGTGGCCATTTTCAACCTGCCTTTTGAAGTGTCAGATGATATTGTTAGTTTCAAGCTTCGACAGTTTGGCAAAGTTGTTAAGGTAACACGTAACAAGATCTTTGGATTTCCGACTATTGAGAGCGGAATCAGAACAGTGATGATGGAACTTGAAGATGCAATCCCATCTTATATTACAATTGAAGATTATTCTGTACACATTGTATACACTGGTCAACAACCCACGTGTAGGACATGTAGTAATACTGGACATGTTGCTAAAGACTGCCCTCAAAATCCCAGGAAGTGTTTTAAATGTCAACAACCTGGCCACTTTTCAAAAGATTGCCCTAACTTGCCTTACTGTTCTGATTGTGATATGACCGGACACACCAATTGGCTATGTAAACGTATTCAAGCCCAGAGTGAGCGGAACGATGATGAATGTGAGGAGTCTGATGAACAAGTGGGGTCTGATGAAGAACAGGAAACCGGACTGGGCAGTCTTTTGGCTATTGGATCCACCGTTCTTGAAGTTATTCCTGTTCAGCATAAAGAACTTTCAACTGGTGAGGAAGAGGATTCCGAGCGAATTGATGTCATTGAGGAAGGTTCAGAGCTAGATCTTACAGGTGAACGATATGCAGTTGCGGATGCCTTGAACACGCTGGACAGCAATGAAGATTCGAGTGATATGGAATGGTCTACCGCTGGAAGAAAGCGGAGTGCAAATGCGAGTAGCACTGAAAAGCGCCCTAAGCGATAAGTAGTTTATCAGTTTATATTTTTTTGATATTTCATGGCTAGTTTAAGTGTCGTATCTATCAATGTTCGTGGTGTTGCGTCTAATAATCGTAGAAATTTTGTTGCCAATGTTTTGAAGCGCTTTGATGTCTGTTTTGTACAAGAAAGTTTTGTGTGTAACCTTCGTAAGGCTGAAAAATTCAGGAAAATATGGGAGGGTAATTGTTTTTGGAGTTTTGGAGAGGAGAGAAGTGCGGGGGTGGGAATTTTTGTCAATAAGAATGTCGATTTGAATGTGCTAAGTGTTGTGAGGGATACGGAGGGTCGAGTGCTGAGTTTGTTGGTTAAATGGGGTGGTATTCGCTATTCGTTTGTCTGTGTGTATGCGCCTGTAGATGTTACGGCTCGTAAAGTTTTCTTTCGTGATTTGCATAAGTATGTGTTCCCGAATTCGTATGTTGTGTTGGGAGGTGATTTTAATTGTGTTTTGTTGGATAGTGATTCGTCGTCTGTAACGGGAGCAAACAAAGGTGGTGCGAAGGAATTGAGTAATGTTGTAAGTGACTTTGATTTAATTGATTTGTGGGTACATTTTCATCGTGGAAACTGAATGATCTTGAAATAATAGCATAAAAGAAGGATTATGAATAAGTATATAGGATTATGAATAAGTACATAGGTATAATGCAATTTGAATGATTTAGAAATATTAGTATAAAAGAATGGATTATGAATAAGTATATAGAATAGGTTTTTGAATAAGTATAAGTGATAGTAAATTGAATTTATGGAGGAGGTTGGCTTTGAATAAAAATATGAACTATGTTTAGAAATATTAGTATAAAAGAATGGATTATGAATAAGTATGTAGGATATGTTTCTCAATAAGTATAAGTGATAGTAAATTGAATTTATGGAGGAGGCTGGTTTAGAATAAAAAATAAGATATAAGTGTAATAAATTGATTTAATGGAGGAGGCTGGTTTAGAATAAAAAATAAGATATAAGTGTAATAAAATGATTTAATGGAGGAGGCTGGTTTAGAATAAAAAATAAGGATGTAATAGAAGAATGTAATAGGAATAGAATGGAAATTGTAAATAGTAGTATGATTATGTGAAGTTATGTGAAAGTTTTGAATTGTAAAATATAGGGCTTTTTAAGCCCGTTCTCTTATCTTTTTAAATAAAAGGTTATAAAAAAAAAAAAAAAAAATCTGTTCTTATCAGCTTAATATCTGATACGCTGCTCATTGAGTAGCTCATATATTAAACTGATTTTTGGAACTGGGCTGTGGAAAAGAGGCTTGCCTCGTCCCAGCCACGGGTTGTCTCGGTATTGCACTACCTCCGTGTACGGCCCACTTCCTTCGGGAAGATTTTTCAACCTCAAAGAAAAACTAACTAACTAACTAACTAGCTTTGTGCTTGCTTGCCCCCACAGAACAAGGCCAGGTTGACAGCTAATCCCACACGCTGCAAGTTCAGGATGCAGGAGAGGTGAGTAATGTGGCGGCTTGATCAAGCATACTTACCTGACGCGGGAGGTTCACTGTGATCATGAAGGCAGTCCTCTCAGGGTGAGGCCCTCTCATTGCACTTCGATTGGGTTGACCCCTGCGATTACCCCAAATGTGGGTAACTCGAGCGTATAATTTCTGGTAGTGGGGACCTGCGTTCGCGCTAGTCCCCGAACAACTTCAAACAAACAACTAACTAACTAGCTAACTAACTAACTAACTTGTTTGTTTGCTTGCTTGCTTGCTTGCTGCTAGCTACCTCCAACTTCAACCCTACCTTGAAGGTTTCCCCCTACCTACCTACCTTTCTGCAAACCCCAACTGCATGTGTAACCCTGGCTGGATAGGTCATCCTAGCTTGTATCTTACCTTTAGCTTTGCACAAACCCTAGCCAGGATCGTAAACTTAGCTAGTATTTTACCTTTAGCTTTGCCCAAACCCTAGCGCAGATCGTAAACTTAGTGCGAATAGCAAACCCTAGCTAGTATTTTACCCTTAGCTTTCCACAAACCCTAACAGGGATCGTAAACGTAGTGTGAATAGTAACCCTAGCTCGTATTTTACCCTTAGCTTTCCACAAACCCTAGCGCAGATCGTAAACCTAGTGTGAATCGTAACCAAACCTAGTGCGAATTCTAACCCTAACTAGTTCACTCAAAGCCTAGAAAGTTAACCCTAACTGCGCTCAAACCCTAGTTCAATGGTAACCCTAGCTCAATACTAACCCTAGGTCAATCTTAACCCTAACCTTCCTTACGATCTGAACCCTAACTCGATGCACAAACCCTCTAAACTGCCAACATCAAAGCCAAACTAACTGCTGCTTGCTAACCTTGATTTGCGATCCATGTCAGACTCGGCTGATAGTTCTTTATTGCTATTGAATCAACTATCCTTCAAGTATTTGGGACTGTTTTTGATGTGTAGATGCATCAACTTGCACATGCTACTTCGTAACTAACAGTTGTTTCCTTATCTTTTCAGCTTTAGGCAGCTACAATCGAAAGAAAATGACCTTTCCAACGCGCCGTGGATGTGCGAGCCGTGGAACGCCAGACGTAAGTAATCGAACACTACGTCACAATCGTTTTGTAGCTAGAAGAACATTTGCGCGTGCATTGAATGGCGAGACTTTTACTGCTTGCAAAGAGACTTGTATCATCGAGAAAAAGCCGACTTGCAACTGCAAAGCCATTCGAGTGCTTGTTGCCATTGAAACCATTACAAAGACGAGTCGTTTAATTCGATTAGCAGCCAGTTGAAAGAAGCCATTTGAATGTTGTTTGTTGAAACATCGCGTAGATCGTTTGTTATTAGTCAGTGAGTGGAGGCGAAGATTTGGATTTGGACAGACTGTTAGCTAGTGATTGTGCTGAAGAAAAGTGTATAGGAATGAGTGACTTGATAGAGAAGAAAGAGAGAGAAAGAAAAAGAAAGTCTACAGCACCAGGTATTCCCAGGCGGTCACCCATCCAAGTACTAACCTGGCCCTACCGGGCTTGACTTCGGTGATCGGACGAGAACCGGTTTTTTCCCGGTGGTATGGCCGTAGACGAAGAATAATGTTGCAGTTTAAAGCTTTTGTAGCCGTGTTTTTTGGAGCAGTTAATTGGGTTGTTGGTGTTGTTGGGAGTGTTTGTTTGAAGAGGCTAGGGGTGGGGGGGACCCCTGTCAAAATTTTGCTTTGAGGGTTGTGTCTGCAGTGGGTTGGTTGAGTAGTGAGTAGTGAGCAGTGCGAGTGAGTGGGTAGGTAGTTAAGTAGAGTTGATGGAGTAGATGGAGTAGGTAGGAAGCTGCCTATGGGTGTCGATCCCACATGGTTGGGAGTAGTATTGTTGAAGGGCTGGTGGAGGGTGGGAGGAATTGGTTTATCGCTTCTCGGCCTTTTGGCTAAGATCAAGTGTAGTATCTGTTCTTATCAGCTTAATATCTGATACGCTGCTCATTGAGTAGCTCATATATTAAACTGATTTTTGGAACTGGGCTGTGGAAAAGAGGCTTGCCTCGTCCCAGCCACGGGTTGTCTCGGTATTGCACTACCTCCGTGTACGGCCCACTTCCTTCGGGAAGATTTTTCAACCTCAAAGAAAAACTAACTAACTAACTAACTAGCTTTGTGCTTGCTTGCCCCCACAGAACAAGGCCAGGTTGACAGCTAATCCCACACGCTGCAAGTTCAGGATGCAGGAGAGGTGAGTAATGTGGCGGCTTGATCAAGCATACTTACCTGACGCGGGAGGTTCACTGTGATCATGAAGGCAGTCCTCTCAGGGTGAGGCCCTCTCATTGCACTTCGATTGGGTTGACCCCTGCGATTACCCCAAATGTGGGTAACTCGAGCGTATAATTTCTGGTAGTGGGGACCTGCGTTCGCGCTAGTCCCCGAACAACTTCAAACAAACAACTAACTAACTAGCTAACTAACTAACTAACTTGTTTGTTTGCTTGCTTGCTTGCTTGCTGCTAGCTACCTCCAACTTCAACCCTACCTTGAAGGTTTCCCCCTACCTACCTACCTTTCTGCAAACCCCAACTGCATGTGTAACCCTGGCTGGATAGGTCATCCTAGCTTGTATCTTACCTTTAGCTTTGCACAAACCCTAGCCAGGATCGTAAACTTAGCTAGTATTTTACCTTTAGCTTTGCCCAAACCCTAGCGCAGATCGTAAACTTAGTGCGAATAGCAAACCCTAGCTAGTATTTTACCCTTAGCTTTCCACAAACCCTAACAGGGATCGTAAACGTAGTGTGAATAGTAACCCTAGCTCGTATTTTACCCTTAGCTTTCCACAAACCCTAGCGCAGATCGTAAACCTAGTGTGAATCGTAACCAAACCTAGTGCGAATTCTAACCCTAACTAGTTCACTCAAAGCCTAGAAAGTTAACCCTAACTGCGCTCAAACCCTAGTTCAATGGTAACCCTAGCTCAATACTAACCCTAGGTCAATCTTAACCCTAACCTTCCTTACGATCTGAACCCTAACTCGATGCACAAACCCTCTAAACTGCCAACATCAAAGCCAAACTAACTGCTGCTTGCTAACCTTGATTTGCGATCCATGTCAGACTCGGCTGATAGTTCTTTATTGCTATTGAATCAACTATCCTTCAAGTATTTGGGACTGTTTTTGATGTGTAGATGCATCAACTTGCACATGCTACTTCGTAACTAACAGTTGTTTCCTTATCTTTTCAGCTTTAGGCAGCTACAATCGAAAGAAAATGACCTTTCCAACGCGCCGTGGATGTGCGAGCCGTGGAACGCCAGACGTAAGTAATCGAACACTACGTCACAATCGTTTTGTAGCTAGAAGAACATTTGCGCGTGCATTGAATGGCGAGACTTTTACTGCTTGCAAAGAGACTTGTATCATCGAGAAAAAGCCGACTTGCAACTGCAAAGCCATTCGAGTGCTTGTTGCCATTGAAACCATTACAAAGACGAGTCGTTTAATTCGATTAGCAGCCAGTTGAAAGAAGCCATTTGAATGTTGTTTGTTGAAACATCGCGTAGATCGTTTGTTATTAGTCAGTGAGTGGAGGCGAAGATTTGGATTTGGACAGACTGTTAGCTAGTGATTGTGCTGAAGAAAAGTGTATAGGAATGAGTGACTTGATAGAGAAGAAAGAGAGAGAAAGAAAAAGAAAGTCTACAGCACCAGGTATTCCCAGGCGGTCACCCATCCAAGTACTAACCTGGCCCTACCGGGCTTGACTTCGGTGATCGGACGAGAACCGGTTTTTTCCCGGTGGTATGGCCGTAGACGAAGAATAATGTTGCAGTTTAAAGCTTTTGTAGCCGTGTTTTTTGGAGCAGTTAATTGGGTTGTTGGTGTTGTTGGGAGTGTTTGTTTGAAGAGGCTAGGGGTGGGGGGGACCCCTGTCAAAATTTTGCTTTGAGGGTTGTGTCTGCAGTGGGTTGGTTGAGTAGTGAGTAGTGAGCAGTGCGAGTGAGTGGGTAGGTAGTTAAGTAGAGTTGATGGAGTAGATGGAGTAGGTAGGAAGCTGCCTATGGGTGTCGATCCCACATGGTTGGGAGTAGTATTGTTGAAGGGCTGGTGGAGGGTGGGAGGAATTGGTTTATCGCTTCTCGGCCTTTTGGCTAAGATCAAGTGTAGTATCTTTCCTGGAAGAAGACGCTTTGGTGGACCAGTTCTGAAGATTACAAGTGCAAGAGGATCATTGGCCGAATCAAGTATTTGTGAGTATATGATTCCAGAAGTACGTCTCAGAAGTATGGAACCGCGAAGATGTTTACCAGAAGAGGTTAGCCGCAAGATCGCAGTCTTGGCAGAAGCGGATCAAGATCCTGATTGGACTGTGACTGAGTGGAAGACCGGTGCAAGAGTAGTGCTCGAATTCCACAAGAATAAGCCAAAGAGGAAAAGTGCAGCCAAGAAAGTACGAGACCTGAAAAGATTGGCAAAATTTATGTTAGAGAAGAAAAGTGATGAACAAATGGAGTCTGAAGAGCAAGTAGATGAAACTAATGAAGAAGAAATGGACACGGAAGATGATGAGATAGAAAATGCGAGCGAGCAAGGAAATCTGAGTGAACAAGATGAAAAGGAAAAAGATGATGATAAAGATGTGAGCGAGCAAGATATGAGCGAGCAAGATGATAAAGATGTGAGCGAGCCTAAAGAAGTAATAGATGTGGGATCTACAGAAAGCAGTGAAGAAAGCAGTAACAAAGAAAGTGAAGAAGATGGAGAACAACAAGAGAAAACAGAAAGTAGCGAAGAAAGTAGTGAGGATGATAAAGACGATGGTGAACAAAATAATGGAGAAGAAAATGGAGACAGTGAAGAAGAACATGAAGAAGATAAAGATGGTGAAGAGAAAGAAGAAAGAAGCGATGAACCTCAAAGTGAAAATGATAAAGAAGACAAAGATGAAGATCGAAGTAAAGATGAAGATCGAAAGGAAATGATGTTTCGTAAACTAAATAAAGAAGATCAAATGGACATGCTGTTTAATGAACTAAATAAACGATTATGTGCGCGAGGCAAGAAAGCGATGAATAGAGCTGAATTCGAGAAGCGAATGAGAATAAGGGATGAAAAGAAAGCCAAAGATGAAGATCGAAGTAAAGAAGAAGATCAAAAGGATGAAAAGAAAGACAAAGATGAAGATCGAAGTAAAGAAGAAGATCAAAAGGATGAAAAGAAAGACAAAGATGAAGATCGAAGTAAAGAAGAAGATCAAAAGGATGAAAAGAAAGACAAAGATGAAGATCAAAGAAAAGAAGAAGAAATCGATAAAAACTACCGTAGTTTTGCTAAATTTGCGCGTCTGCATGGTAAAAAGATAACTAAAGAAGAATTTGTAGCTGACCTGAAAAGGATGGAAGCAGTAAGGGAAAAGAAGAGAATAAAAGGAGAAGCTTCAATTCCTGACGAAGATTTCAGTACAACTATGGAAGAACATTTAATTTTTGCACAGAACCATTTTTGGTTCGAACCCTTTCTTTTGAAGAACTTGACTTATCTGTTTAATAAACGATTATCTGAGCTGGGAAAGAATGAGATTGATATCGATTTTTTCAAAAAACGGGCGCATTATAACCAGAGTTATCGACATAGTATTCCAGGAACCTTAGCATGTGAACCTTGGACAAAGAGAGAATTGAAATTATGTGTCTTATGCACAGTGAGTGACTGTGATCAAGTAATATATAAGTGTAATAAGCCAGAAGCCCACAAGAATGCTACATTTTTGTACCGATGGTATCGGAATTGTGCAATTGCTGCTGAGATTCATACTTTGCATATGAATAAAGTCAGAGCAGGTATAGGTGATCATGGAGATAGAACATTATGAGTACAACTAGTGATATAGAGATAAATGATAATAATGATAGTGAAATAGTAATTGGATTTGATATAAGTGTGTAAAAATATAGGGCTTTTTAAGCCCGTTCTCTTATCTTTTTAAATAAAAGATTAAAAAAAAAAAAAAAAAAAAAAAATCTGTTCTTATCAGCTTAATATCTGATACGCTGCTCATTGAGTAGCTCATATATTAAACTGATTTTTGGAACTGGGCTGTGGAAAAGAGGCTTGCCTCGTCCCAGCCACGGGTTGTCTCGGTATTGCACTACCTCCGTGTACGGCCCACTTCCTTCGGGAAGATTTTTCAACCTCAAAGAAAAACTAACTAACTAACTAACTAGCTTTGTGCTTGCTTGCCCCCACAGAACAAGGCCAGGTTGACAGCTAATCCCACACGCTGCAAGTTCAGGATGCAGGAGAGGTGAGTAATGTGGCGGCTTGATCAAGCATACTTACCTGACGCGGGAGATTTACTTGGGTAAAACTCTGTCCAAGTGGGTAAGAATCGGGCTTCCTGTGGTGGCTAGCCTTTCTGCTCTTCTGGAGTGTGACGTTCTTCTCCGTGTGGGATCCTTTTTTTGAGTAAGTGTTCAGTGTATTCTTTTTCTCTTGTTTTGTGCTCGAGCTCGTTTTTCGAGCTTTTTTTGCCCGTTTTTTGCTATTTTTTTTTCTTGTTTTTTGTGTGTGTTTTTTCGCACTGTGACGGTTTCCCAACATGGGAGACCGTCCCAGTTATGCAAATGTTACGGCCAGTACTGGACCGTCTCCTGGCGCGAGCATCGGTGCTCGCGCTGGTTTGATGACGCGTACTGGTTACGCAAATTTGCAAACAAAACCGATCAGACGGCCAAACACCGTCACCATCTTTATTCCTCGAGAATTCTCGAGGAAGTACGGTAAGGATGTTAAGCAGAAGGTGATCGGCGCCGTTACTGACGTCGTCTCCTCTGCTTACATCAAATGTATTCAGCCTGTTGGCTCTGAGGTGCGGGTCACCTTTTCGAGCCAACAGTACAAGGATACGCTACTACACGAGGGACTCAGTGTAGGAGGTTTGTCTCTCCCCATACGGGAGGCGGAGGTGAATCGCACCTTTGTGCATATTCACCGCCTGCCGTATGAGGTTCCGGATGACGACCTAGTTTCACTTCTAGACTACTACGGCAAGGTAGTGGAGGTGAAACGGGTCGTCGACAATATGGTCAGGGGGTGCGAGACTGGTTCTCGCACCGCAAAAATCGAGCTGCGGGAGCATATGCCGCGTCTTTTGCGCTTGCGGGGATTCTGGTTCACCGCTTTCTACAAGGGCCAACCGGACTACTGCACCGGTTGTCGGAAGACGGGGCACGTCCTGCGGAATTGCCCGCTGGTGGGGAAGTGCTGGACCTGTGGGGCTGAGGGACACTTTGCCCGGGATTGCCCATCAAAATCCCCCATTAATACCAATGCCTCTGCGAGCCATGAGGAGTCCTCAGACAATGAGGCCTCACAGCATAGTGATAGTGGCAATAACACACCGCCACCAAAAAGGCCAAGAGGCCTCGAGACGCCGTCGAGGGGTGGACCCCCGTCAGGGCCCCTGCCCGGGAGGGGGGTAGAGAGTACACAGGCTACCCCTCCCCTCCCAAGGAGACTTGTCTCCAGTACATTGCCGGAGAGTGGATCGCCCAGTGCGCACCTTGATAAGGAGTGCGCTGACGCTTCACTCTCCGAGGATGATGAGGACTACAATCCTGACACTGCCACTTTGGCGATGTCGGATTGCGAGTCCCAGGTCTCCTCGGCAACTGGGCAGCAGGTGCCTTGTTATACGGGGGATACCAACACAAACCCCAGCGGGTCTCTGTCCTATTCACCGAGGACTCAAAATACTGGCTCGTCCCCTTTTACAGATGGGGACTCTACATTGGCGGGCATCCCTTCGGATCAAACCATCCAGTGTTCCTTGGGGGATTCCACCTTGGGGGTAATAACGACCCCTCCCCCTTCTATAGCCCTCAGTGTCAGCGACTCCCAGTTAGCGGGGGTTTCCCTGGGGGGTGAACCGGCTTCTGGCGGCCGGACGGTTGTCGGGGCCCTTGTGGACAGCGGTGAATCCCTGGGTCCCTCGCAATCATTGGACCCCCCGGCATTTGACTTTTCGCAGTCGCTTTTTGATTCCCAACCAAGCCAGTCTACTAGGTCACAGACGCAAGGTGCGCGCAAGGGCGTGCACCGCATGCCGGTCATTGCGGCTGATCGACCTAATAGGCGTAGAGACAACCACTCTCAGAGGGACGAACAAGACTCGCCGCCTCCTACACCCCCACCCCGCAAGGGGAAGAAGGCGTATAGAGACCGTTCACCGGTCTCTAAATCCTAATCCTTCCAATGGCGGTAGTGATCAGTAGTCTTAACGTCTGCGGCCTGCGCCAGGACGTTAAAAGAGATGCCTTCCGACAGTGGTTACAGCACCACTGTCACGACATTGTCTGTCTGCAAGAGACTCATGCAGTCTCTGCAGACGAAATGTCGGACTGGTTTCGTTCCGCCGGCTATGAATGTGTCTCATCCCCGGGAACAAATCGTTCCCGCGGGGTGGCCATTCTTTACCGCTCTTCTCTCCAGGTCACCCGGCTTTGGAGAGATGATGTTGGTCGGTGGGTGCAAGCAGAGTTTTCCTATCAGGACACTGTGTTTAGGGTCGTCTCCTTGTACGCCCCTAATCGCAATCCTGATAGGGATTCCTTTTTCATCAAGGTCACTGATGCGGTCGACCCAGGCATCCCTGTGATGCTTGCGGGAGACTTCAACTCTGTCTTGGACCGTCGTGTAGATCGCAGAGGATCGAACCCTCTTAGCTCATACTCCGAGAGCTCTGATGCAATCAGACACTTGATGAGTGAAGCTGACTGTCTTGATGGGTGGAGACATCTTCATCCTCAAGATCGTAACTACACGTGGACGAAACCAGATGGCTCTCTTTCATCGAGAATCGATCTAATACTCTTTCCTAGGCAGTGGGCTCATGAGATGAGTGGGGCTAACATCTTGCCCTGCCCATACTCTGATCACTCCGCTGTTGTTCTGAGTTTCCATGTCCCGGATACCATCTCACCGGGACCTTCCTTCTGGAAACTCAACACCTCTATCTTAGAAGAGAAGGAATACCATCTTCTCATAGAGGCCTTGTGGGGGCAATGGCAGAATCGTCGCGACGATTACGACTCTCTCTCGATGTGGTGGGACCTGGGCAAGTGTAAGATTCGGGACGCCACCATGAAATATTGCAAGGCACGTGCTTGTAAAAGGCGCTCTGAGCGTCAGTCCTTATTGGACGAGCTGGCCTCTCTCCGGTCCCAATTCGAACTGGGTCGGACGTCAGTCCTCACTCGCATGAAACAGTTGGAGAGTGAACTTCGAGCATTTGACCTAGATGCAGCTCGCGCTGCTCAGGTCCGTGCGCGTGCGCGTTGGGTAGAGGAGGGCGAAACCTCGTCCTCTTACTTCATGCGTCTCGAGAAGAGCAGGGGGAGTAGACAGCGGATCTCTGCTGTCCGCAAACCCGATGGGCAGGTCACTCGTGACATGCTCGACATCTTGGCGACGTGGAGAGATTTTTACCAAAATCTCTTCACTGCGTCTGATGTGGATTCTCAGGTCCAGAACGACATGTTCTCGAACCTGGAGTCCGAGCTCTCGGAGGCCGAAGCTGCTTCCTGCGAGGGACCATTGACCTTGAGTGATGCCTACGAGGCCCTCAAGGGGATGGCTCGGGGCAAGACCCCAGGCCTTGATGGTCTCCCCATGGAGTTTTACATAGGTTTCTGGCCGCTGGTCGGCCGGGACCTTGTAAACGTCTTGAACTGCGGCTTCGCTAACCAGCAACTTTCTATCTCGCAGCGCAGAGGTATCATCACCCTTATTCATAAGAGAGATGATACTCTGGAAATGAAGAACTGGCGCCCCATATCGCTCCTTAATGTCGACTACAAGATTGCGACCAGATGTATCGCTGGTCGTCTTCTTAAAGTCATAGGTAGCGTTGTGGCGGAAGATCAAACCTGCGGTATTCCTGGCCGTTTCATTGGGAATAATGTCTCTCTGCTGAGAGACATTATTCATTATGCAACAGTTGGAGATATACCTTTGAGTATTCTCTCTCTGGACCAAGAAAAGGCTTTTGATCGAGTTGATTGGGGCTTTATGCACCGCACTCTTTCCTCCATGGGGTTTGGGCCTTCTTTTTGTGGGTGGGTACGGCTTTTTTACACCGGCGTCTCGAGCGCTGTATTGGTCAATGGTTACATCTCTGACTTTTTTGACCTCTCTCGAGGGGTCCGACAGGGATGTCCATTGAGTGCGCTCCTGTACGTGCTGACAGCCGAGGTGCTGGCATGCAACATCCGTGCTTGCGATAGGATTAAGGGGGTATCCCTACCCTCCGATCCTAGTCGTCAAGCAGTGATCTCTCAGTATGCCGATGACACAACGATCGTCTGTACTACAGATGACGCTGTGGTCGCCAGCTTTGAGATCTATGCCCAGTACGAGAAAGCATCTGGTGCACGAATCAATGCTGCAAAGTCCAAGGGCTTGTGGCTTGGTCCGTGGCGCCACCGTACTGATCCTCCTGCCCAGCTTCGGTGGTCTTCTACTTCCCTTCCTGTTTTGGGTACTTTTCTTGGTCCAGACAATCTGGAAGAATCCAACTTCCGCCCCAGAATCGAGTCCTTGACCAAGGTCTTGGACTCGTGGCGTCAGCGACAGCTCTCTTTCCGTGGAAAGAGCCTGGTTGTCAACGCTCTGGGCCTTTCTGGTCTCTGGTACACTGTGTCAGTGTTACCGGTGCCAGAATGGGTTGCAGTTGAGGTTGACCGGGCAATCCATTCCTTCTTGTGGTCCAACAAGAAGGAATTGATTGCACGAGCTACAGTCTGTCAGCCTACCACGGAGGGAGGAATCGGTTTCCCTTGCTTCCGGCACAGGGTTTCCGCATTCCATGGACAATGGATTCGAAGGTACTTCGACTCCTCGTCCCCAAAGTGGAAAGCCTTCTTCGAACATTATATTGCTGAGCTTCCGAGGGATTTCCTCCGAAATCCCTATCGGCCTCGCAATACAACGCTGCCGCCTTTCTACCGGAATGTCGTGGAAGCCTGGAACGCCCTCGATGGAGGTGTCGTTACTGGCAGAACCGGCATTTTTTACAACCGGTCAGACAGCCCGTCAACTCTGACATCGCTGTCTGTGAAAGGCGCTTATCAGTTGCTGGTCATGAAGAACAGACGCCCTCCGCACTGCGTAGCGAAGTTCACTCCCGTCTACCCCGATGTAGTGTGGCCTGATGCCTGGCAACAGGTCCACTGCTGCGCGATTGACAGGCAAGTCACTGATCTTGCCTGGAAGATCGCCCACGGGGTCATTTACACCGCGGCACGTCTCTCCGACTTTGGTTGGGGGAACGTGGATCCAACTTGTTTCTGCGGTCATCCTCGTGAGGACATCTCCCATCTCTTCTTTGGCTGTCCACTTGCCCAGAGTGCACTGGCTTGGGTGTCCTCGGTGATTCACCGGGGTCTACCTGATGCTCCAGACCTCACTGAACGCCGCGTTCTGTATGGGTTCACCCAACAGGAACGTGTCCCACCCATCTACACCTACATGGTGCACGTAGCCAAACACACCATCTGGCTACAACGGAACGACTTCCGGTTCCGTGACCTTAGACCCTGTGCGGCAACTGCCATTGCCTCGATACAAGGCCGTCTTCGCTTCATCCTCCCCATTGCGTTCAAACGTTGCAAGTCTGATGCAAGTCGGCGCAAGTTTGAACGGAAATGGGGAGCAAATGGAGCTGTTGGTCGTCTGATCAGCCATTGTTTTGTGGTCTCAGTGTGAATGTTGTCACATTTTATGTCTATGTAAGTCTGAGTAATTACACCGCCTAGTGGTGACATGACATGCTATCCTTTTTTGTAGTCTGATAGGCATGAGTTGTAGGTGTCAAAGACTTTGGGCACCGTTGGGATGCTGGTTGATTCTCTCTTGAGTCATGCCAGTTGTCTTTGTGTCAACGTGATGTTGTACTAGTAATTTGCAGGTGGGGGGCAGCACCCCAGCGAAGTTGGCGTACCAGGTGTACCCTGCAGTTTTGGCGTAACAGAAATCCCTTTCTGTATACGAGCAAAAAACAAAAAAAACTTACCTGACGCGGGAGGTTCACTGTGATCATGAAGGCAGTCCTCTCAGGGTGAGGCCCTCTCATTGCACTTCGATTGGGTTGACCCCTGCGATTACCCCAAATGTGGGTAACTCGAGCGTATAATTTCTGGTAGTGGGGACCTGCGTTCGCGCTAGTCCCCGAACAACTTCAAACAAACAACTAACTAACTAGCTAACTAACTAACTAACTTGTTTGTTTGCTTGCTTGCTTGCTTGCTGCTAGCTACCTCCAACTTCAACCCTACCTTGAAGGTTTCCCCCTACCTACCTACCTTTCTGCAAACCCCAACTGCATGTGTAACCCTGGCTGGATAGGTCATCCTAGCTTGTATCTTACCTTTAGCTTTGCACAAACCCTAGCCAGGATCGTAAACTTAGCTAGTATTTTACCTTTAGCTTTGCCCAAACCCTAGCGCAGATCGTAAACTTAGTGCGAATAGCAAACCCTAGCTAGTATTTTACCCTTAGCTTTCCACAAACCCTAACAGGGATCGTAAACGTAGTGTGAATAGTAACCCTAGCTCGTATTTTACCCTTAGCTTTCCACAAACCCTAGCGCAGATCGTAAACCTAGTGTGAATCGTAACCAAACCTAGTGCGAATTCTAACCCTAACTAGTTCACTCAAAGCCTAGAAAGTTAACCCTAACTGCGCTCAAACCCTAGTTCAATGGTAACCCTAGCTCAATACTAACCCTAGGTCAATCTTAACCCTAACCTTCCTTACGATCTGAACCCTAACTCGATGCACAAACCCTCTAAACTGCCAACATCAAAGCCAAACTAACTGCTGCTTGCTAACCTTGATTTGCGATCCATGTCAGACTCGGCTGATAGTTCTTTATTGCTATTGAATCAACTATCCTTCAAGTATTTGGGACTGTTTTTGATGTGTAGATGCATCAACTTGCACATGCTACTTCGTAACTAACAGTTGTTTCCTTATCTTTTCAGCTTTAGGCAGCTACAATCGAAAGAAAATGACCTTTCCAACGCGCCGTGGATGTGCGAGCCGTGGAACGCCAGACGTAAGTAATCGAACACTACGTCACAATCGTTTTGTAGCTAGAAGAACATTTGCGCGTGCATTGAATGGCGAGACTTTTACTGCTTGCAAAGAGACTTGTATCATCGAGAAAAAGCCGACTTGCAACTGCAAAGCCATTCGAGTGCTTGTTGCCATTGAAACCATTACAAAGACGAGTCGTTTAATTCGATTAGCAGCCAGTTGAAAGAAGCCATTTGAATGTTGTTTGTTGAAACATCGCGTAGATCGTTTGTTATTAGTCAGTGAGTGGAGGCGAAGATTTGGATTTGGACAGACTGTTAGCTAGTGATTGTGCTGAAGAAAAGTGTATAGGAATGAGTGACTTGATAGAGAAGAAAGAGAGAGAAAGAAAAAGAAAGTCTACAGCACCAGGTATTCCCAGGCGGTCACCCATCCAAGTACTAACCTGGCCCTACCGGGCTTGACTTCGGTGATCGGACGAGAACCGGTTTTTTCCCGGTGGTATGGCCGTAGACGAAGAATAATGTTGCAGTTTAAAGCTTTTGTAGCCGTGTTTTTTGGAGCAGTTAATTGGGTTGTTGGTGTTGTTGGGAGTGTTTGTTTGAAGAGGCTAGGGGTGGGGGGGACCCCTGTCAAAATTTTGCTTTGAGGGTTGTGTCTGCAGTGGGTTGGTTGAGTAGTGAGTAGTGAGCAGTGCGAGTGAGTGGGTAGGTAGTTAAGTAGAGTTGATGGAGTAGATGGAGTAGGTAGGAAGCTGCCTATGGGTGTCGATCCCACATGGTTGGGAGTAGTATTGTTGAAGGGCTGGTGGAGGGTGGGAGGAATTGGTTTATCGCTTCTCGGCCTTTTGGCTACGATCAAGTGTAGTAGCGGTTCCCCTATTCGTTAGGTTTGTGGGTTGCCTGTGTATCAGGCGACCTTTTCTGTTTTCCTGTTTATGGCGTTGATGTTTAGGCCGTTAACTGTGAGATTTGTTGGCGGCGAAAAGGATTTTACCAGTGAAGCGGTCTTCCGATACTTAGGAGGGCGAGAAGATGTTCATGAGATTGAGATTCTTTGCATTCAGAAGAGTATGCAGGGATACGTAGATGTCACCTTTCGGGATGAGGATTGTGTGGAGCGTATGCTGAAGGATACTGTGGTCCAAATAGATGGAAAGAACGTGACTCTCCAGAGAACTCATGAGACCAAGTCGTATGTGACCATACAGAATTTGCCTTATGAGATTGATAATAAACGCCTTTTTGACGAGATGGGCAAGTTTGGGAAAGTTTTTCAGGCAAGACACCAACCATTTGGAAAAGGCACGATGATTGTAAATGGAACCCGTATCGTGGAAATGGTAATTGAAAACGTTATCCCATCTTATTTTAAGATCGCGAACTGTGAAGTTTATGCATATTACAAAGGTCAGGAAAAATCTTGTCGACGTTGCAAGGAAATTGGGCATATTTTTAAGAACTGCCCAACTCGGAAGTGTTCTAACTGTAAAGAGCGTGGTCATTTTGCAAGCGAATGCAATAATGACATTGTGTGTAACAACTGCTCTAAGACTGGACATAAGCAAAGCCAATGTAATGAGAGTGGTAATGATGAATATGCATATAACTTGCTTAGCCGTCCATATCGTGGGGATAACGATGAGGTCTCCTCCAATAGAACCCGTTCGTTTAGCGAAGAATCGGATGGCGATGTGAGTGAGCGCCCCATTCAGAGAATGGAGGATCAAAATGATGATGATAACATTGGAAAGGAACCTGGAAATGAACCTGGAAATGAACCTGGAAATGAACCTGGAAATGAACCTGGAAATGAACAATTGGGTGAGATTACAACTATAGTGCTAGAGGAGGCGAGCGGAGTTAGTGGATCGCCTTCCTTTTCCCCGTCTTACGATGGAACAGTAGACTCTTTATTGGAAAACATTTCAGAATTCAGTGATTCGCAGGGTAAGATTGATACGGGTTGGACTCTTGCTGGGAGAAAGCGGGGGGCGTTCGGAGTTAATTTTGAGAAGCGCCCTAAGCGATAACTGTTTCCTTTAGTTAGTATATTATGGCTTGTTTAAGTGTTGTGTCCATAAATGTTCGTGGTGTTGCGTCCAATAATCGTAGAATTTTTGTTGCCAATGTTTTAAAGCGCTTTGATGTCTGTTTTGTACAAGAAAGTTTTGTGTGTAACCTTCGTAAGGCTGAAAAATTCAGGAAAATATGGGAGGGTAATTGTTTTTGGAGTTTTGGAGAGGAGAGAAGTGCGGGGGTGGGAATTTTTGTCAATAAGAATGTCGATTTGAATGTGCTAAGTGTTGTGAGGGATACGGAGGGTCGAGTGCTGAGTTTGTTGGTTAAATGGGGTGGTATTCGCTATTCGTTTGTCTGTGTGTATGCGCCTGTAGATGTTACGGCTCGTAAAGTTTTCTTTCGAGATTTGCATAAATATGTGTTCCCGAATTCGTATGTTGTGTTGGGAGGTGATTTTAATTGTGTTTTGTTGGATTGTGATTCGTCGTCTGTAACTGGAGTAAACAAAGGTGGTGCGAAGGAGTTGAGTAATGTTGTAAGTGACTTTGATTTAATTGATTTGTGGGTACATTTTCATCGTGGTGTTCGTTTATTTACGTGGATGGGTCAGGGAGTTGGATCTAGGTTAGATCGTTTTTATGTTTCGCGTGATTTGTTAGCGTCTTTTGGTAGTTGTTATGTGGAACCCTTAGGTGTATCTGATCATGACGGAGTGCGTTTTGTGTTAAATCAGAGTGGTGTGAGTATGAATAGAAAGAGTCTTTGGAAATTTAATAATAGTGTATTGAAGGATGAGTGTTTTGTGAAAGAATGTAGAGTGTGGTTGATTAAACAAATAGAGACGGTTAGAAAGAATGGAGTGAGGGCGTCTTGGGTGGGCTTTAAGAAACGTGTTAAGAAATATTGTATATTGTATAGTGTGCAGAGAGCTAAAGAGCGTCGTGTGTCTAGGAAGCGTTTAACTGATGAGATTATTTTTTTGAAGCGTAGATTTGCGAGAGGAGATGATGTGAGTGACATGATTAAGTTGAAAGAGAGTGAATTACAAAAGCTTATTGTGTGCGAGCAAGAGGGTGTGAAGGTACGGAGTAGAGCGAAGCTGATTGAAGAGGGTGAAAAAACTAGTCGATTTTTCTTTAGCCTTGTAAAAAGCCATGGTAAAGGGAATTTTATCGATGTTCTGAAGGATGAGAATGATGTGGAGAGAGAAAGTCAAGAAGAGAAGAAAAAAATCATTGAAGAGTTTTATTGTAAATTGTTTTGTAAAGAAGATGTAGATGTTAATTGTCAAGATGTATTGTTGAGTAACATATCTAAAGTTTTGTCTGAGGATGCTTGTGCTAGCTGTGAAGATTTGTTGTTAAAAGATGAGATTGAATGTGCTATGGGGGGGATGGCGTTAGGGAAAACCCCTGGCGAAGATGGCTTATCTTTAGAATTTTTTAAGTGTTTTAAGGATCTCTTTGTTCCTTTGTTGTGTGACTTAGCAAATGAATGTTTTCGCGCTGATGAGTTGCCTGTTGAATGTGTGCGTGGTGTTGTGCGTCTGGTGTTCAAGAAAGGTGAGCGTGCGGATTTGAAAAACTGGCGTCCGATTTCTTTATTGAATTTAGATTATAAGATTATTGCGAGAGTTCTGAGTAATAGATTGAAGGGAGTTATGGAGGGTATTATTTGTGAAGATCAAACGTGTGGAGTGATAGGCAGGTCAATTACTGATAATTTAAATTTGACGAGAGATGTTTTGGATCATATTGAGCAGACTGATGAGTGTGGAGTGCTGGTGAGTCTAGATCAGGAGAAAGCTTTTGATAGGGTGGATAGAGTTTTTTTAGATAGAGTATTAGAGAAGTTTGGTTTTGGGGAATGTTTTAGGAAATGGATGAGAGTGCTATACAGAGGTGCGTGTGCGAGAGTGATATGTAATGGTGAATTGACGAAGAGTGTAGTTTTAGAAAAAGGGATTAGGCAAGGCTGCCCTCTGTCGCCAATGCTTTATGTGCTAGTGGCAGAGGTGCTTGCGTGTAATGTGAGGTGTGAGAGTAGAATTAAAGGCTTCCTGGTCCCTGGATCAGGAGGTCAGTCAACGAATATATCGCAATATGCGGATGATACGTGTGCTGTGTTGAGAGATACTGGGTCTGTGAGTGTTTTGTTGGATGTTGTAGAGTTTTATGGTCGTGGGACAGGAGCGAAGTTAAATAGGAAGAAGTCTGAGGCGATGTGGTTGGGAAGTTGGAAGAGTAGAGTAGAAAAACCTTTTGGATTGAAGTGGGTGGTGAAGATGAAAGTGTTGGGTGTTTGGTTTGGTGATAATGTAGAGGATGAGAATTGGATTCTAAAGTGTGTGAAATTAAAGAATGTTTTGGATTTGTGGAGTAGTCGGAGTTTGTCTATACGTGGTAGAGTGTTGATTGTCAAAGTGTTAGGATTGTCTAAATTGGATTATTTGTCGAGAGTTTTGATTGTGCCAAATTGGGTTGTAGCTAGAGTAAATTCGTTGATTTGGAAGTTTGTATGGGGGGGTAGTGTCGAATTAGTGAAAAGGGGTTCTTGTTTATTGTCTGTATTGGAGGGGGGTCTGGGTATGGTGGATTTTGGGGTTAGAATACGAGCCTTGCGTGTAGTAAATGTTGTTAATAGTTTGAGTCGCGGTGAAGGGAAAATGTGGTGTTATATGCGTTATTTTGTAGGTAGTCGTGTTGCTGGGCTTCGTGATGAATGGAACGTACTTGTGAATAATTTAGTGCCAAATGCTGGTACTGTGACGTCTTATTATAGTAAAGTACTTGTGGATATTCGTGCTTTTGTTAATGATGTGAGTCCGGTGTTGAAGATTATGTATAATGTGATTGTTCGTGATGCTTTTGTAAGTCTAAGGTGTGTGCGCTATTGGGAAAGTGTCATAAGCGAAAGAATAGAGTGGAAGTGTGTGTGGCGTGATCTAAAGTTGTCTTTGTCTGAAAATATAATGAGTGAGTTGCGGTGGAGAATTGTTCAGAGAATTGTTAAAGTCAGAGTGAATCTTAGAGATTGGGGTTTTAATGTCGTGTCTGATCAATGTGCTGTATGTCAGGGAAGGGAGACTATTGAGCATTGTTTTTTGTATTGTAATCGTGTTAAAAGAGCTTGGGTTTGGGCTGAAAATATTGTGAAAAAATGGTGTAAGGATTTTGTTGTCAATGCAAAGTGTGTATTTTTGGGTCTGTTTAATGTAGCTTTAAGCCGTAAGAAACTTGTGATGTTTGTAGTAGAAACGATGTTGAATGTTATATGGTTCTTTAGAAATAGGGCAACATTTCATAATAGTGTTGTCCAGTATCGTGATATTATACGTAAATGCCGTGCTGATATTGTGTTTCGTCTGAATGTAGAAAAGTTTCGTTTGAGTGTCAATGAATTTAAATCAGTTTGGTGTTGTGATGATGTGTTGTGCAATAGCCATGATTTAGAAATATTAGTATAAAAGAAAAGAATGGAGACTGAATGATCTTGAAGTACTAGCATAAAAGAAGGACTATGAATAAGTATATAGGATTATGAATAAGTACATAGGTATAATGAAAATTGAATGATTTAGAAATATTAGTATAAAAGAATGGATTATGAATAAGTATATAGAATAGGTTTTTGAATAAGTATAAGTGATAGTAAATTGAATTTATGGAGGAGGTTGGCTTTGAATAAAAATAAGAACTATGTTTAGAAATATTAGTATCAAAGAATGGATTATGAATAAGTATAAGTGATAGTAAATTGAATTTATGGAGGAGGCTGGTTTAGAATAAAAAATAAGGTATAAGTGTAATAAATTGATTTAATGGAGGAGGCTGGTTTAGAATAAAAAATAAGGATGTAATAGAAGAATGTAATAGAAATAGAATGAAAATTGTAAATAGTAGTATGATTTTGTGAAGCTATATGATTTGATATAAGTGTGTAAAAATATAGGGCTTTTTAAGCCCGTTCTCTTATCTTTTTAAATAAAAGGTTATAAAAAAAAAAAAAAAAAAATCTGTTCTTATCAGCTTAATATCTGATACGCTGCTCATTGAGTAGCTCATATATTAAACTGATTTTTGGAACTGGGCTGTGGAAAAGAGGCTTGCCTCGTCCCAGCCACGGGTTGTCTCGGTATTGCACTACCTCCGTGTACGGCCCACTTCCTTCGGGAAGATTTTTCAACCTCAAAGAAAAACTAACTAACTAACTAACTAGCTTTGTGCTTGCTTGCCCCCACAGAACAAGGCCAGGTTGACAGCTAATCCCACACGCTGCAAGTTCAGGATGCAGGAGAGGTGAGTAATGTGGCGGCTTGATCAAGCATACTTACCTGACGCGGGAGGTTCACTGTGATCATGAAGGCAGTCCTCTCAGGGTGAGGCCCTCTCATTGCACTTCGATTGGGTTGACCCCTGCGATTACCCCAAATGTGGGTAACTCGAGCGTATAATTTCTGGTAGTGGGGACCTGCGTTCGCGCTAGTCCCCGAACAACTTCAAACAAACAACTAACTAACTAGCTAACTAACTAACTAACTTGTTTGTTTGCTTGCTTGCTTGCTTGCTGCTAGCTACCTCCAACTTCAACCCTACCTTGAAGGTTTCCCCCTACCTACCTACCTTTCTGCAAACCCCAACTGCATGTGTAACCCTGGCTGGATAGGTCATCCTAGCTTGTATCTTACCTTTAGCTTTGCACAAACCCTAGCCAGGATCGTAAACTTAGCTAGTATTTTACCTTTAGCTTTGCCCAAACCCTAGCGCAGATCGTAAACTTAGTGCGAATAGCAAACCCTAGCTAGTATTTTACCCTTAGCTTTCCACAAACCCTAACAGGGATCGTAAACGTAGTGTGAATAGTAACCCTAGCTCGTATTTTACCCTTAGCTTTCCACAAACCCTAGCGCAGATCGTAAACCTAGTGTGAATCGTAACCAAACCTAGTGCGAATTCTAACCCTAACTAGTTCACTCAAAGCCTAGAAAGTTAACCCTAACTGCGCTCAAACCCTAGTTCAATGGTAACCCTAGCTCAATACTAACCCTAGGTCAATCTTAACCCTAACCTTCCTTACGATCTGAACCCTAACTCGATGCACAAACCCTCTAAACTGCCAACATCAAAGCCAAACTAACTGCTGCTTGCTAACCTTGATTTGCGATCCATGTCAGACTCGGCTGATAGTTCTTTATTGCTATTGAATCAACTATCCTTCAAGTATTTGGGACTGTTTTTGATGTGTAGATGCATCAACTTGCACATGCTACTTCGTAACTAACAGTTGTTTCCTTATCTTTTCAGCTTTAGGCAGCTACAATCGAAAGAAAATGACCTTTCCAACGCGCCGTGGATGTGCGAGCCGTGGAACGCCAGACGTAAGTAATCGAACACTACGTCACAATCGTTTTGTAGCTAGAAGAACATTTGCGCGTGCATTGAATGGCGAGACTTTTACTGCTTGCAAAGAGACTTGTATCATCGAGAAAAAGCCGACTTGCAACTGCAAAGCCATTCGAGTGCTTGTTGCCATTGAAACCATTACAAAGACGAGTCGTTTAATTCGATTAGCAGCCAGTTGAAAGAAGCCATTTGAATGTTGTTTGTTGAAACATCGCGTAGATCGTTTGTTATTAGTCAGTGAGTGGAGGCGAAGATTTGGATTTGGACAGACTGTTAGCTAGTGATTGTGCTGAAGAAAAGTGTATAGGAATGAGTGACTTGATAGAGAAGAAAGAGAGAGAAAGAAAAAGAAAGTCTACAGCACCAGGTATTCCCAGGCGGTCACCCATCCAAGTACTAACCTGGCCCTACCGGGCTTGACTTCGGTGATCGGACGAGAACCGGTTTTTTCCCGGTGGTATGGCCGTAGACGAAGAATAATGTTGCAGTTTAAAGCTTTTGTAGCCGTGTTTTTTGGAGCAGTTAATTGGGTTGTTGGTGTTGTTGGGAGTGTTTGTTTGAAGAGGCTAGGGGTGGGGGGGACCCCTGTCAAAATTTTGCTTTGAGGGTTGTGTCTGCAGTGGGTTGGTTGAGTAGTGAGTAGTGAGCAGTGCGAGTGAGTGGGTAGGTAGTTAAGTAGAGTTGATGGAGTAGATGGAGTAGGTAGGAAGCTGCCTATGGGTGTCGATCCCACATGGTTGGGAGTAGTATTGTTGAAGGGCTGGTGGAGGGTGGGAGGAATTGGTTTATCGCTTCTCGGCCTTTTGGCTAAGATCAAGTGTAGTATCTTTCCTGGAAGAAGACGCTTTGGTGGACCAGTTCTGAAGATTACAAGTGCAAGAGGATCATTGGCCGAATCAAGTATTTGTGAGTATATGATTCCAGAAGTACGTCTCAGAAGTATGGAACCGCGAAGATGTCTGCCTGAAGAGGTTAGCCGCAAGATCGAAGTCTTGGCAGAAGCGGATGGTGATCCTGATTGGACTGTGACTGAGTGGAAGACCGGTGCAAGAGTAGTGCTCGAGTTCCACAAGAATAAGCCAAAGAGGAAAAGTGCAGCCAAGAAAGTACGAGACCTGAAAAGATTGGCAAAATTTATGTTAGAGAAGAAAAGTGATGAACAAATGGAGTCTGAAGAGCAAGTAGATGAAACTAATGAAGAAGAAATGGACACGGAAGATGATGAGATAGAAAATGCGAGCGAGCAAGGAAATCTGAGCGAACAAGATGAAAAGGATGTGAGCGAGCAAGGCGAATCAGCTGATGATGTGGAAAAAGATGATGATAAAGATGTGAGCGAGCAAGATATGAGCGAGCAAGATGATAAAGATGTGAGCGAGCCTAAAGAAGTAATAGATGTGGGATCTACAGAAAGCAGTGAAGAAAGCAGTAACAAAGAAAGTGAAGAAGATGGAGAACAACAAGAGAAAACAGAAAGTAGCGAAGAAAGTAGTGAGGATGATAAAGACGATGGTGAACAAAATAATGGAGAAGAAAATGGAGACAGTGAAGAAGAACATGAAGAAGATAAAGATGGTGAAGAGAAAGAAGAAAGAAGCGATGAACCTCAAAGTGAGAATGATAAAGAAGACAAAGATGAAGATCGAAGTAAAGATAAAGATCGAAAGGAAATGATGTTTCGTAAACTAAATAAAGAAGATCAAATGGACATGCTGTTTAATGAACTAAATAAACGATTATGTGCGCGAGGCAAGAAAGCGATGGATAGAGCTGAATTCGAGAAGCGAATGAGAATAAGGGATGAGAAGAAAGCCAGAGATGAAGATCAAAGTAAAGAAGAAGATCAAAAAGGAAAAGTGAAAGAGAACGCAATTGAACAATCAGTGTGTGCAGTCAAAACTGGAGCGATCCTAGTTTTTGATGATGTGCTCAATGAGCTTAATAAGCGATTGCGTAAGCTAGGTGAGAGCGAAATAGATAAAGCCTACCTTGAGAGCTGTGTGCATTACAGCAAGTATTATCGTCGAGGCATACCATGTACTCTGTACTCGCCAGAGCTACCTTGTGCGTGCAGAAGGGATCTGGAATTATGTGTCCTGTGTACAATAAGGGATAGGCCGTGTGATCGCTATATTTGTAGGGACTTGGCCCATGCGAAAGCCACTATAGTGATAAGAAACTACTATCAAAGTAGTCTGGAGCGGGAAATTTATGATATTCACTTAAGAAAGGAAAGGGAGGGAAGAGAAGATAATGGAAAATGGTAAATGAAGATAATGAGAGTACAGTAGTAGCGACTGAAGTGTAAAACAAATGTGAAGTTATATGATTTGATATAAGTGTGTAAAAATATAGGGCTTTTTAAGCCCGTTCTCTTATCTTTTTAAATAAAAGATTATAAAAAAAAAAAAAAAAAAAAAAAATCTGTTCTTATCAGCTTAATATCTGATACGCTGCTCATTGAGTAGCTCATATATTAAACTGATTTTTGGAACTGGGCTGTGGAAAAGAGGCTTGCCTCGTCCCAGCCACGGGTTGTCTCGGTATTGCACTACCTCCGTGTACGGCCCACTTCCTTCGGGAAGATTTTTCAACCTCAAAGAAAAACTAACTAACTAACTAACTAGCTTTGTGCTTGCTTGCCCCCACAGAACAAGGCCAGGTTGACAGCTAATCCCACACGCTGCAAGTTCAGGATGCAGGAGAGGTGAGTAATGTGGCGGCTTGATCAAGCATACTTACCTGACGCGGGAGATTTACTTGGGTAAAACTCTGTCCAAGTGGGTAAGAATCGGGCTTCCTGTGGTGGCTAGCCTTTCTGCTCTTCTGGAGTGTGACGTTCTTCTCCGTGTGGGATCCTTTTTTTGAGTAAGTGTTCATTGTATTCTTTTTCTCTTGTTTTGTGCTCGAGCTCGTTTTTCGAGCTTTTTTTGCCCGTTTTTTGCTATTTTTTTTTTCTTGTTTTTTGTGTGTGTTTTTTCGCACTGTGACGGTTTCCCAACATGGGAGACCGTCCCAGTTATGCAAATATTGCGGCCAGTACTGGACCGTCTCCTGGCGCGAGCATCGGTGCTCGCGCTGGTTTGATGACGCGTACTGGTTACGCAAATTTGCAAACAAAACCGATCAGACGGCCAAACACCGTCACCATCTTTATTCCTCGAGAATTCTCGAGGAAGTACGGTAAGGATGTTAAGCAGAAGGTGATCGACGCCATTACTGACGTCGTCTCCTCTGCTTACATCAAATGTATTCAGCCTGTTGGCTCGGAGGTGCGGGTCACCTTTTCGAGCCAACAGCACAAGGATACTTTGATCCATGAGGGCCTCAGTGTAGGAGGTCTGTCTCTCCCCATACGGGAGGCGGAGGTGAACCGCACCTTTGTGCATATTCACCGCCTGCCGTATGAGGTTCCAGATGACGACCTCGTTTCACTTCTAGACTACTACGGCAAGGTAGTGGAGGTGAAACGGGGCGTTGACAATATGGTCAGGGGGTGCGAGACTGGTTCTCGCACCGCAAAAATCGAGCTGCGGGAACACATGCCGCGTCTTTTGCGCTTGCGGGGATTCTGGTTCACCGCTTTCTACAAGGGCCAACCGGACTACTGCACCGGTTGTCGGAAGACGGGGCACGTCCTGCGGAATTGCCCGCTGGTGGGGAAGTGCTGGACCTGTGGGGCTGAGGGACACTTTGCCCGGGATTGCCCATCCAAATCCCCCATTAATACCAATGCCCCGGCGAGCCATGAGGAGTCCTCAGACAATGAGGCCTCACAACATAGTGATAGTGGCAATAACACACCGCCACCAAAAAGGTCACGAGGCCTTGAGACGCCGTCGAGGGGTGGACCCCCGTCAGGGCCCCTGCCCGGGAGGGGGGTAGAGAGTACGCAGGCTACCCCTCCCCTCCCAAGGAGACTTGTCTCCGGTACATTGCCGGAGAGTGGTTCGCCTAGTGTGCACCTTGATGAGGAGTGCGCTGACGATTCACTCTCCGAGGATGATGGGGACTACAATCCTGACACTGCCAGTTCGGCGGTGTCGGGTTGCGAGTCCCGGGTCTCCTCGGCAACTGGGCAGCAGGTGCCTTGTTATACGGGGGATTCCAACACAAACCCCAGCGGGTCTCTGTCCTTTTCACCGAGGACTCAAAATACTGGCTCGTCCCCTTTTACAGATGGGGATTCTACTTTGGCGGGCATCCCTTCGGTTCAAACCATCCAGTGTTCCTTGGGGGATTCCACCTTGGGGGTAATAACGACCCCTCCCCCTTCTATAGCCCTCAGTGTCAGCGACTCCCAGCTAGCGGGGGTTTCCCTGGGGGGTGAACCGGCTTCTGGCGGCCGGACGGTTGTCGGGGCCCTTGTGGACAGCGGTGAGTCCCTGGGTTCCTCGCAATCATTGGACCCGCCGGCTTTTGACTTTTCGCAGCCGCTTTTTGATTCCCAAAGCCAGTCTACTAGGTCACAGCCGCAAGGTGCGCGCAAGGGCGTGCACCGCATGCCGGTCATTGCGGCTGATCGACCTAATAGGCGTAGAGACAACCACTCTCAGAGGGACGAGCAAGACTCGCCGCCTCCTACACCCCCACCCCGCAGGGGGAGAAAGGAGTATAGAGACCGTTCACCGGTCTCTAAATCCTAATACCTCCAATGGCGGTAGTGATCAGTAGTCTTAACGTCTGCGGCCTGCGCCAGGACGTTAAAAGAGATGCCTTCCGACAGTGGTTACAGCACCACTGTCACGACATTGTCTGTCTGCAAGAGACTCATGCAGTCTCTGCAGACGAAATGTCGGACTGGTTTCGTTCCGCCGGCTATGAATGTGTCTCATCCCCGGGAACAAATCGTTCCCGCGGGGTGGCCATTCTCTACCGCTCTTCTCTTCAGGTCACCCGGCTTTGGAGAGATGATGTTGGTCGGTGGGTTCAAGCAGAGTTTTCCTATCAGGACACTGTGTTTAGGGTCGTCTCCTTGTACGCCCCTAATCGCAATCCTGATAGGGATTCCTTTTTCACCAAGGTCACTGATGCAGTCGACCCAGGCATCCCTGTGATGCTTGCGGGAGACTTCAACTCTGTCTTGGACCGTCGTGTAGATCGCAGAGGATCGAACCCTCTTAGCTCATACTCTGAGAGTTCTGATGCAATCAGACACTTGATGAGTGAAGCTGACTGTCTTGATGGGTGGAGACATCTTCATCCTCAAGATCGTAACTACACGTGGACGAAACCAGATGGCTCTCTTTCATCGAGAATCGATCTCATACTCTTTCCTAGGCAGTGGGCTCATGAGATGAGTGGGGCTAACATCTTGCCCTGCCCATACTCTGATCACTCCGCTGTTGTTCTGAGTTTCCATGTCCCGGATACCATCTCACCGGGACCTTCCTTCTGGAAACTCAACACCTCTATCCTAGACGAGAAGGAATACCATCTTCTCATAGAGGCCTTGTGGGGGCAATGGCAGAATCGTCGCGATGATTACGACTCTCTTCTGATGTGGTGGGACCTGGGCAAGTGTAAGATTCGGGACGCCACCATGAAATACTGCAAGGCACGTGCTTGTAAAAGGCGCTCTCAGCGTCAGTCCTTATTGGACGAGCTGGCCTCTCTCCGGTCCCAATTCGAACTGGGTCGGACGTCAGTCCTCACTCGCATGAAACAGTTGGAGAGTGAACTTCGAGCATTTGACCTAGATGCAGCTCGCGCTGCTCAGGTCCGTGCGCGTGCGCGTTGGGTAGAGGAGGGCGAAACCTCGTCCTCTTACTTCATGCGTCTCGAGAAGAGCAGGGGGAGTAGACAGCGGATCTCTGCTGTCCGCAAACCCGATGGGCAGGTCACTCGTGACATGCTCGACATCTTGGCGACGTGGAGAGATTTTTACCAAAATCTCTTCACTGCGTCTGATGTGGATTCTCAGGTCCAGAACGACATGTTCTCGAACCTGGAGTCCAAGCTCTCGGAGGCCGAAGCTGCTTCCTGCGAGGGACCATTGACCTTGAGTGATGCCTACGAGGCCCTCAAGGGGATGGCTCGGGGCAAGACCCCAGGCCTTGATGGTCTCCCCATGGAGTTTTACATAGGTTTCTGGCCGCTGGTCGGCCAGGACCTTGTAAACGTCTTGAACTGCGGCTTCGCTAACCAGCAACTTTCTATCTCGCAGCGCAGAGGTATCATCACCCTTATTCATAAGAGAGATGATACTCTGGAAATGAAGAACTGGCGCCCCATATCGCTCCTTAATGTCGACTACAAGATTGCGACCAGATGTATCGCTGGTCGTCTTCTTAAAGTCATAGGTAGCGTTGTGGCGGAAGATCAAACCTGCGGTATTCCTGGCCGTTTCATTGGGAATAATGTCTCTCTGCTGAGAGACATTATTCATTATGCAACAGTTGGAGATATACCTTTGAGTATTCTCTCTCTGGACCAAGAAAAGGCTTTTGATCGAGTTGATTGGGGCTTTATGCACCGCACTCTTTCCTCCATGGGGTTTGGGCCTTCTTTTTGTGGGTGGGTACGGCTTTTTTACACCGGGGTCTCGAGCGCCGTAGTGGTCAATGGTTACATCTCTGACTTTTTTGACCTCTCTCGAGGGGTCCGACAGGGATGTCCATTGAGTGCGCTCTTGTACGTGCTGACAGCTGAGGTGCTGGCATGCAACATCCGTGCTTGCGATAGGATTAAGGGGGTATCCCTACCCTCCGATCCTAGTCGTCAAGCAGTGATCTCTCAGTATGCCGATGACACAACGATCGTCTGTACTACAGATGACGCTGTGGTCGCCAGCTTTGAGATCTATGCCCAGTACGAGAAAGCATCTGGTGCACGAATCAATGCTGCAAAGTCCAAGGGCTTGTGGCTTGGTCCGTGGCGCCACCGTACTGATCCTCCTGTCCAGCTTCGGTGGTCTTCTACTTCCCTTCCTGTTTTGGGTACTTTTCTTGGTCCAGACAATCTGGAAGAATCCAACTTCCGCCCCAGAATCGAGTCCTTGACCAAGGTCTTGGACTCGTGGCGTCAGCGACAGCTCTCTTTCCGTGGAAAGAGTCTGGTTGTCAACGCTCTGGGCCTTTCTGGTCTCTGGTACACTGTGTCAGTGTTACCGGTGCCAGAATGGGTTGCAGTTGAGGTTGACCGGGCAATCCATTCCTTCTTGTGGTCCAACAAGAAGGAATTGATTGCACGAGCTACAGTCTGTCAGCCTACCACGGAGGGAGGAATCGGTTTCCCTTGCTTCCGGCACAGGGTTTCCGCATTCCATGGACAATGGATTCGAAGATACTTCGACTCCTCGTCCCCAAAGTGGAAAGCCTTCTTCGAACATTATATTGCTGAGCTTCCGAGGGATTTCCTCCGAAATCCCTATCGGCCTCGCAATACAACGCTGCCGCCTTTCTACCGGAATGTCGTGGAAGCCTGGAACGCCCTCGATGGAGGTGTCGTTACTGGCAGAACCGGCATTTTTTACAACCGGTCAGACAGCCCGTCAACTCTGACATCGCTGTCTGTGAAAGACGCTTATCAGTTGCTGGTCATGAAGAACAGACGCCCTCCGCACTGCGTAGCGAAGTTCACTCCCGTCTACCCCGATGTAGTGTGGCCTGATGCCTGGCAACAGGTCCACTGCTGCGCGATTGACAGGCAAGTCACTGATCTTGCCTGGAAGATCGCCCACGGGGTCATTTACACCGCGGCACGTCTCTCCGACTTTGGTTGGGGGAACGTGGATCCAACTTGTTTCTGCGGTCATCCTCGTGAGGACATCTCCCATCTCTTCTTTGGCTGTCCACTTGCCCAGAGTGCACTGGCTTGGGTGTCCTCGGTGATTCACCGGGGTCTACCTGATGCTCCAGACCTCACTGAACGCCGCGTTCTGTATGGGTTCACCCAACAGGAACGTGTCCCACCCATCTACACCTACATGGTGCACGTAGCCAAACACACCATCTGGCTACAACGGAACGACTTCCGGTTCCGTGACCTTAGACCCTGTGCGGCAACTGCCATTGCCTCGATACAAGGCCGTCTCCGCTTCATCCTCCCCATTGCGTTCAAACGTTGCAAGTCTGATGCAAGTCGGCGCAAGTTTGAACGGAAATGGGGAGCAAATGGAGCTGTTGGTCGTCTGATCAGCCATTGTTTTGTGGTCTCAGTGTGAATGTTGTCACATTTTATGTCTATGTAAGTCTGAGTAATTACACCGCCTAGTGGTGACATGACATGCTATCCTTTTTTGTAGTCTGATAGGCATGAGTTGTAGGTGTCAAAGACTTTGGGCACCGTTGGGATGCTGGTTGATTCTTTCTTGAGTCATGCCAGTTGTCTTTGTGTCAACGTGATGTTGTACTAGTAATTTGCAGGTGGGGGGCAGCACCCCAGCGAAGTTGGCGTACCAGGTGTACCCTGCAGTTTTGGCGTAACAGAAATCCCTTTCTGTATACGAGCAAAAAACAAAAAAACTTACCTGACGCGGGAGGTTCACTGTGATCATGAAGGCAGTCCTCTCAGGGTGAGGCCCTCTCATTGCACTTCGATTGGGTTGACCCCTGCGATTACCCCAAATGTGGGTAACTCGAGCGTATAATTTCTGGTAGTGGGGACCTGCGTTCGCGCTAGTCCCCGAACAACTTCAAACAAACAACTAACTAACTAGCTAACTAACTAACTAACTTGTTTGTTTGCTTGCTTGCTTGCTTGCTGCTAGCTACCTCCAACTTCAACCCTACCTTGAAGGTTTCCCCCTACCTACCTACCTTTCTGCAAACCCCAACTGCATGTGTAACCCTGGCTGGATAGGTCATCCTAGCTTGTATCTTACCTTTAGCTTTGCACAAACCCTAGCCAGGATCGTAAACTTAGCTAGTATTTTACCTTTAGCTTTGCCCAAACCCTAGCGCAGATCGTAAACTTAGTGCGAATAGCAAACCCTAGCTAGTATTTTACCCTTAGCTTTCCACAAACCCTAACAGGGATCGTAAACGTAGTGTGAATAGTAACCCTAGCTCGTATTTTACCCTTAGCTTTCCACAAACCCTAGCGCAGATCGTAAACCTAGTGTGAATCGTAACCAAACCTAGTGCGAATTCTAACCCTAACTAGTTCACTCAAAGCCTAGAAAGTTAACCCTAACTGCGCTCAAACCCTAGTTCAATGGTAACCCTAGCTCAATACTAACCCTAGGTCAATCTTAACCCTAACCTTCCTTACGATCTGAACCCTAACTCGATGCACAAACCCTCTAAACTGCCAACATCAAAGCCAAACTAACTGCTGCTTGCTAACCTTGATTTGCGATCCATGTCAGACTCGGCTGATAGTTCTTTATTGCTATTGAATCAACTATCCTTCAAGTATTTGGGACTGTTTTTGATGTGTAGATGCATCAACTTGCACATGCTACTTCGTAACTAACAGTTGTTTCCTTATCTTTTCAGCTTTAGGCAGCTACAATCGAAAGAAAATGACCTTTCCAACGCGCCGTGGATGTGCGAGCCGTGGAACGCCAGACGTAAGTAATCGAACACTACGTCACAATCGTTTTGTAGCTAGAAGAACATTTGCGCGTGCATTGAATGGCGAGACTTTTACTGCTTGCAAAGAGACTTGTATCATCGAGAAAAAGCCGACTTGCAACTGCAAAGCCATTCGAGTGCTTGTTGCCATTGAAACCATTACAAAGACGAGTCGTTTAATTCGATTAGCAGCCAGTTGAAAGAAGCCATTTGAATGTTGTTTGTTGAAACATCGCGTAGATCGTTTGTTATTAGTCAGTGAGTGGAGGCGAAGATTTGGATTTGGACAGACTGTTAGCTAGTGATTGTGCTGAAGAAAAGTGTATAGGAATGAGTGACTTGATAGAGAAGAAAGAGAGAGAAAGAAAAAGAAAGTCTACAGCACCAGGTATTCCCAGGCGGTCACCCATCCAAGTACTAACCTGGCCCTACCGGGCTTGACTTCGGTGATCGGACGAGAACCGGTTTTTTCCCGGTGGTATGGCCGTAGACGAAGAATAATGTTGCAGTTTAAAGCTTTTGTAGCCGTGTTTTTTGGAGCAGTTAATTGGGTTGTTGGTGTTGTTGGGAGTGTTTGTTTGAAGAGGCTAGGGGTGGGGGGGACCCCTGTCAAAATTTTGCTTTGAGGGTTGTGTCTGCAGTGGGTTGGTTGAGTAGTGAGTAGTGAGCAGTGCGAGTGAGTGGGTAGGTAGTTAAGTAGAGTTGATGGAGTAGATGGAGTAGGTAGGAAGCTGCCTATGGGTGTCGATCCCACATGGTTGGGAGTAGTATTGTTGAAGGGCTGGTGGAGGGTGGGAGGAATTGGTTTATCGCTTCTCGGCCTTTTGGCTAAGATCAAGTGTAGTATCTTTCCTGGAAGAAGACGCTTTGGTGGACCAGTTCTGAAGATTACAAGTGCAAGAGGATCATTGGCCGAATCAAGTATTTGTGAGTATATGATTCCAGAAGTACGTCTCAGAAGTATGGAACCGCGAAGATGTCTACCAGAAGAGGTTAGCCGCAAGATCGCAGTCTTGGCAGAAGCGGATCAAGATCCTGATTGGACTGTGACTGAGTGGAAGACCGGTGCAAGAGTAGTGCTTGAATTCCACAAGAATAAGCCGAAGAGGAAAAGTGCAGCCAAGAAAGTACGAGACCTGAAGAGATTGGCAAAATTTATGCTAGAGAAGAAGGCTAATGAAGAAGAAATGGAATCTGAAGAGCAAGTAGATGAAACTAATGAAGAAGAAATGGATACGGAAGATGATGAGATAGAAAATGCGAGCGAGCAAGGTGATGATAAAGATGTCAGCGAGCAAGATGATAAGGATGTGAGCGAGCAAGGTGATGATAAAGATGTGAGCGAGCAAGATGTGAGCGAGCAAGATGATAAAGATGTGAGCGAGCAAGGCGAATCAGCTGATGATGTGGAAAAAGATGATGATAAAGATGTGAGCGAGCAAGGTGTGAGCGAGCAAGATGATAAAGATGTGAGCGAGCCTAAAGAAGTAATAGATGTGGGATCTACAGAAAGCAGTGAAGAAAGCAGTAACGAAGAAAGTGAAGAAGATGGAGAACAACAAGAGAAAACAGAAAGTAGTGAAGAAAGTAGTGAGGAAGATGATAAAGATGATGGTGAAGAGAAAGATGAAATAAATGACGAACCTGAAAGTGAAAATGACAGAGATGACAAAGACGAAGATCAAAGTAAAGAAGAAGATCAAAAAAATGAAAAGAAAGACAAAGATGAAGATCGAAGTAAAGAAGAAGGTCAAAAGGATGAAAAGAAAGATAAAGATGAAGATCGAAGTAAAGAAAAAGAATATGAGGAAAACTACCGTAGTTTTGCTGCATTTGCACGTATGCATGGTAAAACGGTAATTAAAGAAGAATTTATAGCTGAACTGAGAAGGAGAGATGCAGCAAAGGAAAAGAAGAGATTAAAAGGAGAAGCTTCAATTCCTGACGAAGATTTCAGTACAACTATGGAAGAACATTTAATTTTTGCACGGAACCATTTTTGGTTCGACAACTTTCTTTTGAGGAACTTGACTTATCTGTTTAATAAACGATTATCTGAGCTAGGGAAGAATGAGATTGATATCGATTTTTTCAAAAAACGGGCACATTATAACCAGACTTATCGACATAGTATTCCAGGAACCTTAGCATGTGAACCTTGGACAAAGAGAGAATTGAAATTATGTGTCCTATGCACAGTGAGTGACTGCGATCAAGTAATATATAAGTGTAATAAGCCAGAAGCCCACAAGAATGCTACATTTTTGTACCGATGGTATCGGAATTGTGAAATTGCTGCTGAGATTCATACTTTGCATATGAATAAAGTCAGAGCAGGTATAGGTGATCATGGAGATAGAACATTATGAGTACAACTAGTGATATAGAGATAAATGATAATAATGATAATGAAATAGTAATTGGATTCGATATGAGTGTAAAAATATAGGGCTTTTTTAAGCCCGTTCTCTTATCTTTTTAAATAAAAGATTATAAAAAAAAAAAAAAAAAAAAAATCTGTTCTTATCAGCTTAATATCTGATACGCTGCTCATTGAGTAGCTCATATATTAAACTGATTTTTGGAACTGGGCTGTGGAAAAGAGGCTTGCCTCGTCCCAGCCACGGGTTGTCTCGGTATTGCACTACCTCCGTGTACGGCCCACTTCCTTCGGGAAGATTTTTCAACCTCAAAGAAAAACTAACTAACTAACTAACTAGCTTTGTGCTTGCTTGCCCCCACAGAACAAGGCCAGGTTGACAGCTAATCCCACACGCTGCAAGTTCAGGATGCAGGAGAGGTGAGTAATGTGGCGGCTTGATCAAGCATACTTACCTGACGCGGGAGATTTACTTGGGTAAAACTCTGTCCAAGTGGGTAAGAATCGGGCTTCCTGTGGTGGCTAGCCTTTCTGCTCTTCTGGAGTGTGACGTTCTTCTCCGTGTGGGATCCTTTTTTTGAGTAAGTGTTCAGTGTATTCTTTTTCTCTTGTTTTGTGCTCGAGCTCGTTTTTCGAGCTTTTTTTGCCCGTTTTTTGCTATTTTTTTTTCTTGTTTTTTGTGTGTGTTTTTTCGCACTGTGACGGTTTCCCAACATGGGAGACCGTCCCAGTTATGCAAATGTTACGGCCAGTACTGGACCGTCTCCTGGCGCGAGCATCGGTGCTCGCGCTGGTTTGATGACGCGTACTGGTTACGCAAATTTGCAAACAAAACCGATCAGACGGCCAAACACCGTCACCATCTTTATTCCTCGAGAATTCTCGAGGAAGTACGGTAAGGATGTTAAGCAGAAGGTGATCGGCGCCGTTACTGACGTCGTCTCCTCTGCTTACATCAAATGTATTCAGCCTGTTGGCTCTGAGGTGCGGGTCACCTTTTCGAGCCAACAGTACAAGGATACGCTACTACACGAGGGACTCAGTGTAGGAGGTTTGTCTCTCCCCATACGGGAGGCGGAGGTGAATCGCACCTTTGTGCATATTCACCGCCTGCCGTATGAGGTTCCGGATGACGACCTAGTTTCACTTCTAGACTACTACGGCAAGGTAGTGGAGGTGAAACGGGTCGTCGACAATATGGTCAGGGGGTGCGAGACTGGTTCTCGCACCGCAAAAATCGAGCTGCGGGAGCATATGCCGCGTCTTTTGCGCTTGCGGGGATTCTGGTTCACCGCTTTCTACAAGGGCCAACCGGACTACTGCACCGGTTGTCGGAAGACGGGGCACGTCCTGCGGAATTGCCCGCTGGTGGGGAAGTGCTGGACCTGTGGGGCTGAGGGACACTTTGCCCGGGATTGCCCATCAAAATCCCCCATTAATACCAATGCCTCTGCGAGCCATGAGGAGTCCTCAGACAATGAGGCCTCACAGCATAGTGATAGTGGCAATAACACACCGCCACCAAAAAGGCCAAGAGGCCTCGAGACGCCGTCGAGGGGTGGACCCCCGTCAGGGCCCCTGCCCGGGAGGGGGGTAGAGAGTACACAGGCTACCCCTCCCCTCCCAAGGAGACTTGTCTCCAGTACATTGCCGGAGAGTGGATCGCCCAGTGCACACCTTGATAAGGAGTGCGCTGACGCTTCACTCTCCGAGGATGATGAGGACTACAATCCTGACACTGCCACTTTGGCGATGTCGGATTGCGAGTCCCAGGTCTCCTCGGCAACTGGGCAGCAGGTGCCTTGTTATACGGGGGATACCAACACAAACCCCAGCGGGTCTCTGTCCTATTCACCGAGGACTCAAAATACTGGCTCGTCCCCTTTTACAGATGGGGACTCTACATTGGCGGGCATTCCTTCGGATCAAACCATCCAGTGTTCCTTGGGGGATTCCACCTTGGGGGTAATAACGACCCCTCCCCCTTCTATAGCCCTCAGTGTCAGCGACTCCCAGCTAGCGGGGGTTTCCCTGGGGGGTGAACCGGCTTCTGGCGGCCGGACGGTTGTCGGGGCCCTTGTGGACAGCGGTGAATCCCTGGGTCCCTCGCAATCATTGGACCCCCCGGCATTTGACTTTTCGCAGTCGCTTTTTGATTCCCAACCAAGCCAGTCTACTAGGTCACAGACGCAAGGTGCGCGCAAGGGCGTGCACCGCATGCCGGTCATTGCGGCTGATCGACCTAATAGGCTGCGTAGAGACAACCACTCTCAGAGGGACGAACAAGACTCGCCGCCTCCTACACCCCCACCCCGCAAGGGGAAGAAGGCGTATAGAGACCGTTCACCGGTCTCTAAATCCTAATCCTTCCAATGGCGGTAGTGATCAGTAGTCTTAACGTCTGCGGCCTGCGCCAGGACGTTAAAAGAGATGCCTTCCGACAGTGGTTACAGCACCACTGTCACGACATTGTCTGTCTGCAAGAGACTCATGCAGTCTCTGCAGACGAAATGTCGGACTGGTTTCGTTCCGCCGGCTATGAATGTGTCTCATCCCCGGGAACAAATCGTTCCCGCGGGGTGGCCATTCTTTACCGCTCTTCTCTCCAGGTCACCCGGCTTTGGAGAGATGATGTTGGTCGGTGGGTGCAAGCAGAGTTTTCCTATCAGGACACTGTGTTTAGGGTCGTCTCTTTGTACGCCCCTAATCGCAATCCTGATAGGGATTCCTTTTTCACCAAGGTCACTGATGCGGTCGACCCAGGCATCCCTGTGATGCTTGCGGGAGACTTCAACTCTGTCTTGGACCGTCGTGTAGATCGCAGAGGATCGAACCCTCTTAGCTCATACTCCGAGAGCTCTGATGCAATCAGACACTTGATGAGTGAAGCTGACTGTCTTGATGGGTGGAGACATCTTCATCCTCAAGATCGTAACTACACGTGGACGAAACCAGATGGCTCTCTTTCATCGAGAATCGATCTAATACTCTTTCCTAGGCAGTGGGCTCATGAGATGAGTGGGGCTAACATCTTGCCCTGCCCATACTCTGATCACTCCGCTGTTGTTCTGAGTTTCCATGTCCCGGATACCATCTCACCGGGACCTTCCTTCTGGAAACTCAACACCTCTATCTTAGAAGAGAAGGAATACCATCTTCTCATAGAGGCCTTGTGGGGGCAATGGCAGAATCGTCGCGACGATTACGACTCTCTCTCGATGTGGTGGGACCTGGGCAAGTGTAAGATTCGGGACGCCACCATGAAATATTGCAAGGCACGTGCTTGTAAAAGGCGCTCTGAGCGTCAGTCCTTATTGGACGAGCTGGCCTCTCTCCGGTCCCAATTCGAACTGGGTCGGACATCAGTCCTCACTCGCATGAAACAGTTGGAGAGTGAACTTCGAGCATTTGACCTAGATGCAGCTCGCGCTGCTCAGGTCCGTGCGCGTGCGCGTTGGGTAGAAGAGGGCGAAACTTCGTCCTCTTACTTCATGCGTCTCGAGAAGAGCAGGGGGAGTAGACAGCGGATCTCTGCTGTCCGCAAACCCGATGGGCAGGTCACTCGTGACATGCTCGACATCTTGGCGACGTGGAGAGATTTTTACCAAAATCTCTTCACTGCGTCTGATGTGGATTCTCGGGTCCAGAACGACATGTTCTCGAACCTGGAGTCCAAGCTCTCGGAGGCCGAAGCTGCTTCCTGTGAGGGACCATTGACCTTGAGTGATGCCTACGAGGCCCTCAAGGGGATGGCTCGGGGCAAGACCCCAGGCCTTGATGGTCTCCCCATGGAGTTTTACATAGGTTTCTGGCCGCTGGTCGGCCAGGACCTTGTAAACGTCTTGAACTGCGGCTTCGCTAACCAGCAACTTTCTATCTCGCAGCGCAGAGGTATCATCACCCTTATTCATAAGAGAGATGATACTCTGGAAATGAAGAACTGGCGCCCCATATCGCTCCTTAATGTCGACTACAAGATTGCGACCAGATGTATCGCTGGTCGTCTTCTTAAAGTCATAGGTAGCGTTGTGGCGGAAGATCAAACCTGCGGTATTCCTGGCCGTTTCATTGGGAATAATGTCTCTCTGCTGAGAGACATTATTCATTATGCAACAGTTGGAGATATACCTTTGAGTATTCTCTCTCTGGACCAGGAAAAGGCTTTTGATCGAGTTGATTGGGGCTTTATGCACCGCACTCTTTCCTCCATGGGGTTTGGGCCTTCTTTTTGTGGGTGGGTACGCCTTTTTTACACCGGCGTCTCGAGCGCAGTGGTGGTCAATGGTTACATCTCTGACTTTTTTGACCTCTCTCGAGGGGTCCGACAGGGATGTCCATTGAGTGCGCTCCTGTACGTGCTGACAGCCGAGGTGCTGGCATGCAACATCCGTGCTTGCGATAGGATTAAGGGGGTATCCCTACCCTCCGATCCTAGTCGTCAAGCAGTGATCTCTCAGTATGCCGATGACACAACGATCGTCTGTACTACAGATGACGCTGTGGTCGCCAGCTTTGAGATCTATGCCCAGTACGAGAAAGCATCTGGTGCACGAATCAATGCTGCAAAGTCCAAGGGCTTGTGGCTTGGTCCGTGGCGCCACCGTACTGATCCTCCTGTCCAGCTTCGGTGGTCTTCTACTTCCCTTCCTGTTTTGGGTACTTTTCTTGGTCCAGACAATCTGGAAGAATCCAACTTCCGCCCCAGAATCGAGTCCTTGACCAAGGTCTTGGACTCGTGGCGTCAGCGACAGCTCTCTTTCCGTGGAAAGAGCCTGGTTGTCAACGCTCTGGGCCTTTCTGGTCTCTGGTACACTGTGTCAGTGTTACCGGTGCCAGAATGGGTTGCAGTTGAGGTTGACCGGGCAATCCATTCCTTCTTGTGGTCCAACAAGAAGGAATTGATTGCACGAGCTACAGTCTGTCAGCCTACCACGGAGGGAGGAATCGGTTTCCCTTGCTTCCGGCACAGGGTTTCCGCATTCCATGGACAATGGATTCGAAGGTACTTCGACTCCTCGTCCCCAAAGTGGAAAGCCTTCTTCGAACATTATATTGCTGAGCTTCCGAGGGATTTCCTCCGAAATCCCTATCGGCCTCGCAATACAACGCTGCCGCCTTTCTACCGGAATGTCGTGGAAGCCTGGAACGCCCTCGATGGAGGTGTCGTTACTGGCAGAACCGGCATTTTTTACAACCGGTCAGACAGCCCGTCAACTCTGACATCGCTGTCTGTGAAAGGCGCTTATGAGTTGCTGGTCATGAAGAACAGACGCCCTCCGCACTGCGTAGCGAAGTTCACTCCCGTCTACCCCGATGTAGTGTGGCCTGATGCCTGGCAACAGGTCCACTGCTGCGCGATTGACAGGCAAGTCACTGATCTTGCCTGGAAGATCGCCCACGGGGTCATTTACACCGCGGCACGTCTCTCCGACTTTGGTTGGGGGAACGTGGATCCAACTTGTTTCTGCGGTCATCCTCGTGAGGACATCTCCCATCTCTTCTTTGGCTGTCCACTTGCCCAGAGTGCACTGGCTTGGGTGTCCTCGGTGATTCACCGGGGTCTACCTGATGCTCCAGACCTCACTGAACGCCGCGTTCTGTATGGGTTCACCCAACAGGAACGTGTCCCACCCATCTACACCTACATGGTGCACGTAGCCAAACACACCATCTGGCTACAACGGAACGACTTCCGGTTCCGTGACCTTAGACCCTGTGCGGCAACTGCCATTGCCTCGATACAAGGCCGTCTTCGCTTCATCCTCCCCATTGCGTTCAAACGTTGCAAGTCTGATGCAAGTCGGCGCAAGTTTGAACGGAAATGGGGAGCAAATGGAGCTGTTGGTCGTCTGATCAGCCATTGTTTTGTGGTCTCAGTGTGAATGTTGTCACATTTTATGTCTATGTAAGTCTGAGTAATTACACCGCCTAGTGGTGACATGACATGCTATCCTTTTTTGTAGTCTGATAGGCATGAGTTGTAGGTGTCAAAGACTTTGGGCACCGTTGGGATGCTGGTTGATTCTCTCTTGAGTCATGCCAGTTGTCTTTGTGTCAACGTGATGTTGTACTAGTAATTTGCAGGTGGGGGGCAGCACCCCAGCGAAGTTGGCGTACCAGGTGTACCCTGCAGTTTTGGCGTAACAGAAATCCCTTTCTGTATACGAGCAAAAAACAAAAAAACTTACCTGACGCGGGAGGTTCACTGTGATCATGAAGGCAGTCCTCTCAGGGTGAGGCCCTCTCATTGCACTTCGATTGGGTTGACCCCTGCGATTACCCCAAATGTGGGTAACTCGAGCGTATAATTTCTGGTAGTGGGGACCTGCGTTCGCGCTAGTCCCCGAACAACTTCAAACAAACAACTAACTAACTAGCTAACTAACTAACTAACTTGTTTGTTTGCTTGCTTGCTTGCTTGCTGCTAGCTACCTCCAACTTCAACCCTACCTTGAAGGTTTCCCCCTACCTACCTACCTTTCTGCAAACCCCAACTGCATGTGTAACCCTGGCTGGATAGGTCATCCTAGCTTGTATCTTACCTTTAGCTTTGCACAAACCCTAGCCAGGATCGTAAACTTAGCTAGTATTTTACCTTTAGCTTTGCCCAAACCCTAGCGCAGATCGTAAACTTAGTGCGAATAGCAAACCCTAGCTAGTATTTTACCCTTAGCTTTCCACAAACCCTAACAGGGATCGTAAACGTAGTGTGAATAGTAACCCTAGCTCGTATTTTACCCTTAGCTTTCCACAAACCCTAGCGCAGATCGTAAACCTAGTGTGAATCGTAACCAAACCTAGTGCGAATTCTAACCCTAACTAGTTCACTCAAAGCCTAGAAAGTTAACCCTAACTGCGCTCAAACCCTAGTTCAATGGTAACCCTAGCTCAATACTAACCCTAGGTCAATCTTAACCCTAACCTTCCTTACGATCTGAACCCTAACTCGATGCACAAACCCTCTAAACTGCCAACATCAAAGCCAAACTAACTGCTGCTTGCTAACCTTGATTTGCGATCCATGTCAGACTCGGCTGATAGTTCTTTATTGCTATTGAATCAACTATCCTTCAAGTATTTGGGACTGTTTTTGATGTGTAGATGCATCAACTTGCACATGCTACTTCGTAACTAACAGTTGTTTCCTTATCTTTTCAGCTTTAGGCAGCTACAATCGAAAGAAAATGACCTTTCCAACGCGCCGTGGATGTGCGAGCCGTGGAACGCCAGACGTAAGTAATCGAACACTACGTCACAATCGTTTTGTAGCTAGAAGAACATTTGCGCGTGCATTGAATGGCGAGACTTTTACTGCTTGCAAAGAGACTTGTATCATCGAGAAAAAGCCGACTTGCAACTGCAAAGCCATTCGAGTGCTTGTTGCCATTGAAACCATTACAAAGACGAGTCGTTTAATTCGATTAGCAGCCAGTTGAAAGAAGCCATTTGAATGTTGTTTGTTGAAACATCGCGTAGATCGTTTGTTATTAGTCAGTGAGTGGAGGCGAAGATTTGGATTTGGACAGACTGTTAGCTAGTGATTGTGCTGAAGAAAAGTGTATAGGAATGAGTGACTTGATAGAGAAGAAAGAGAGAGAAAGAAAAAGAAAGTCTACAGCACCAGGTATTCCCAGGCGGTCACCCATCCAAGTACTAACCTGGCCCTACCGGGCTTGACTTCGGTGATCGGACGAGAACCGGTTTTTTCCCGGTGGTATGGCCGTAGACGAAGAATAATGTTGCAGTTTAAAGCTTTTGTAGCCGTGTTTTTTGGAGCAGTTAATTGGGTTGTTGGTGTTGTTGGGAGTGTTTGTTTGAAGAGGCTAGGGGTGGGGGGGACCCCTGTCAAAATTTTGCTTTGAGGGTTGTGTCTGCAGTGGGTTGGTTGAGTAGTGAGTAGTGAGCAGTGCGAGTGAGTGGGTAGGTAGTTAAGTAGAGTTGATGGAGTAGATGGAGTAGGTAGGAAGCTGCCTATGGGTGTCGATCCCACATGGTTGGGAGTAGTATTGTTGAAGGGCTGGTGGAGGGTGGGAGGAATTGGTTTATCGCTTCTCGGCCTTTTGGCTAAGATCAAGTGTAGTATCTGTTCTTATCAGCTTAATATCTGATACGCTGCTCATTGAGTAGCTCATATATTAAACTGATTTTTGGAACTGGGCTGTGGAAAAGAGGCTTGCCTCGTCCCAGCCACGGGTTGTCTCGGTATTGCACTACCTCCGTGTACGGCCCACTTCCTTCGGGAAGATTTTTCAACCTCAAAGAAAAACTAACTAACTAACTAACTAGCTTTGTGCTTGCTTGCCCCCACAGAACAAGGCCAGGTTGACAGCTAATCCCACACGCTGCAAGTTCAGGATGCAGGAGAGGTGAGTAATGTGGCGGCTTGATCAAGCATACTTACCTGACGCGGGAGGTTCACTGTGATCATGAAGGCAGTCCTCTCAGGGTGAGGCCCTCTCATTGCACTTCGATTGGGTTGACCCCTGCGATTACCCCAAATGTGGGTAACTCGAGCGTATAATTTCTGGTAGTGGGGACCTGCGTTCGCGCTAGTCCCCGAACAACTTCAAACAAACAACTAACTAACTAGCTAACTAACTAACTAACTTGTTTGTTTGCTTGCTTGCTTGCTTGCTGCTAGCTACCTCCAACTTCAACCCTACCTTGAAGGTTTCCCCCTACCTACCTACCTTTCTGCAAACCCCAACTGCATGTGTAACCCTGGCTGGATAGGTCATCCTAGCTTGTATCTTACCTTTAGCTTTGCACAAACCCTAGCCAGGATCGTAAACTTAGCTAGTATTTTACCTTTAGCTTTGCCCAAACCCTAGCGCAGATCGTAAACTTAGTGCGAATAGCAAACCCTAGCTAGTATTTTACCCTTAGCTTTCCACAAACCCTAACAGGGATCGTAAACGTAGTGTGAATAGTAACCCTAGCTCGTATTTTACCCTTAGCTTTCCACAAACCCTAGCGCAGATCGTAAACCTAGTGTGAATCGTAACCAAACCTAGTGCGAATTCTAACCCTAACTAGTTCACTCAAAGCCTAGAAAGTTAACCCTAACTGCGCTCAAACCCTAGTTCAATGGTAACCCTAGCTCAATACTAACCCTAGGTCAATCTTAACCCTAACCTTCCTTACGATCTGAACCCTAACTCGATGCACAAACCCTCTAAACTGCCAACATCAAAGCCAAACTAACTGCTGCTTGCTAACCTTGATTTGCGATCCATGTCAGACTCGGCTGATAGTTCTTTATTGCTATTGAATCAACTATCCTTCAAGTATTTGGGACTGTTTTTGATGTGTAGATGCATCAACTTGCACATGCTACTTCGTAACTAACAGTTGTTTCCTTATCTTTTCAGCTTTAGGCAGCTACAATCGAAAGAAAATGACCTTTCCAACGCGCCGTGGATGTGCGAGCCGTGGAACGCCAGACGTAAGTAATCGAACACTACGTCACAATCGTTTTGTAGCTAGAAGAACATTTGCGCGTGCATTGAATGGCGAGACTTTTACTGCTTGCAAAGAGACTTGTATCATCGAGAAAAAGCCGACTTGCAACTGCAAAGCCATTCGAGTGCTTGTTGCCATTGAAACCATTACAAAGACGAGTCGTTTAATTCGATTAGCAGCCAGTTGAAAGAAGCCATTTGAATGTTGTTTGTTGAAACATCGCGTAGATCGTTTGTTATTAGTCAGTGAGTGGAGGCGAAGATTTGGATTTGGACAGACTGTTAGCTAGTGATTGTGCTGAAGAAAAGTGTATAGGAATGAGTGACTTGATAGAGAAGAAAGAGAGAGAAAGAAAAAGAAAGTCTACAGCACCAGGTATTCCCAGGCGGTCACCCATCCAAGTACTAACCTGGCCCTACCGGGCTTGACTTCGGTGATCGGACGAGAACCGGTTTTTTCCCGGTGGTATGGCCGTAGACGAAGAATAATGTTGCAGTTTAAAGCTTTTGTAGCCGTGTTTTTTGGAGCAGTTAATTGGGTTGTTGGTGTTGTTGGGAGTGTTTGTTTGAAGAGGCTAGGGGTGGGGGGGACCCCTGTCAAAATTTTGCTTTGAGGGTTGTGTCTGCAGTGGGTTGGTTGAGTAGTGAGTAGTGAGCAGTGCGAGTGAGTGGGTAGGTAGTTAAGTAGAGTTGATGGAGTAGATGGAGTAGGTAGGAAGCTGCCTATGGGTGTCGATCCCACATGGTTGGGAGTAGTATTGTTGAAGGGCTGGTGGAGGGTGGGAGGAATTGGTTTATCGCTTCTCGGCCTTTTGGCTAAGATCAAGTGTAGTATCTTTCCTGGAAGAAGACGCTTTGGTGGACCAGTTCTGAAGATTACAAGTGCAAGAGGATCATTGGCCGAATCAAGTATTTGTGAGTATATGATTCCAGAAGTACGTCTCAGAAGTATGGAACCGCGAAGATGTCTGCCTGAAGAGGTTAGCCGCAAGATCGAAGTCTTGGCAGAAGCGGATGGTGATCCTGATTGGACTGTGACTGAGTGGAAGACCGGTGCAAGAGTAGTGCTCGAGTTCCACAAGAATAAGCCAAAGAGGAAAAGTGCAGCCAAGAAAGTACGAGACCTGAAAAGATTGGCAAAATTTATGTTAGAGAAGAAAAGTGATGAACAAATGGAGTCTGAAGAGCAAGTAGATGAAACTAATGAAGAAGAAATGGACACGGAAGATGATGAGATAGAAAATGCGAGCGAGCAAGGAAATCTGAGCGAACAAGATGAAAAGGATGTGAGCGAGCAAGGCGAATCAGCTGATGATGTGGAAAAAGATGATGATAAAGATGTGAGCGAGCAAGATATGAGCGAGCAAGATGATAAAGATGTGAGCGAGCCTAAAGAAGTAATAGATGTGGGATCTACAGAAAGCAGTGAAGAAAGCAGTAACAAAGAAAGTGAAGAAGATGGAGAACAACAAGAGAAAACAGAAAGTAGCGAAGAAAGTAGTGAGGATGATAAAGACGATGGTGAACAAAATAATGGAGAAGAAAATGGAGACAGTGAAGAAGAACATGAAGAAGATAAAGATGGTGAAGAGAAAGAAGAAAGAAGCGATGAACCTCAAAGTGAGAATGATAAAGAAGACAAAGATGAAGATCGAAGTAAAGATAAAGATCGAAAGGAAATGATGTTTCGTAAACTAAATAAAGAAGATCAAATGGACATGCTGTTTAATGAACTAAATAAACGATTATGTGCGCGAGGCAAGAAAGCGATGGATAGAGCTGAATTCGAGAAGCGAATGAGAATAAGGGATGAGAAGAAAGCCAGAGATGAAGATCAAAGTAAAGAAGAAGATCAAAAAGGAAAAGTGAAAGAGAACGCAATTGAACAATCAGTGTGTGCAGTCAAAACTGGAGCGATCCTAGTTTTTGATGATGTGCTCAATGAGCTTAATAAGCGATTGCGTAAGCTAGGTGAGAGCGAAATAGATAAAGCCTACCTTGAGAGCTGTGTGCATTACAGCAAGTATTATCGTCGAGGCATACCATGTACTCTGTACTCGCCAGAGCTACCTTGTGCGTGCAGAAGGGATCTGGAATTATGTGTCCTGTGTACAATAAGGGATAGGCCGTGTGATCGCTATATTTGTAGGGACTTGGCCCATGCGAAAGCCACTATAGTGATAAGAAACTACTATCAAAGTAGTCTGGAGCGGGAAATTTATGATATTCACTTAAGAAAGGAAAGGGAGGGAAGAGAAGATAATGGAAAATGGTAAATGAAGATAATGAGAGTACAGTAGTAGCGACTGAAGTGTAAAACAAATGTGAAGTTATATGATTTGATATAAGTGTGTAAAAATATAGGGCTTTTTAAGCCCGTTCTCTTATCTTTTTAAATAAAAGATTATAAAAAAAAAAAAAAAAAAAAAAAAAAAAATCTGTTCTTATCAGCTTAATATCTGATACGCTGCTCATTGAGTAGCTCATATATTAAACTGATTTTTGGAACTGGGCTGTGGAAAAGAGGCTTGCCTCGTCCCAGCCACGGGTTGTCTCGGTATTGCACTACCTCCGTGTACGGCCCACTTCCTTCGGGAAGATTTTTCAACCTCAAAGAAAAACTAACTAACTAACTAACTAGCTTTGTGCTTGCTTGCCCCCACAGAACAAGGCCAGGTTGACAGCTAATCCCACACGCTGCAAGTTCAGGATGCAGGAGAGGTGAGTAATGTGGCGGCTTGATCAAGCATACTTACCTGACGCGGGAGGTTCACTGTGATCATGAAGGCAGTCCTCTCAGGGTGAGGCCCTCTCATTGCACTTCGATTGGGTTGACCCCTGCGATTACCCCAAATGTGGGTAACTCGAGCGTATAATTTCTGGTAGTGGGGACCTGCGTTCGCGCTAGTCCCCGAACAACTTCAAACAAACAACTAACTAACTAGCTAACTAACTAACTAACTTGTTTGTTTGCTTGCTTGCTTGCTTGCTGCTAGCTACCTCCAACTTCAACCCTACCTTGAAGGTTTCCCCCTACCTACCTACCTTTCTGCAAACCCCAACTGCATGTGTAACCCTGGCTGGATAGGTCATCCTAGCTTGTATCTTACCTTTAGCTTTGCACAAACCCTAGCCAGGATCGTAAACTTAGCTAGTATTTTACCTTTAGCTTTGCCCAAACCCTAGCGCAGATCGTAAACTTAGTGCGAATAGCAAACCCTAGCTAGTATTTTACCCTTAGCTTTCCACAAACCCTAACAGGGATCGTAAACGTAGTGTGAATAGTAACCCTAGCTCGTATTTTACCCTTAGCTTTCCACAAACCCTAGCGCAGATCGTAAACCTAGTGTGAATCGTAACCAAACCTAGTGCGAATTCTAACCCTAACTAGTTCACTCAAAGCCTAGAAAGTTAACCCTAACTGCGCTCAAACCCTAGTTCAATGGTAACCCTAGCTCAATACTAACCCTAGGTCAATCTTAACCCTAACCTTCCTTACGATCTGAACCCTAACTCGATGCACAAACCCTCTAAACTGCCAACATCAAAGCCAAACTAACTGCTGCTTGCTAACCTTGATTTGCGATCCATGTCAGACTCGGCTGATAGTTCTTTATTGCTATTGAATCAACTATCCTTCAAGTATTTGGGACTGTTTTTGATGTGTAGATGCATCAACTTGCACATGCTACTTCGTAACTAACAGTTGTTTCCTTATCTTTTCAGCTTTAGGCAGCTACAATCGAAAGAAAATGACCTTTCCAACGCGCCGTGGATGTGCGAGCCGTGGAACGCCAGACGTAAGTAATCGAACACTACGTCACAATCGTTTTGTAGCTAGAAGAACATTTGCGCGTGCATTGAATGGCGAGACTTTTACTGCTTGCAAAGAGACTTGTATCATCGAGAAAAAGCCGACTTGCAACTGCAAAGCCATTCGAGTGCTTGTTGCCATTGAAACCATTACAAAGACGAGTCGTTTAATTCGATTAGCAGCCAGTTGAAAGAAGCCATTTGAATGTTGTTTGTTGAAACATCGCGTAGATCGTTTGTTATTAGTCAGTGAGTGGAGGCGAAGATTTGGATTTGGACAGACTGTTAGCTAGTGATTGTGCTGAAGAAAAGTGTATAGGAATGAGTGACTTGATAGAGAAGAAAGAGAGAGAAAGAAAAAGAAAGTCTACAGCACCAGGTATTCCCAGGCGGTCACCCATCCAAGTACTAACCTGGCCCTACCGGGCTTGACTTCGGTGATCGGACGAGAACCGGTTTTTTCCCGGTGGTATGGCCGTAGACGAAGAATAATGTTGCAGTTTAAAGCTTTTGTAGCCGTGTTTTTTGGAGCAGTTAATTGGGTTGTTGGTGTTGTTGGGAGTGTTTGTTTGAAGAGGCTAGGGGTGGGGGGGACCCCTGTCAAAATTTTGCTTTGAGGGTTGTGTCTGCAGTGGGTTGGTTGAGTAGTGAGTAGTGAGCAGTGCGAGTGAGTGGGTAGGTAGTTAAGTAGAGTTGATGGAGTAGATGGAGTAGGTAGGAAGCTGCCTATGGGTGTCGATCCCACATGGTTGGGAGTAGTATTGTTGAAGGGCTGGTGGAGGGTGGGAGGAATTGGTTTATCGCTTCTCGGCCTTTTGGCTAAGATCAAGTGTAGTATCTTTCCTGGAAGAAGACGCTTTGGTGGACCAGTTCTGAAGATTGTGCAAGAGGATCATTGGCCGAATCAAGATTTGTGAGTATATGATTCCACAAGTACGTCTCAGAAGTATGGAACCGCGAAGATGTCTGCCTGAAGAGGTTACCCGCAAGATCGAAGTCTTAGCAGAAGCGGATCAAGACCCTGATTGGACTGTGACTGAATGGAAGACTGGTGCAAGAGTAGTGCTCGAGTTCCACAAGAATAAGCCGAAGAGAAAAAGTGCAGCCAAGAAAGTGCGAGACCTGAAAAGACTGGCAAAGTTTATGCTAGAGAAGAAGGCTAATGAAGAAGAAATGGAATCTGAAGAGCAAGTAGATGAAACTAATGAAGAAGAAATGGACATGGAGGAAAATGCGAGCGAGCAAGGAGATCTGAGCGAGCAAGATGATAAAGATGTGAGCGAGCAAGGAGATCTGAGCGAGCAACATGATGTGAGCGAGCATACTGATGACGATGATGATAAAAAAATAATACATGTGGGATCTACAGAAAGCAGCGAAGAAAGCAGCACCGAAGAAAGTGAAGAAGATGGAGAACAACAAGAGAAAACAGAATGTAGCGAAGAAAGCAGTGAGGAAGATGATAAAGACGATGGAAAAAATGACGAACCTGAAAGTGAAATTGATAGAGAAGACAAAGATGAAGATCGGGGTAAAGAAGAAGATCGAAAGGAAGAAAAGAAAGACAAAGATGAAGATCGAAGCAAAGAAGAAGGTCAAAACGATGAAAAGAAAGACAAAGATGAAGATCGAAGCAAAGAAGAAGATCAAAAAGGAAGAGTGAAAGAGAATGCAATTGAACAATCAGCGTGTGCAGTCAAAACTGGAGCGATCCTAGTTTTCGATGATGTGCTCAATAAACTTAATATGCGATTGCGTCAGCTAGGTGAGAGTGAAATAGATAGAGCCTATCTTGAGAGTCATGTGCATTACAGTCAGTATTATAGACGAAGCATACCATGTACTCTGTATGCGGAAGATCCACGTAGAATGCTCAGTAAACATTTGGCATTATGTGCCTTGTGTACTATAAGTAATAGGCCATGTGATCGCCATATTTGTCGGGACCCGGCCCATAGGAAAGGCGCTATAATGATAAGGAACTATTTACACAGTCGTGTGGAGAGCGAAACTCACGATATTCACATGGATAAGGATAGGAAGGGAAAAGGAGATCATGGATATTGAAATGATGATAGTTATAGTGGAATGATGTAATGAAGTACAGTAGTGACTGAAGTGTAAAACAAATGTGAAGTAATATGAGCCGAATAATAGTGTAAAAAATATAGGGCTTTTTTAAGCCCGTTCTCTTATCTTTTTAATAAAAGATTTCAAAAAAAAAAAAAAAAAAAAAAAATCTGTTCTTATCAGCTTAATATCTGATACGCTGCTCATTGAGTAGCTCATATATTAAACTGATTTTTGGAACTGGGCTGTGGAAAAGAGGCTTGCCTCGTCCCAGCCACGGGTTGTCTCGGTATTGCACTACCTCCGTGTACGGCCCACTTCCTTCGGGAAGATTTTTCAACCTCAAAGAAAAACTAACTAACTAACTAACTAGCTTTGTGCTTGCTTGCCCCCACAGAACAAGGCCAGGTTGACAGCTAATCCCACACGCTGCAAGTTCAGGATGCAGGAGAGGTGAGTAATGTGGCGGCTTGATCAAGCATACTTACCTGACGCGGGAGATTTACTTGGGTAAAACTCTGTCCAAGTGGGTAAGAATCGGGCTTCCTGTGGTGGCTAGCCTTTCTGCTCTTCTGGAGTGTGACGTTCTTCTCCGTGTGGGATCATTTTTTTGAGTAAGTGTTCAGTGTATTCTTTTTCTCTTGTTTTGTGCTCGAGCTCGTTTTTCGAGCTTTTTTTGCCCGTTTTTTGCTATTTTTTTTCTTGTTTTTTGTGTGTGTTTTTTCGCACTGTGACGGTTTCCCAACATGGGAGACCGTCCCAGTTATGCAAATGTTACGGCCAGTACTGGACCGTCTCCTGGCGCGAGCATCGGTGCTCGCGCTGGTTTGATGACGCGTACTGGTTACGCAAATTTGCAAACAAAACCGATCAGACGGCCAAACACCGTCACCATCTTTATTCCTCGAGAATTCTCGAGGAAGTACGGTAAGGATGTTAAGCAGAAGGTGATCGGCGCCGTTACTGACGTCGTCTCCTCTGCTTACATCAAATGTATTCAGCCTGTTGGCTCTGAGGTGCGGGTCACCTTTTCGAGCCAACAGTACAAGGATACGCTACTACACGAGGGACTCAGTGTAGGAGGTTTGTCTCTCCCCATACGGGAGGCGGAGGTGAATCGCACCTTTGTGCATATTCACCGCCTGCCGTATGAGGTTCCGGATGACGACCTAGTTTCACTTCTAGACTACTACGGCAAGGTAGTGGAGGTGAAACGGGTCGTCGACAATATGGTCAGGGGGTGCGAGACTGGTTCTCGCACCGCAAAAATCGAGCTGCGGGAGCATATGCCGCGTCTTTTGCGCTTGCGGGGATTCTGGTTCACCGCTTTCTACAAGGGCCAACCGGACTACTGCACCGGTTGTCGGAAGACGGGGCACGTCCTGCGGAATTGCCCGCTGGTGGGGAAGTGCTGGACCTGTGGGGCTGAGGGACACTTTGCCCGGGATTGCCCATCAAAATCCCCCATTAATACCAATGCCTCTGCGAGCCATGAGGAGTCCTCAGACAATGAGGCCTCACAGCATAGTGATAGTGGCAATAACACACCGCCACCAAAAAGGCCAAGAGGCCTCGAGACGCCGTCGAGGGGTGGACCCCCGTCAGGGCCCCTGCCCGGGAGGGGGGTAGAGAGTACACAGGCTACCCCTCCCCTCCCAAGGAGACTTGTCTCCAGTACATTGCCGGAGAGTGGATCGCCCAGTGCGCACCTTGATAAGGAGTGCGCTGACGCTTCACCCTCCGAGGATGATGAGGACTACAATCCTGACACTGCCATTTTGGCGATGTCGGATTGCGAGTCCCAGGTCTCCTCGGCAACTGGGCAGCAGGTGCCTTGTTATACGGGGGATACCAACACAAACCCCAGCGGGTCTCTGTCCTATTCACCGAGGACTCAAAATACTGGCTCGTCCCCTTTTACAGATGGGGACTCTACATTGGCGGGCATCCCTTCGGATCAAACCATCCAGTGTTCCTTGGGGGATTCCACCTTGGGGGTAATAACGACCCCTCCCCCTTCTATAGCCCTCAGTGTCAGCGACTCCCAGCTAGCGGGGGTTTCCCTGGGGGGTGAACCGGCTTCTGGCGGCCGGACGGTTGTCGGGGCCCTTGTGGACAGCGGTGAATCCCTGGGTCCCTCGCAATCATTGGACCCCCCGGCATTTGACTTTTCGCAGTCGCTTTTTGATTCCCAACCAAGCCAGTCTACTAGGTCACAGACGCAAGGTGCGCGCAAGGGCGTGCACCGCATGCCGGTCATTGCGGCTGATCGACCTAATAGGCTGCGTAGAGACAACCACTCTCAGAGGGACGAACAAGACTCGCCGCCTCCTACACCCCCACCCCGCAAGGGGAAGAAGGCGTATAGAGACCGTTCACCGGTCTCTAAATCCTAATCCTTCCAATGGCGGTAGTGATCAGTAGTCTTAACGTCTGCGGCCTGCGCCAGGACGTTAAAAGAGATGCCTTCCGACAGTGGTTACAGCACCACTGTCACGACATTGTCTGTCTGCAAGAGACTCATGCAGTCTCTGCAGACGAAATGTCGGACTGGTTTCGTTCCGCCGGCTATGAATGTGTCTCATCCCCGGGAACAAATCGTTCCCGCGGGGTGGCCATTCTTTACCGCTCTTCTCTCCAGGTCACCCGGCTTTGGAGAGATGATGTTGGTCGGTGGGTGCAAGCAGAGTTTTCCTATCAGGACACTGTGTTTAGGGTCGTCTCCTTGTACGCCCCTAATCGCAATCCTGATAGGGATTCCTTTTTCACCAAGGTCACTGATGCGGTCGACCCAGGCATCCCTGTGATGCTTGCGGGAGACTTCAACTCTGTCTTGGACCGTCGTGTAGATCGCAGAGGATCGAACCCTCTTAGCTCATACTCCGAGAGCTCTGATGCAATCAGACACTTGATGAGTGAAGCTGACTGTCTTGATGGGTGGAGACATCTTCATCCTCAAGATCGGAACTACACGTGGACGAAACCAGATGGCTCTCTTTCATCGAGAATCGATCTAATACTCTTTCCTAGGCAGTGGGCTCATGAGATGAGTGGGGCTAACATCTTGCCCTGCCCATACTCTGATCACTCCGCTGTTGTTCTGAGTTTCCATGTCCCGGATACCATCTCACCGGGACCTTCCTTCTGGAAACTCAACACCTCTATCTTAGAAGAGAAGGAATACCATCTTCTCATAGAGGCCTTGTGGGGGCAATGGCAGAATCGTCGCGACGATTACGACTCTCTCTCGATGTGGTGGGACCTGGGCAAGTGTAAGATTCGGGACGCCACCATGAAATACTGCAAGGCACGTGCTTGTAAAAGGCGCTCTCAGCGTCAGTCCTTATTGGACGAGCTGGCCTCTCTCCGGTCCCAATTCGAACTGGGTCGGACGTCAGTCCTCACTCGCATGAAACAGTTGGAGAGTGAACTTCGAGCATTTGACCTAGATGCAGCTCGCGCTGCTCAGGTCCGTGCGCGTGCGCGTTGGGTAGAGGAGGGCGAAACCTCGTCCTCTTACTTCATGCGTCTCGAGAAGAGCAGGGGGAGTAGACAGCGGATCTCTGCTGTCCGCAAACCCGATGGGCAGGTCACTCGTGACATGCTCGACATCTTGGCGACGTGGAGAGATTTTTACCAAAATCTCTTCACTGCGTCTGATGTGGATTCTCAGGTCCAGAACGACATGTTCTCGAACCTGGAGTCCAAGCTCTCGGAGGCCGAAGCTGCTTCCTGCGAGGGACCATTGACCTTGAGTGATGCCTACGAGGCCCTCAAGGGGATGGCTCGGGGCAAGACCCCAGGCCTTGATGGTCTCCCCATGGAGTTTTACATAGGTTTCTGGCCGCTGGTCGGCCAGGACCTTGTAAACGTCTTGAACTGCGGCTTCGCTAACCAGCAACTTTCTATCTCGCAGCGCAGAGGTATCATCACCCTTATTCATAAGAGAGATGATACTCTGGAAATGAAGAACTGGCGCCCCATATCGCTCCTTAATGTCGACTACAAGATTGCGACCAGATGTATCGCTGGTCGTCTTCTTAAAGTCATAGGTAGCGTTGTGGCGGAAGATCAAACCTGCGGTATTCCCGGCCGTTTCATTGGGAATAATGTCTCTCTGCTGAGAGACATTATTCATTATGTAACAGTTGGAGATATACCTTTGAGTATTCTCTCTCTGGACCAAGAAAAGGCTTTTGATCGAGTAGATTGGGGCTTTATGCACCGCACTCTTTCCTCCATGGGGTTTGGGCCTTCTTTTTGTGGGTGGGTACGGCTTTTTTACACCGGGGTCTCGAGCGCAGTGGTGGTCAATGGTTACATCTCTGACTTTTTTGACCTCTCTCGAGGGGTCCGACAGGGATGTCCATTGAGTGCGCTCCTGTACGTGCTGACAGCCGAGGTGCTGGCATGCAACATCCGTGCTTGCGATAGGATTAAGGGGGTATCCCTACCCTCCGATCCTAGTCGTCAAGCAGTGATCTCTCAGTATGCCGATGACACAACGATCGTCTGTACTACAGATGACGCTGTGGTCGCCAGCTTTGAGATCTATGCCCAGTACGAGAAAGCATCTGGTGCACGAATCAATGCTGCAAAGTCCAAGGGCTTGTGGCTTGGTCCGTGGCGCCACCGTACTGATCCTCCTGTCCAGCTTCGGTGGTCTTCTACTTCCCTTCCTGTTTTGGGTACTTTTCTTGGTCCAGACAATCTGGAAGAATCCAACTTCCGCCCCAGAATCGAGTCCTTGACCAAGGTCTTGGACTCGTGGCGTCAGCGACAGCTCTCTTTCCGTGGAAAGAGCCTGGTTGTCAACGCTCTGGGCCTTTCTGGTCTCTGGTACACTGTGTCAGTGTTACCGGTGCCAGAATGGGTTGCAGTTGAGGTTGACCGGGCAATCCATTCCTTCTTGTGGTCCAACAAGAAGGAATTGATTGCACGAGCTACAGTCTGTCAGCCTACCACGGAGGGAGGAATCGGTTTCCCTTGCTTCCGGCACAGGGTTTCCGCATTCCATGGACAATGGATTCGAAGGTACTTCGACTCCTCGTCCCCAAAGTGGAAAGCCTTCTTAGAACATTATATTGCTGAGCTTCCGAGGGATTTCCTCCGAAATCCCTATCGGCCTCGCAATACAACGCTGCCGCCTTTCTACCGGAATGTCGTGGAAGCCTGGAACGCCCTCGATGGAGGTGTCGTTACTGGCAGAACCGGCATTTTTTACAACCGGTCAGACAGCCCGTCAACTCTGACATCGCTGTCTGTGAAAGGCGCTTATGAGTTGCTGGTCATGAAGAACAGACGCCCTCCGCACTGCGTAGCGAAGTTCACTCCCGTCTACCCCGATGTAGTGTGGCCTGATGCCTGGCAACAGGTCCACTGCTGCGCGATTGACAGGCAAGTCACTGATCTTGCCTGGAAGATCGCCCACGGGGTCATTTACACCGCGGCACGTCTCTCCGACTTTGGTTGGGGGAACGTGGATCCAACTTGTTTCTGCGGTCATCCTCGTGAGGACATCTCCCATCTCTTCTTTGGCTGTCCACTTGCCCAGAGTGCACTGGCTTGGGTGTCCTCGGTGATTCACCGGGGTCTACCTGATGCTCCAGACCTCACTGAACGCCGCGTTCTGTATGGGTTCACCCAACAGGAACGTGTCCCACCCATCTACACCTACATGGTGCACGTAGCCAAACACACCATCTGGCTACAACGGAACGACTTCCGGTTCCGTGACCTTAGACCCTGTGCGGCAACTGCCATTGCCTCGATACAAGGCCGTCTTCGCTTCATCCTCCCCATTGCGTTCAAACGTTGCAAGTCTGACGTAAGTCGGCGCAGGTTTGAACGGAAATGGGGAGCAAATGGAGCTGTGGGTCGTCTGATCAGCCATTGTTTTGTCGTCTCAGTGTGAATGTTGTCACATTTTATGTCTATGTAAGTCTGAGTAACTACACCGCCTAGTGGTGACATGACATGCTATCCTTTTTTGTAGTCTGATAGGCATGAGTTGTAGGTGTCAAAGACTTTGGGCACCGTTGGGATGCTGGTTGATTCTCTCTTGAGTCATGCCAGTTGTCTTTGTGTCAACGTGATGTTGTACTAGTAATTTGCAGGTGGGGGGCAGCACCCCAGCGAAGTTGGCGTACCAGGTGTACCCTGCAGTTTTGGCGTAACAGAAATCCCTTTCTGTATACGAGCAAAAAACAAAAAACTTACCTGACGCGGGAGGTTCACTGTGATCATGAAGGCAGTCCTCTCAGGGTGAGGCCCTCTCATTGCACTTCGATTGGGTTGACCCCTGCGATTACCCCAAATGTGGGTAACTCGAGCGTATAATTTCTGGTAGTGGGGACCTGCGTTCGCGCTAGTCCCCGAACAACTTCAAAGAAACAACTAACTAACTAACTAACTTGTTTGCTTGCTTGCTGCTAGCTACCTCCAACTTCAACCCTACCTTGAAGGTTCCCCCTACCTACCTTTCTGCAAACCCCAACTGCATGTGTAACCCTGGCTGGATAGGTCATCCTAGCTTGTATCTTACCTTTAGCTTTGCACAAACCCTAGTCCGGATCGTAAACTTAGCTAGTATTTTACCTTTAGCTTTGCCCAAACCCTAGCGCAGATCGTAAACTTAGTGCAAATAGCAAACCCTAGCTAGTATTTTACCCTTAGCTTTCCACAAACCCTAACAGGGATCGTAAACGTAGTGTGAATAGTAACCCTAGCTCGTATTTTACCCTTAGCTTTCCACAAACCCTAGCGCAGATCGTAAACCTAGTGTGAATCGTAACCAAACCTAGTGCGAATTCTAACCCTAACTAGTTCACTCAAACCCTAGAAAGTTAACCCTAACTGCGCTCAAACCCTAGTTCAATGCTAACCCTAGCTCAATCTTAACCCTAACCTTCCTTACGATCTGAACCCTAACTCGATGCACAAACCCTCTAAACTGCCACCATCAAAGCCAAACTAACTGCTGCTTGCTAACCTTGATTTGCGATCCATGTCAGACTCGGCTGATAGTTCTTTATTGCTATTGAATCAACTATCCTTCAAGTATTTGGGACTGTTTTTGATGTGTAGATGCATCAACTTGCACATGCTACTTCGTAACTAACAGTTGTTTCCTTATCTTTTCAGCTTTAGGCAGCTACAATCGAAAGAAAATGACCTTTCCAACGCGCCGTGGATGTGCGAGCCGTGGAACGCCAGACGTAAGTAATCGAACACTACGTCACAATCGTTTTGTAGCTAGAAGAACATTTGCGCGTGCATTGAATGGCGAGACTTTTACTGCTTGCAAACAGACTTGTATCATCGAGAAAAAGCCGACTTGCAACTGCAAAGCCATTCGAGTGCTTGTTGCCATTCAAACCATTACGAAGACGAGTCGTTTAATTCGATTAGCAGCCAGTTGAAAGAAGCCATTTGAATGTTGTTTGTTGAAACATCGCGTAGATGGTTTGTTATTAGTCAGTGAGTGGAGGCGAAGATTTGGATTTGCACAGACTGTTAGCTAGTGATTGTGCTGAAGAAAAGTGTATACGAATGATTGACTTGATAGAGAAGAAAGAGAGAGAAAGAAAAAGAAAGTCTACAGCACCAGGTATTCCCAGGCGGTCACCCATCCAAGTACTAACCTGGCCCTACCGGGCTTGACTTCGGTGATCGGACGAGAACCGGTTTTTTCCCGGTGGTATGGCCGTAGACGAAGAATAATGTTGCAGTTTAAAGGTTTTGTAGCCGTGTTTTTGGAGCAGTTAATTGGGTTGTTGTAGTTGTTGTTGGAGTGTTTGTGTGAAGAGGCTAGGGGTGGGGGGGACCCCTGTCGAAATTTTTCTTTGAGGGTTGTGTTTGCAGTGGGTTGGTTGAGTAGTGAGCAGTGCGAGTGAGTGGGTAGGTAGTTAGGTAGAGTTGCTAGAGTAGGTAGAGTAGGTAGGAAGCTGCCTATGGGTGTCGATCCCACATGGTTGGGAGTAGTATTGTTGAAGGGCTGGTGGAGGGTGGGAGGAATTGGTTTATCGCTTCTCGGCCTTTTGGCTACGATCAAGTGTAGTAGCGGTTCCCCTATTCGTTAGGTTTGTGGGTTGCCTGTGTATCAGGCGACCTTTTCTGTTTTCCTGTTTATGGCGTTGATGTTTAGGCCGTTAACTGTGAGATTTGTTGGCGGCGAAAAGGATTTTACCAGTGAAGCGGTCTTCCGATACTTAGGAGGGCGAGAAGATGTTCATGAGATTGAGATTCTTTGCATTCAGAAGAGTATGCAGGGATACGTAGATGTCACCTTTCGGGATGAGGATTGTGTGGAGCGTATGCTGAAGGATACTGTGGTCCAAATAGATGGAAAGAACGTGACTCTCCAGAGAACTCATGAGACCAAGTCGTATGTGACCATACAGAATTTGCCTTATGAGATTGATAATAAACGCCTTTTTGACGAGATGGGCAAGTTTGGGAAAGTTTTTCAGGCAAGACACCAACCATTTGGAAAAGGCACGATGATTGTAAATGGAACCCGTATCGTGGAAATGGTAATTGAAAACGTTATCCCATCTTATTTTAAGATCGCGAACTGTGAAGTTTATGCATATTACAAAGGTCAGGAAAAATCTTGTCGACGTTGCAAGGAAATTGGGCATATTTTTAAGAACTGCCCAACTCGGAAGTGTTCTAACTGTAAAGAGCGTGGTCATTTTGCAAGCGAATGCAATAATGACATTGTGTGTAACAACTGCTCTAAGACTGGACATAAGCAAAGCCAATGTAATGAGAGTGGTAATGATGAATATGCATATAACTTGCTTAGCCGTCCATATCGTGGGGATAACGATGAGGTCTCCTCCAATAGAACCCGTTCGTTTAGCGAAGAATCGGATGCCGATGTGAGTGAGCGCCCCATTCAGAGAATGGAGGATCAAAATGATGATGATAACATTGGAAAGGAACCTGGAAATGAACCTGGAAATGAACCTGGAAATGAACCTGGAAATGAACCTGGAAATGAACAATTGGGTGAGATTACAACTATAGTGCTAGAGGAGGCGAGCGGAGTTAGTGGATCGCCTTCCTTTTCCCCGTCTTACGATGGAACAGTAGACTCTTTATTGGAAAACATTTCAGAATTCAGTGATTCGCAGGGTAAGATTGATACGGGTTGGACTCTTGCTGGGAGAAAGCGGGGGGCGTTCGGAGTTAATTTTGAGAAGCGCCCTAAGCGATAACTGTTTCCTTTAGTTAGTATATTATGGCTTGTTTAAGTGTTGTGTCCATAAATGTTCGTGGTGTTGCGTCCAATAATCGTAGAATTTTTGTTGCCAATGTTTTAAAGCGCTTTGATGTCTGTTTTGTACAAGAAAGTTTTGTGTGTAACCTTCGTAAGGCTGAAAAATTCAGGAAAATATGGGAGGGTAATTGTTTTTGGAGTTTTGGAGAGGAGAGAAGTGCGGGGGTGGGAATTTTTGTCAATAAGAATGTCGATTTGAATGTGCTAAGTGTTGTGAGGGATACGGAGGGTCGAGTGCTGAGTTTGTTGGTTAAATGGGGTGGTATTCGCTATTCGTTTGTCTGTGTGTATGCGCCTGTAGATGTTACGGCTCGTAAAGTTTTCTTTCGAGATTTGCATAAATATGTGTTCCCGAATTCGTATGTTGTGTTGGGAGGTGATTTTAATTGTGTTTTGTTGGATTGTGATTCGTCGTCTGTAACTGGAGTAAACAAAGGTGGTGCGAAGGAGTTGAGTAATGTTGTAAGTGACTTTGATTTAATTGATTTGTGGGTACATTTTCATCGTGGTGTTCGTTTATTTACGTGGATGGGTCAGGGAGTTGGATCTAGGTTAGATCGTTTTTATGTTTCGCGTGATTTGTTAGCGTCTTTTGGTAGTTGTTATGTGGAACCCTTAGGTGTATCTGATCATGACGGAGTGCGTTTTGTGTTAAATCAGAGTGGTGTGAGTATGAATAGAAAGAGTCTTTGGAAATTTAATAATAGTGTATTGAAGGATGAGTGTTTTGTGAAAGAATGTAGAGTGTGGTTGATTAAACAAATAGAGACGGTTAGAAAGAATGGAGTGAGGGCGTCTTGGGTGGGCTTTAAGAAACGTGTTAAGAAATATTGTATATTGTATAGTGTGCAGAGAGCTAAAGAGCGTCGTGTGTCTAGGAAGCGTTTAACTGATGAGATTATTTTTTTGAAGCGTAGATTTGCGAGAGGAGATGATGTGAGTGACATGATTAAGTTGAAAGAGAGTGAATTACAAAAGCTTATTGTGTGCGAGCAAGAGGGTGTGAAGGTACGGAGTAGAGCGAAGCTGATTGAAGAGGGTGAAAAAACTAGTCGATTTTTCTTTAGCCTTGTAAAAAGCCATGGTAAAGGGAATTTTATCGATGTTCTGAAGGATGAGAATGATGTGGAGAGAGAAAGTCAAGAAGAGAAGAAAAAAATCATTGAAGAGTTTTATTGTAAATTGTTTTGTAAAGAAGATGTAGATGTTAATTGTCAAGATGTATTGTTGAGTAAAATATCTAAAGTTTTGTCTGAGGATGCTTGTGCTAGCTGTGAGGATTTGTTGTTAAAAGATGAGATTGAATGTGCTATGGGGGGGATGGCGTTAGGGAAAACCCCTGGCGAAGATGGCTTATCTTTAGAATTTTTTAAGTGTTTTAAGGATCTCTTTGTTCCTTTGTTGTGTGACTTAGCAAATGAATGTTTTCGCGCTGATGAGTTGCCTGTTGAATGTGTGCGTGGTGTTGTGCGTCTGGTGTTCAAGAAAGGTGAGCGTGCGGATTTGAAAAACTGGCGTCCGATTTCTTTATTGAATTTAGATTATAAGATTATTGCGAGAGTTCTGAGTAATAGATTGAAGGGAGTTATGGAGGGTATTATTTGTGAAGATCAAACGTGTGGAGTGATAGGCAGGTCAATTACTGATAATTTAAATTTGACGAGAGATGTTTTGGATCATATTGAGCAGACTGATGAGTGTGGAGTGCTGGTGAGTCTAGATCAGGAGAAAGCTTTTGATAGGGTGGATAGAGTTTTTTTAGATAGAGTATTAGAGAAGTTTGGTTTTGGGGAATGTTTTAGGAAATGGATGAGAGTGCTATACAGAGGTGCGTGTGCGAGAGTGATATGTAATGGTGAATTGACGAAGAGTGTAGTTTTAGAAAAAGGGATTAGGCAAGGCTGCCCTCTGTCGCCAATGCTTTATGTGCTAGTGGCAGAGGTGCTTGCGTGTAATGTGAGGTGTGAGAGTAGAATTAAAGGCTTCCTGGTCCCTGGATCAGGAGGTCAGTCAACGAATATATCGCAATATGCGGATGATACGTGTGCTGTGTTGAGAGATACTGGGTCTGTGAGTGTTTTGTTGGATGTTGTAGAGTTTTATGGTCGTGGGACAGGAGCGAAGTTAAATAGGAAGAAGTCTGAGGCGATGTGGTTGGGAAGTTGGAAGAGTAGAGTAGAAAAACCTTTTGGATTGAAGTGGGTGGTGAAGATGAAAGTGTTGGGTGTTTGGTTTGGTGATAATGTAGAGGATGAGAATTGGATTCTAAAGTGTGTGAAATTAAAGAATGTTTTGGATTTGTGGAGTAGTCGGAGTTTGTCTATACGTGGTAGAGTGTTGATTGTCAAAGTGTTAGGATTGTCTAAATTGGATTATTTGTCGAGAGTTTTGATTGTGCCAAATTGGGTTGTAACTAGAGTAAATTCATTGATTTGGAAGTTTGTATGGGGGGGTAGTGTTGAATTAGTGAAAAGGGGTTCTTGTTTATTGTCTGTATTGGAAGGGGGTTTGGGTATGGTCGATTTTGGAGTTAGAATACGAGCCTTGCGTGTAGTAAATGTTGTTAGTAGTTTGAGTCGCGGTGAAGGGAAAATGTGGTGTTATATGCGTTATTTTGTAGGTAGTCGTGTTGCTGGGCTTCGTGATGAATGGAACGTACTTGTGAATAATTTAGTACCAAATGCTGGTACTGTGACGTCTTATTATAGTAAAGTACTTGTGGATATTCGTGCTTTTGTTATTGATGTGAGTCCGGTCTTGAAGATTATGTATAATGTGATTGTTCGTGATGCTTTTGTGAGTCTAAGGTGTGTGCGTTATTGGGAAAGTGTCATAAGTGAAAGAATAGAGTGGAAGTGTGTGTGGCGTGACCTAAAGCTGTCTTTGTCTGAAAATATAATGAGTGAGTTGCGGTGGAGAATTGTACAGAGAATTGTCAAAGTCAGAGTTAATCTTAGGGATTGGGGTTTTAATGTCGTGTCTGATCAGTGTGCTGTATGTAAGGGAAGGGAGACTATTGAGCATTGTTTTTTGTATTGCAATCGGGTTAAAAGAGCTTGGGTTTGGGTGGAAAGTATTGTGAAAAAATGGTGTAAAGATTTTGTTGTCAATGCAAAGTGTGTCTTTTTGGGTCTGTTTAATGTGGCTTTAAGCCGTAAGAAACTTGTGATGTTTGTAGTAGAAACGATGTTGAATGTTGTATGGTTCTTTAGAAATAGGGCAACATTTCATAATAGTGTTGTCCAGTATCGTGATATTATACGTAAATGCCGTGCTGATATTGTGTTTCGTCTGAATGTAGAAAAGTTTCGTTTGAGTGTCAATGAATTTAAATCTGTTTGGTGTTGTGATGATGTGTTGTGTAGTAGCCATGATTTAGAAATATTAGTATAAAAGAATGGAGGAGGTTGGTTTTGAATAAAAATAAGGTGATAATAAATTGATTTAATGGAGGAGGCTGGTTCAGAATAAAAAATAAGGTGATAATAAACTGATTCAATGGAGGAGGCTGGTTTAGAATAAAAAATAGGGATGCAATAGAAAAATGTAATAGAAATAGAATGGAAATTGTAAATAGTAATTTGATTATGTGAAGTAATATGAGTTGAATAATAGTGTAAACATATAGGGCTTTTTAAGCCCGTTCTAATCTTATCTTTTTAAATAAAAGATTATTAAAAAAAAAAAAAAAAAAAAAAAAATCTGTTCTTATCAGCTTAATATCTGATACGCTGCTCATTGAGTAGCTCATATATTAAACTGATTTTTGGAACTGGGCTGTGGAAAAGAGGCTTGCCTCGTCCCAGCCACGGGTTGTCTCGGTATTGCACTACCTCCGTGTACGGCCCACTTCCTTAGGGAAGATTTTTCAACTTCAAACAAAAACTAACTAACTAACTAACTAGCTTTGTGCTTGCCCCCACAGAACAAGGCCAGGTTGACAGCTAATCCCACACGCTGCAAGTTCAGGATGCAGGAGAGGTGAGTAATGTGGCGGCTTGATCAAGCATACTTACCTGACGCGGGAGGTTCACTGTGATCATGAAGGCAGTCCTCTCAGGGTGAGGCCCTCTCATTGCACTTCGATTGGGTTGACCCCTGCGATTACCCCAAATGTGGGTAACTCGAGCGTATAATTTCTGGTAGTGGGGACCTGCGTTCGCGCTAGTCCCCGAACAACTTCAAAGAAACAACTAACTAGCTAACTTGTTTGCTTGCTTGCTTGCTTGCTGCTAGCTACCTCCAACTTCAACCCTACCTTGAAGGTTCCCACTACCTACCTTTCTGCAAACCCCAACTGCATGTGTAACCCTAGCTCGACAGGTCATCCTAGCTTGTATCTTACCTTTAGCTTTGCACAAACCCTAGCGCAGATCGTAAACTTAGTTAGTATTTTACGTTTAGCTTTGCACAAACCCTAGCGCAGATCGTAAACTTAGTGCGAATAGTAAACCCTAGCTAGTATTTTACCCTTAGCTTTCCACAAACCCTAACACGGATCGTAAATGTAGTGTGAATAGTAACCCTAGCTAGTATTTTACCCTTAGCTTTCCACAAACCCTAGCGCAGATCGTAAACCTAGTGTGAATCGTAACCAAACCTAGTGCGAATTCTAACCGTAGCTTTCCACAAACCCTAGAAAGTTAACCCTAACTAGTTCACTCAAACCCTAGAAAGTTAACCCTAACTGCGCTCAAACCCTAGTTCAATGGTAACCCTGGCTCAATACTAACCCTAGCTCAATCTTAACCCTAACCCTTCTTGTGATCTTAACCCTAACTCGATGCACAAACCCTCTAAACTGCCAACATGAAAGCCAAACTACCTGCTGCTTGCTAACCTTGATTTGCGATCCATGTCAGACTCGGCTGATAGTTCTTTATTCCTATTGAATCCACTATCCTTCAACTATTTAGTACTGTCTTTGATGTGTAGATGCATCAACTTGCACATGCTACTTCGTAACTAACAGTTGTTTCCTTATCTTTTCAGCTTTAGGCAGCTACAAGCCACAGAAAATTTCCTTTCCAACGCGCCGTGGATGTGCGAGCCGTGGAACGCCAGACGTAAGTAATCGAACACTACGTCACAATCGTTTTGTAGCTAGAAAAACATTTGCGCGTGCATTGAATGGCAAGACTTTTACTGCTTGCAAACAGACTTGTATCATTGAGAAAAAGCCGACTTGCAACTGCAAAGCCATTCGAGTGCTTGTTCCCATTGAAACCATTACAAAGACGAGTCGTTTAATTCGATTAGCAGCCAGTTGAAAGAAGCCATTTGAATGTTGTTTGTTGAAACATCGCGTAGATCGTTTGTTATTAGTCAGTGTACGTGAGTGGAGAGGAAGATTTGGATTTGCACAGACTATTAGCTAGTGATTGTGCTGAAGAAAAGTGTATAGGAATGAGTGAGTTGATAGAGAAGATAGAGAGAGAAAGAAAAAGAAAGTCTACAGCACCAGGTATTCCCAGGCGGTCACCCATCCAAGTACTAACCTGGCCCTACCGGGCTTGACTTCGGTGATCGGACGAGAACCGGTTTTTTCCCGGTGGTATGGCCGTAGACGAAGAATAAAGTTGCAGTTTAAAGCTTTTGTAGCGGTGTTTTTGGAGCAGTTAATTGGGTTGTGTTTGGTGTTGTTGGAGTGTTTTTGTGAAGATGGTAGGGGTGGGGGGGACCCCTGTCGAAATTTTTCTTTGAGGGTTGTGTTTGTAGTGGGTTGGTTGAGCAGTGAGTAGTGCGAGTGAGTGGGTAGGTAGTTGGGTAGAGTTGATAGAGTAGGTAGAGTAGGTAGGAAGCAGCCTATGGGTGTCGATCCCACATGGTTGGGAGTAGTATTGTTGAAGGGCTGGTGGAGGGTGGGAGGAATTGGTTTATCGCTTCTCGGCCTTTTGGTTAAGCCAAGCTCGTCCCCCTATGCGGAGATATCGTGGTCTACCTGTGGTTTTTCATATTTGGAATTGTGGGATTATTACCAGCACTTCGGATTTGCAACCGTGTGGGATCCATTGGTGGTAATTATAATATTTTCTTTTTTCTTTGCCTTTTGGCTGCTCGAGCGGTTGTGCTCTTCTTCGAGTCCATTTTGACTCTTTGCTCGCAACCTTTTCTTTTCCTTTTTTGGGTTATTTTTGCGTTCACGATGATGTATAATATTCAAAGACCGGACACTGTTGAGTTGTCTATTCCTTCTTATTTAAAACGCTCGCGCCAGATTCCGTCGCGCGATGAACTCCTGGACGCAGTCCTTAAGAGCTTAGGCCCAAATGCTCGCTCATCTATAAAGTGTGTACAACAGTCTGCCAATGGCTCGAGCTTCAGAGTATCTTTCAAGCCTGAGGCGGCTCGCCTTAGGGACCAACTCTTAACTAAGGGAATTTACCTCAAGGGCACCTTCTGTTATTTAACCGAGGCCCAACCAAAACACAAAGTTATTACGGTGTCAAATCTGCCCTTTGAAATGGGGGATGATCTAATTAAGGGCTTCTTTAGTCATTATGGGGAAGTGCGAGGACTAATCCGCAATACTGACAAACACGGAATAGAGACAGGAGACAGGCGTCTTCTTATGGTTCTTTCTCATCACATTCCTTCAAAAGTCTCTCTCGACCCTTTTCGCGCCCAAGTGCGCTATCTTGGACAACCCTGTTGCTGTTTTAATTGTAATTGGTGGGGCCATAAAGATCGCCATTGCCCCCTTAAGGATTGTTGTGGCAAATGTGGTAGCCGAGGCCACTACACATTTGCCTGTGACGAGGATCTTGTCTATCCTCCTGCTCTCTCGACCAAGGATCCTTTCCCCACCACCTGGGCCGACCATCCTGGTGTCATTCGCCGTGAACTTGATGATGACCTTCTTCAAGTAGCTGATGATGATGATGATGCTGATGACCATGAACTCCCTCCTGCACCAATGAGTGGTTCTCCCGATGACCCCCCTCAAGATCATTGTCATATTGAAGTTGTAAATGAGTCCACTGATCAACCTGAGACTAGCCAAATGGACCTTTCTACTGAAAATCTTCTACCGGATCCTAATGAATCTCCTTCTCTATTCCCTAACAATGTCTCTCAGGATTCTCTCCTTCATGTAATAAATCAAGAAGGTCAAGATAATACTATCCCATCTTCACTTGCCTCTGCTTCCCTCTTCCCGAATCTCGAATCACAGGACTCTGATCGTGTCATTCCTGATTCTCAGACGTCCTCCCTTAGTGATTCTCTCTCGTCTCTCTCTTCCCCTTCCTTCAGCCACATGCTGCAAGCCAGACCGGGTCAACTGCGCACCGTTCCCATGCCTACTCCTTTGCACTTCACCAATCTTAAGCGACTGTCTCCTCAGGTTCCCTCTGCTGCTAAAAATGCACGAACAGATAAATAGTATTTTCTTTTTAATTATGTCCTCTCTAAATCAGCCATTTAAACCTAAACCATTTATTGATTGTATTGAACCTATTGATTGTATTGAATATATTGAAATTGCATGTCATGTAAGTTACGTCAAAGTACGTACAATAATATATCGTAATTTACACTTACTTAATATAAACCTTAAAAAACCTTTTTGCCATGAGGATAGCTACCCTTAATATCAAAGGCCTTCGTGATCCTGCCAAAAGAGCTGCCTTTCTCGTTTGGCTTATTTCTTTGTCTCCTGATATACTTTGCCTTCAAGAGACACACTGCACGTCTCAGCAAGAACTTGACTCCTGGGTCAAATATTCTCCGTATGCTGCCTACGGCTCTTTCCATTCTTCCCGTTCCGCTGGGGTGGCTATCCTCATTAAACGTTCTTTTCCCTGCACTGTTAAAAATACTCATTCTTCTCAAGAGGGACGCCTTCTCAAACTGGACCTTGAAGTTCACAATAAACTCTTATCACTAACCACACTCTACTGTCCTAACCACAATCCTGAACGTGATACATTTTTGAATCAACTTGAACACATCATTGATCCCTGTCTTGATAATCTTCTCTTGGGAGATTTTAACACCGTTTTCGATAAGGATCTTGATCGTCGTTCTCGTTCTCCTCTCCACTCTTCGTATGATAGCTCTGATCTCCTCAAATCCATCTTTGAAAAATCTCGTCTTTTGGATATCTGGAGATACCTTCACCCTACTCAACATTCCTTCACGTATCGTACCCCTGACCACAACGCTGCCTCTCGTATCGATGTCATTGGTGTTCCTGTTCGTTTTGCTCCCTCAGTTGTGTCCTGTGACTTTCTTTTCTGTCCTCATTCTGACCACAGTGTGGTGCTCTTGGAATGTGGCATTCCGGATCTTCCCTCTCGCGGTCCTTCTTACTGGAAGTTAAACACGTCTATTCTTGAGGAGGATGAGTATTTTCTTGAAATATCCGAGTTCTGGAAACTTTGGCAGCAGCGCAAGCAATGCTATCGGTCACCTCTTGTTTGGTGGGATCTGGGCAAACGCCACATTAAGGAAATCTCGATTAAATACTGCTCGAAACGGAAGAAACAGGCTCAGGCGTACCGTAACACCCTTCAACAGGAACTCTCTTTACTACAAAACAGGGTAGATAATGGGGACGCGTCCTCTATTAATAATTTACAAACGTTAAAACTTAAATTACTTGATTTAGATTCTCAAGAAGCGAAGGCCAGTAAAATCAGAGCCAGAGCCAGGTGGATAGAGGAGGGAGAAACTTCTTCTGCTTTCTTCCTTCGCCTGGAGAAACAAAACTCTTCTTCTAAAATGATCGATGCCATCCTGGATGACAATAATAACCTTGTTACTACCTCTGAAGACCTTTTGTCTGCATGGCGCTCCTTCTATATCTCCCTCTTTTCTTCGCAGCCAACTAATGCTGCCCTTCAAGATGACTTTCTTGACAGTCTTGAAAGGACTCTCTCTTCTCAAGACCGAACACTCTGCGAAGGCCTCTTAACACCTGCAGAGTGTCTGTCTGCTCTCCTAGGGATGGAAAATGGCAAAGCTCCAGGCATGGATGGCCTCCCTAAAGAATTCTATGCCCGCTTTTGGCCGGTCCTGGGTAGCGATCTCGTTGATACTCTTAATCACGCTTACCAATCTGGTATCCTCTCCGTTTCTCAACGAAGGGGGCTAATCACTCTAATCCACAAAAAGGGTCCCAGATATCTTCGTAAGAACTGGCGACCCATCTCACTTTTATGTACGGACTACAAAATTGCTTCCCGTGCAATTGTTTGTCGGTTGCGTCAAGTCATTTCCTCAATTATCTCCCCTGACCAGACGTGCTCAATTCCTGGCAGGTTCATTGGCGAAAACGTCCGCTTACTGTCTGATATCGTCACCTATTCAGACTTAACACAAATTCCCTTGGCTTTGATCTCTTTTGACCAGGAGAAGGCCTTCGACAGAGTTGACTGGTCCTATCTTTTGGCAGTCTTGCGTAAGATGGGCTTCGGTCCTTCTTTCTGCAAATGGATACAACTCTTTTACACTGGTCCACAATCCTCAGTAATCGTCAACGGTCTCTTCACTGACTGGTTCTCCCTCTCTCGTGGTGTTCGCCAAGGTTGCCCTCTTTCTGCTGCCCTTTATGTCCTTGTTGCTGAGACCTTAGCCTGTAAACTACGCTCGTCACAAATCCTCCAAGGCTTGTCTCTTCCTCAGCCTATTTTTGAACCTTCTTTGGTGTCACAGTACGCTGATGACACCACTGTTCTCTGTTGCTCCGATCCCGAAATTGTTGAAGCCTTCCTAATTTACCAGCAATACGAATCTGCCACTGGAGCTAAACTTAACCTAGATAAATGTAAGGGCCTGTGGTGTGGAACCTGGAGGGGTCGTCAAAACCCCCAGGTTCAGATCCAGTGGTCATCAGACAACATCACCTGTCTCGGAATAGTCATTGGCCATGGAGACTTATCCCATGCAAATTGGGATAAGCGCCTTGACTCTTTTTCTAAGATCTTACACTCCTGGAAGCAGCGCAATCTTTCTCTCTCTGGCAAGGCCCTAGTTCTTAATGGGCTTGCCTTATCTGGTCTATGGTATTGCGCAACGGTTTTAACAATGCCTGGCTGGGTCTGGCGGGCCATCAGATCCAAACTAACATCTTTCTTCTGGTCGGGAAGGTACCTAGCTATTTATGAAAATGTCCTAATGCAGCCTCAATCTAGAGGGGGATTCAATCTTGTCTCTGTGAGACTGAAGGTACGTGCCCTTCACATCATGTGGGTGCGCAGATTTCTGTCCACCCCCAACAAGTGGTGTGCCTTCTTCTCCTTCTTTGTCCAAAAATACTTTATTGATGACACAAACACAGTACTTGCAACCCCAGCCCACTATCCTTTCCAACTTCTTCCACCCTTTTATGCCTCAGTTCTCGAATCCTGGGCCCTCATCGGAGGACATCTTTCTACTGGTCATCTTGGTTATGTTGTCCCTAGACCATCCACGGGACAACCTCTTCCAGCCCTGGCTCTTACGACCAAGATGACCTATACAATTCTTGTCGATAAATTCTCTGAGCCCCCTGCCTGCATTGCTATTTCACGACCTTCTTTTGGAGATTTATACTGGCCCGACACATGGGAACAGATCTCCTCTTTCCCGCTTGATCGCAAAACTCGCGATCATGCGTGGAAAGCAGCCCATGGTGTCCTCTACACTGTTGACCGACTAAACCATGCGGGACGTCAACTCGACCCTTCTTGTTTCTGTAACACTGCCCCCGAAACCCCTACACATCTCTTTTTTCACTGTCCTTTTATCCAAGTCTTGTTGCTGTGGGCTCAGTCTCTTTTCCTTCGTGTGACCCCTCTCTCACCGAGTTTGGAGCCACGACATCTTCTCTTCGGATACAATCATGACGAACGCGAGATCGTACCCCCCATCTTTTTCTACTTGCTTTCCTTAATTAAATATTTCGTCTGGCTGGGTCGTAATGACTACCGCTTCAACAATGTCTCACCTGACCAAGACACTGTTCGTTCTTGTGTCATTGCTCGTCTCAATCTTCATCTCTTTTCTTTTGCTAAGCGTTTCAAGTCCCCAACGAAACGCCGGTTCTTTAATCGATCTTGGAACGTGCTCGGGAAGTTTTCCCCCGACATTAAAACCATCACCTTCTAATTCCTCTTCTCTTTCCATACTCTGTATCTTTTCATTCCTGTTTTCAGCTCCTTTTCAATATGATGTATTGTTCCTTTTGTTACCATTAAAAATATAAAATAATCAAAAATAAATCGTTGTTGTATATGTTTTAGTCTGTAGATTCTAATGCTTCATACGGTGCTTGACCTCGTATGAACCATCTTCTTTCATTCGTTGTTGTTCTGTATTCATTTGTGATTGTTGTAATTCTTTGGTCAAGAGGGGGGCGGGGTTCATAACCCCGGCGTGCGGTTGGCGTCCTAGTAGGACCCCCCCTTGCTAATGATCACCATGCTGACTCACTTGCACACCCTGAGTCACTGGTGTTGAAGCAAAAACAAAAAGATCAAGTGTAGTATCTGTTCTTATCAGCTTAATATCTGATACGCTGCTCATTGAGTAGCTCATATATTAAACTGATTTTTGGAACTGGGCTGTGGAAAAGAGGCTTGCCTCGTCCCAGCCACGGGTTGTCTCGGTATTGCACTACCTCCGTGTACGGCCCACTTCCTTCGGGAAGATTTTTCAACTTCAAACAAAAACTAACTAACTAACTAACTAGCTTTGTGCTTGCCCCCACAGAACAAGGCCAGGTTGACAGCTAATCCCACACGCTGCAAGTTCAGGATGCAGGAGAGGTGAGTAATGTGGCGGCTTGATCAAGCATACTTACCTGACGCGGGAGGTTCACTGTGATCATGAAGGCAGTCCTCTCAGGGTGAGGCCCTCTCATTGCACTTCGATTGGGTTGACCCCTGCGATTACCCCAAATGTGGGTAACTCGAGCGTATAATTTCTGGTAGTGGGGACCTGCGTTCGCGCTAGTCCCCGAACAACTTCAAAGAAACAACTAACTAGCTAACTTGTTTGCTTGCTTGCTTGCTTGCTGCTAGCTACCTCCAACTTCAACCCTACCTTGAAGGTTCCCACTACCTACCTTTCTGCAAACCCCAACTGCATGTGTAACCCTAGCTCGACAGGTCATCCTAGCTTGTATCTTACCTTTAGCTTTGCACAAACCCTAGCGCAGATCGTAAACTTAGTTAGTATTTTACGTTTAGCTTTGCACAAACCCTAGCGCAGATCGTAAACTTAGTGCGAATAGTAAACCCTAGCTAGTATTTTACCCTTAGCTTTCCACAAACCCTAACACGGATCGTAAATGTAGTGTGAATAGTAACCCTAGCTAGTATTTTACCCTTAGCTTTCCACAAACCCTAGCGCAGATCGTAAACCTAGTGTGAATCGTAACCAAACCTAGTGCGAATTCTAACCGTAGCTTTCCACAAACCCTAGAAAGTTAACCCTAACTAGTTCACTCAAACCCTAGAAAGTTAACCCTAACTGCGCTCAAACCCTAGTTCAATGGTAACCCTGGCTCAATACTAACCCTAGCTCAATCTTAACCCTAACCCTTCTTGTGATCTTAACCCTAACTCGATGCACAAACCCTCTAAACTGCCAACATGAAAGCCAAACTACCTGCTGCTTGCTAACCTTGATTTGCGATCCATGTCAGACTCGGCTGATAGTTCTTTATTCCTATTGAATCCACTATCCTTCAACTATTTAGTACTGTCTTTGATGTGTAGATGCATCAACTTGCACATGCTACTTCGTAACTAACAGTTGTTTCCTTATCTTTTCAGCTTTAGGCAGCTACAAGCCACAGAAAATTTCCTTTCCAACGCGCCGTGGATGTGCGAGCCGTGGAACGCCAGACGTAAGTAATCGAACACTACGTCACAATCGTTTTGTAGCTAGAAAAACATTTGCGCGTGCATTGAATGGCAAGACTTTTACTGCTTGCAAACAGACTTGTATCATTGAGAAAAAGCCGACTTGCAACTGCAAAGCCATTCGAGTGCTTGTTCCCATTGAAACCATTACAAAGACGAGTCGTTTAATTCGATTAGCAGCCAGTTGAAAGAAGCCATTTGAATGTTGTTTGTTGAAACATCGCGTAGATCGTTTGTTATTAGTCAGTGTACGTGAGTGGAGAGGAAGATTTGGATTTGCACAGACTATTAGCTAGTGATTGTGCTGAAGAAAAGTGTATAGGAATGAGTGAGTTGATAGAGAAGATAGAGAGAGAAAGAAAAAGAAAGTCTACAGCACCAGGTATTCCCAGGCGGTCACCCATCCAAGTACTAACCTGGCCCTACCGGGCTTGACTTCGGTGATCGGACGAGAACCGGTTTTTTCCCGGTGGTATGGCCGTAGACGAAGAATAAAGTTGCAGTTTAAAGCTTTTGTAGCGGTGTTTTTGGAGCAGTTAATTGGGTTGTGTTTGGTGTTGTTGGAGTGTTTTTGTGAAGATGGTAGGGGTGGGGGGGACCCCTGTCGAAATTTTTCTTTGAGGGTTGTGTTTGTAGTGGGTTGGTTGAGCAGTGAGTAGTGCGAGTGAGTGGGTAGGTAGTTGGGTAGAGTTGATAGAGTAGGTAGAGTAGGTAGGAAGCAGCCTATGGGTGTCGATCCCACATGGTTGGGAGTAGTATTGTTGAAGGGCTGGTGGAGGGTGGGAGGAATTGGTTTATCGCTTCTCGGCCTTTTGGCTAAGATCAAGTGTAGTATCTTTCCTGGAAGAAGACGCTTTTGTGGACCAGTTCTGAAGATTACAAGTGCAAGAGGATCATTGGCCGAATCAAGTATTTGTGAGTATATGATTCCAGAAGTACGTCTCAGAAGTATGGAACCGCGAAGATGTTTACCAGAAGAGGTTAGCCGCAAGATCGCAGTCTTGGCAGAAGCGGATCAAGATCCTGATTGGACTGTGACTGAGTGGAAGACCGGTGCAAGAGTAGTGCTTGAATTCCACAAGAATAAGCCAAAGAGGAAAAGTGCAGCCAAGAAAGTACGAGACCTGAAAAGGTTGGCAAAATTTATGTTAGAGAAGAAAAGTGATGAACAAATGGTGTCTGATGAGCAAGTAAATGAAACTAATGAAGAAGAAATGGACACGGAAGATGATGAGATAGAAAATGCGAGCGAGCAAGGAAATATGAGCGAGCAAGATGATAAGGATGTGAGCGAGCAAGGCGAATCAACTGATGATGTGGAAAAAGATGATGATAAAGATGTGAGCGAGCAAGATATGAGCGAGCAAGATGATAAAGATGTGAGCGAGCCTAAAGAAGTCATAGATGTGGGATCTACAGAAAGCAGCGAAGAGAGTAGTAACAAAGAAAGTGAAGAAGATGGAGAACAACAAGAGAAAACAGAAAGTAGTGAAGAAAGTAGTGATGAAGATGATAAAGATGATGGTGAAGAGAAAGATGAAAGAATTGACGAACCTGAAAGTGAAAATGACAGAGATGACAAAGACGAAGATCCAAGTAAAGAAGAAGATCAAAAAGATGAAAAGAAAGACAAAGATGAAGATCGAAGTAAAGATCAAAAGGATGAAAAGAAAGACAAAGATGAAGATCGAAGTAAAGAAGAAGAATACGAGGAAGAGTACCGTAGTCATGCTGCATTTTTACGTATGCGTGGTAAAACGGTAAATAAAGAAGAATTTATATCTAACCTGAGAAAGCTTAGACTAGAAGAAGAAGCTTTAATTTCTGACGAAGATCTTAGTACAACTATGGAAGAACATTTAATTTTCGTACAGAAACATCTTTCTGTGGACTTTCCTTTGAAGAACTTTATTTATCTGTTTAATAAACGATTATCTGAGCTGGGAAAGGATGAGATTAATATCGATATTTTGAAAAAACGAGCGCATTATAGCAGGATTTATCGACATAGCATTCCAGGAACCTTAGCATGTGAACCTTGGAGAAATAATGAATTGAAATTATGTGTCTTATGCACAGTGAGTGATTGTGATCAAGTAATATATAAGTGTAATAAGCCAAAAACCCACAAGAATGCTACATTTTTGTACCGATGGTATCGGGAGAGTAGTTTAGCTGCTGAGATTCATACATTCCATATGAACAAAGTAAGATTGGGCATAGGTGATCATGGACAAAGATAATAATAAGTATAAGTAATAATGTAGTGATAAATGATGATAATGATAGTGAAATAGTAAATGAAAATGTGAAGTTATGTGAAAGATTTGAATTGTAAAACATAGGGCTTTTTAGCCCGTTCTCTTATCTTTTTAAATAAAAGATTATAAAAAAAAAAATAAAAAAAAAAATCTGTTCTTATCAGCTTAATATCTGATACGCTGCTCATTGAGTAGCTCATATATTAAACTGATTTTTGGAACTGGGCTGTGGAAAAGAGGCTTGCCTCGTCCCAGCCACGGGTTGTCTCGGTATTGCACTACCTCCGTGTACGGCCCACTTCCTTCGGGAAGATTTTTCAACTTCAAAGAAAAACTAACTAGCTTTGTGCTTGCTTGCCCCCACAGAACAAGGCCAGGTTGACAGCTAATCCCACACGCTGCAAGTTCAGGATGCAGGAGAGGTGAGTAATGTGGCGGCTTGATCAAGCATACTTACCTGACGCGGGAGATTTACTTGGGTAAAACTCTGTCCAAGTGGGTAAGAATCGGGCTTCCTGTGGTGGCTAGCCTTTCTGCTCTTCTGGAGTGTGACGTTCTTCTCCGTGTGGGATCCTTTTTTTGAGTAAGTGTTCAGTGTATTCTTTTTCTCTTGTTTTGTGCTCGAGCTCGTTTTTCGAGCTTTTTTGCTTGTTTTTTGCTAGTGTTTTTTGTGTTTGTTTTTTTGCGCTGTGACGGTTTCCCAACATGGGAGACCGTCCCAGTTATGCAAATATTGCGGCCAGTACTGGACCGTCTCCTGGCGCGAGCATCGGTGCTCGCGCTGGTTTGATGACGCGTACTGGTTACGCAAATTTGCAAACAAAACCGATCAGACGGCCAAACACCGTCACCATCTTTATTCCTCGAGAATTCTCGAGGAAGTACGGTAAGGATGTTAAGCAGAAGGTGATCGACGCCATTACTGACGTCGTCTCCTCTGCTTACATCAAATGTATTCAGCCTGTTGGCTCGGAGGTGCGGGTCACCTTTTCGAGCCAACAGCACAAGGATACTTTGATCCATGAGGGCCTCAGTGTAGGAGGTCTGTCTCTCCCCATACGGGAGGCGGAGGTGAACCGCACCTTTGTGCATATTCACCGCCTGCCGTATGAGGTTCCAGATGACGACCTCGTTTCACTTCTAGACTACTACGGCAAGGTAGTGGAGGTGAAACGGGGCGTTGACAATATGGTCAGGGGGTGCGAGACTGGTTCTCGCACCGCAAAAATCGAGCTGCGGGAACACATGCCGCGTCTTTTGCGCTTGCGGGGATTCTGGTTCACCGCTTTCTACAAGGGCCAACCGGACTACTGCACCGGTTGTCGGAAGACGGGGCACGTCCTGCGGAGTTGCCCGCTGGTGGGGAAGTGCTGGACCTGTGGGGCTGAGGGACACTTTGCCCGGGATTGCCCATCCAAATCCCCCATTAATACCAATGCCCCGGCGAGCCATGAGTCCTCAGACAATGAGGCCTCACAACATAGTGATAGTGGCAATAACACACCGCCACCAAAAAGGTCACGAGGCCTTGAGACGCCGTCGAGGGGTGGACCCCCGTCAGGGCCCCTGCCCGGGAGGGGGGTAGAGAGTACGCAGGCTACCCCTCCCCTCCCAAGGAGACTTGTCTCCGGTACATTGCCGGAGAGTGGTTCGCCTAGTGTGCACCTTGATGAGGAGTGCGCTGACGATTCACTCTCCGAGGATGATGGGGACTACAATCCTGACACTGCCAGTTCGGCGGTGTCGGGTTGCGAGTCCCGGGTCTCCTCGGCAACTGGGCAGCAGGTGCCTTGTTATACGGGGGATTCCAACACAAACCCCAGCGGGTCTCTGTCCTTTTCACCGAGGACTCAAAATACTGGCTCGTCCCCTTTTACAGATGGGGATTCTACTTTGGCGGGCATCCCTTCGGTTCAAACCATCCAGTGTTCCTTGGGGGATTCCACCTTGGGGGTAATAACGACCCCTCCCCCTTCTATAGCCCTCAGTGTCAGCGACTCCCAGCTAGCGGGGGTTTCCCTGGGGGGTGAACCGGCTTCTGGCGGCCGGACGGTTGTCGGGGCCCTTGTGGACAGCGGTGAGTCCCTGGGTTCCTCGCAATCATTGGACCCGCCGGCTTTTGACTTTTCGCAGCCGCTTTTTGATTCCCAAAGCCAGTCTACTAGGTCACAGCCGCAAGGTGCGCGCAAGGGCGTGCACCGCATGCCGGTCATTGCGGCTGATCGACCTAATAGGCGTAGAGACAACCACTCTCAGAGGGACGAGCAAGACTCGCCGCCTCCTACACCCCCACCCCGCAGGGGGAGAAAGGAGTATAGAGACCGTTCACCGGTCTCTAAATCCTAATACCTCCAATGGCGGTAGTGATCAGTAGTCTTAACGTCTGCGGCCTGCGCCAGGACGTTAAAAGAGATGCCTTCCGACAGTGGTTACAGCACCACTGTCACGACATTGTCTGTCTGCAAGAGACTCATGCAGTCTCTGCAGACGAAATGTCGGACTGGTTTCGTTCCGCCGGCTATGAATGTGTCTCATCCCCGGGAACAAATCGTTCCCGCGGGGTGGCCATTCTCTACCGCTCTTCTCTTCAGGTCACCCGGCTTTGGAGAGATGATGTTGGTCGGTGGGTTCAAGCAGAGTTTTCCTATCAGGACACTGTGTTTAGGGTCGTCTCCTTGTACGCCCCTAATCGCAATCCTGATAGGGATTCCTTTTTCACCAAGGTCACTGATGCAGTCGACCCAGGCATCCCTGTGATGCTTGCGGGAGACTTCAACTCTGTCTTGGACCGTCGTGTAGATCGCAGAGGATCGAACCCTCTTAGCTCATACTCTGAGAGTTCTGATGCAATCAGACACTTGATGAGCGAAGCTGACTGTCTTGATGGGTGGAGACATCTTCATCCTCAAGATCGTAACTACACGTGGACGAAACCAGATGGCTCTCTTTCATCGAGAATCGATCTCATACTCTTTCCTAGGCAGTGGGCTCATGAGATGAGTGGGGCTAACATCTTGCCCTGCCCATACTCTGATCACTCCGCTGTTGTTCTGAGTTTCCATGTCCCGGATACCATCTCACCGGGACCTTCCTTCTGGAAACTCAACACCTCTATCCTAGACGAGAAGGAATACCATCTTCTCATAGAGGCCTTGTGGGGGCAATGGCAGAATCGTCGCGATGATTACGACTCTCTTCTGATGTGGTGGGACCTGGGCAAGTGTAAGATTCGGGACGCCACCATGAAATACTGCAAGGCACGTGCTTGTAAAAGGCGCTCTCAGCGTCAGTCCTTATTGGACGAGCTGGCCTCTCTCCGGTCCCAATTCGAACTGGGTCGGACGTCAGTCCTCACTCGCATGAAACAGTTGGAGAGTGAACTTCGAGCATTTGACCTAGATGCAGCTCGCGCTGCTCAGGTCCGTGCGCGTGCGCGTTGGGTAGAGGAGGGCGAAACCTCGTCCTCTTACTTCATGCGTCTCGAGAAGAGCAGGGGGAGTAGACAGCGGATCTCTGCTGTCCGCAAACCCGATGGGCAGGTCACTCGTGACATGCTCGACATCTTGGCGACGTGGAGAGATTTTTACCAAAATCTCTTCACTGCGTCTGATGTGGATTCTCAGGTCCAGAACGACATGTTCTCGAACCTGGAGTCCAAGCTCTCGGAGGCCGAAGCTGCTTCCTGTGAGGGACCATTGACCTTGAGTGATGCCTACGAGGCCCTCAAGGGGATGGCTCGGGGCAAGACCCCAGGCCTTGATGGTCTCCCCATGGAGTTTTACATAGGTTTCTGGCCGCTGGTCGGCCGGGACCTTGTAAACGTCTTGAACTGCGGCTTCGTTAACCAGCAACTTTCTATCTCGCAGCGCAGAGGTATCATCACCCTTATTCATAAGAGAGATGATACTCTGGAAATGAAGAACTGGCGCCCCATATCGCTCCTTAATGTCGACTACAAGATTGCGACCAGATGTATCGCTGGTCGTCTTCTTAAAGTCATAGGTAGCGTTGTGGCGGAAGACCAAACCTGCGGTATTCCTGGCCGTTTCATTGGGAATAATGTCTCTCTGCTGAGAGACATTATTCATTATGCAACAGTTGGAGATATACCTTTGAGTATTCTCTCTCTGGACCAAGAAAAGGCTTTTGATCGAGTTGATTGGGGCTTTATGCACCGCACTCTTTCCTCCATGGGGTTTGGGCCTTCTTTTTGTGGGTGGGTACGGCTTTTTTACACCGGCGTCTCGAGCGCTGTATTGGTCAATGGTTACATCTCTGACTTTTTTGACCTCTCTCGAGGGGTCCGACAGGGATGTCCATTGAGTGCGCTCCTGTACGTGCTGACAGCCGAGGTGCTGGCATGCAACATCCGTGCTTGCGATAGGATTAAGGGGGTATCCCTACCCTCCGATCCTAGTCGTCAAGCAGTGATCTCTCAGTATGCCGATGACACAACGATCGTCTGTACTACAGATGACGCTGTGGTCGCCAGCTTTGAGATCTATGCCCAGTACGAGAAAGCATCTGGTGCGCGAATCAATGCTGCAAAGTCCAAGGGCTTGTGGCTTGGTCCGTGGCGCCACCGTACTGATCCTCCTGTCCAGCTTCGGTGGTCTTCTTCTTCCCTTCCTGTTTTGGGTACTTTTCTTGGTCCAGACAATCTGGAAGAATCCAACTTCCGCCCCAGAATCGAATCCTTGACCAAGGTCTTGGACTCGTGGCGTCAGCGACAGCTCTCTTTCCGTGGAAAGAGCCTGGTTGTCAACGCTCTGGGCCTTTCTGGTCTCTGGTACACTGTGTCAGTGTTACCGGTGCCAGAATGGGTTGCAGTTGAGGTTGACCGGGCAATCCATTCCTTCTTGTGGTCCAACAAGAAGGAATTGATTGCACGAGCTACAGTCTGTCAGCCTACCACGGAGGGAGGAATCGGTTTCCCTTGCTTCCGGCATAGGGTTTCCGCATTCCATGGACAATGGATTCGAAGGTACTTCGACTCCTCGTCCCCAAAGTGGAAAGCCTTCTTCGAGTATTATATTGCTGAGCTTCCGAGGGATTTCCTCCGAAATCCCTATCGGCCTCGCAATACAACGCTGCCGCCTTTCTACCGGAATGTCGTGGAAGCCTGGAACGCCCTCGATGGAGGTGTCGTTACTGGCAGAACCGGCATTTTTTTCAACCGGTCAGACAGCCCGTCAACTCTGACATCGCTGTCTGTGAAAGGCGCTTATCAGTTGCTGGTCATGAAGAACAGACGCCCTCCGCACTGCGTAGCGAAGTTCACTCCCGTCTACCCCGATGTAGTGTGGCCTGATGCCTGGCAACAGGTCCACTGCTGCGCGATTGACAGGCAAGTCACTGATCTTGCCTGGAAGATCGCCCACGGGGTCATTTACACCGCGGCACGTCTCTCCGACTTTGGTTGGGGGAACGTGGATCCAACGTGTTTCTGCGGTCATCCTCGTGAGGACATCTCCCATCTCTTTTTTGGCTGTCCACTTGTCCAGAGTGCACTGGCTTGGGTGTCCTCGGTGATTCACCGGGGTCTACCTGATGCTCCAGATCTCACTGAACGCCGCGTTCTGTATGGGTTCACCCAACAGGAACGTGTCCCACCCATCTACACCTACATGGTGCACGTAGCCAAACACACCATCTGGCTACAACGGAACGACTTCCGGTTCCGTGATATTAGACCCTGTGCGGCAACTGCCATTGCCTCGATACAAGGCCGTCTCCGCTTCATCCTCCCCATTGCGTTCAAACGTTGCAAGTCTGACGCAAGTCGGCGCAAGTTTGAACGGAAATGGGGAGCAAATGGAGCTGTTGGTCGTCTGATCAGCCATTGTTTTGTGGTCTCTGTGTGAATGTTGTCACATTTTATGTCTATGTAAGTCTGAGTAATTACACCGCCTAGTGGTGACATGACATGCTATCCTTTTTTGTAGTCTGATAGGCATGAGTTGTAGGTGTCAAAGACTTTGGGCACCGTTGGGATGCTGGTTGATTCTCTCTTGAGTCATGCCAGTTGTCTTTGTGTCAACGTGATGTTGTACTAGTAATTTGCAGGTGGGGGGCAGCACCCCAGCGAAGTTGGCGTACCAGGTGTACCCTGCAGTTTTGGCGTAACAGAAATCCCTTTCTGTATACGAGCAAAAAACAAAAAAACTTACCTGACGCGGGAGGTTCACTGTGATCATGAAGGCAGTCCTCTCAGGGTGAGGCCCTCTCATTGCACTTCGATTGGGTTGACCCCTGCGATTACCCCAAATGTGGGTAACTCGAGCGTATAATTTCTGGTAGTGGGGACCTGCGTTCGCGCTAGTCCCCGAACAACTTCAAACAAACAACTAACTAGCTAACTAACTAACTAACTAACTAACTAACTTGTTTGCTTGCTTGCTTGCTTGCTGCTAGCTACCTCCAACTTCAACCCTACCTTGAAGGTTCCCCCTAGCTACCTTTCTGCAAACCCCAACTGCATGTGTAACCCTAGCTGGATAGGTCATCCTAGCTTGTATCTTACCCTTAGCTTTCCACAAACCCTAACACGGATCGTAAATGTAGTGCGAATAGTAACCCTAGCTAGTATTTTACCCTTAGCTTTGCACAAACCCTAGCGCAGATCGTAAACCTAGTTAGTATTTGACGTTTAGCTTTCCACAAACCCTAACAGGGATCGTAAACGTAGTGTGAATAGCAACCCTAGCTCGTATTTTACCCTTAGCTTTCCACAAACCCTAGCGCAGATCGTAAACCTAGCGTGAATCGTAACCAAACCTAGTGCGAATTCTAACCCTAACTAGTTCACTCAAAGCCTAGAAAGTTAACCCTAACTGCGCTCAAACCCTAGTTCAATGGTAACCCTAGCTCAATACTAACCCTAGGTCAATCTTAACCCTAACCTTCCTTACGATCTGAACCCTAACTCGATGCACAAACCCTCTAAACTGCCAACATCAAAGCTAAACTAACTGCTGCTTGCTAACCTTGATTTGCGATCCATGTCAGACTCGGCTGATAGTTCTTTATTGCTATTGAATCAACTATCCTTCAACTATTTGGGACTGTTTTTGATGTGTAGATGCATCAACTTGCACATGCTACTTCGTAACTAACAGTTGTTTCCTTATCTTTTCAGCTTTAGGCAGCTACAATCGAAAGAAAATGACCTTTCCAACGCGCCGTGGATGTGCGAGCCGTGGAACGCCAGACGTAAGTAATCGAACACTACGTCACAATCGTTTTGTAGCTAGAAGAACATTTGCGCGTGCATTGAATGGCGAGACTTTTACTGCTTGCAAACAGACTTGTATCATCGAGAAAAAGCCGACTTGCAACTGCAAAGCCATTCGAGTGCTTGTTGCCATCGAAACCATTACAAAGACGAGTCGTTTAATTCGATTAGCAGCCAGTTGAAAGAAGCCATTTGAATGTTGTTTGTTGAAACATCGCGTAGATCGTTTGTTATTAGTCAGTGAGTGGAGGCGAAGATTTGGATTTGGACAGACTGTTAGCTAGTGATTGTGCTGAAGAAAAGTGTATACGAATGAGTGAGTTGATAGAGAAGAAAGAGAGAGAGAGAGAGAAAGAAAAAGAAAGTCTACAGCACCAGGTATTCCCAGGCGGTCACCCATCCAAGTACTAACCTGGCCCTACCGGGCTTGACTTCGGTGATCGGACGAGAACCGGTTTTTTCCCGGTGGTATGGCCGTAGACGAAGAATAATGTTGCAGTTTAAAGCTTTTGTAGCCGTGTCTTTGGAGCAGTTGATTGGGTTGTTGTTGGTGTTGTTGGAGTGTTTGTGTGAAGAAGCTAGGGGTGGGGGGGACCCCTGTCGAAATTTTGCTTTGAGGGTTGTGTTTGCAGTGGGTTGGTTGAGTAGTGAGCAGTGAGTAGTGCGAGTGAGTGGGTAGGTAGTTGGGTAGAGTTGATAGAGTAGGTAGAGTAGGTAGGAAGCAGCCTATGGGTGTCGATCCCACATGGTTGGGAGTAGTATTGTTGAAGGGCTGGTGGAGGGTGGGAGGAATTGGTTTATCGCTTCTCGGCCTTTTGGCTAAGATCAAGTGTAGTAGCGGTTCCCCTATTCGTTAGGTTTGTGGGTTGCCTGTGTATCAGGCGACCTTTTCTGTTTTCCTGTTTATGGCGTTGATGTTTAGGCCGTTAACTGTGAGATTTGTTGGCGGCGAAAAGGATTTTACCAGTGAAGCGGTCTTCCAATACTTAGGAGGGCGAGAAGATGTTCATGAGATTGAGATCCTTTGCATTCAGAAGAGTATGCAGGGATACGTAGATGTCACCTTTCGGGATGAGGATTGTGTGGCGCGTATGCTGAAGGATACTGTGGTCCAAATAGATGGAAAGAACGTGACTCTCCAGAGAACTCATGAGACCAAGTCGTACGTGACCATACAGAATTTGCCTTATGAGATTGATAATAAACGCCTTTTTGACGAGATGGGCAAGTTTGGGAAAGTTTTTCAGGCAAGACACCAACCATTTGGAAAAGGCACGATGATTGTAAATGGAACCCGTATCGTGGAAATGGTAATTGAAAGCGTTATCCCATCTTATTTTAAGATCGCGAACTGTGAAGTTTATGCATATTACAAAGGTCAGGAAAAATCTTGTCGACATTGCAAGGAAATTGGGCATATTTTTAAGAACTGCCCAACTCGGAAGTGTTCTAACTGTAAAGAGCGTGGTCATTTTGCAAGCGAATGCAGTAATGACATTGTGTGTAACAACTGCTCTAAGACTGGACATAAGCAAAGCCAATGTAATGAGAGTGGTAATGATGAATATGCATATAACTTGCTTAGCCGTCCATATCGTGGGGATAACGATGAGGTCTCCTCCAATAGAACCCGTTCGTTTAGCGAAGAATCGGATGACGATGTGAGTGAGCGCCCCATTCAGAGAATGGAGGATCAAAATGATGATGATAACATTGGAAATGAACCTGGAAATGAACCTGGAAATGAACCTGGAAATGAACCTGGAAATGAACAATTGGAGGGTGAGATTACAACTATAGTGCTAGAGGAGGCGAGCGGGGTTAGTGGATCGCCTTCCTTTTCCCCGTCTTACGATGGAACAGTAGACTCTTTATTGGAAAACATTTCAGAATTCAGTGATTCGCAGGGTAAGATTGATACGGGTTGGACTCTTGCTGGGAGAAAGCGGGGGGCGTTCGGAGTTAATTTTGAGAAGCGCCCTAAGCGATAACTGTTTCCTTTAGTTAGTATATTATGGCTTGTTTAAGTGTTGTGTCCATAAATGTTCGTGGTGTTGCGTCCAATAATCGTAGAATTTTTGTTGCCAATGTTTTAAAGCGCTTTGATGTCTGTTTTGTACAAGAAAGTTTTGTGTGTAACCTTCGTAAGGCTGAAAAATTTAGGAAAATATGGGAGGGTAATTGTTTTTGGAGTTTTGGAGAGGAGAGAAGTGCGGGGGTGGGAATTTTTGTCAATAAGAATGTCGATTTGAATGTGCTAAGTGTTGTGAGGGATACGGAGGGTCGAGTGCTGAGTTTGTTGATTAAATGGGGTGGTGTTCGCTATTCGTTTGTCTGTGTGTATGCGCCTGTTGATGTTACGGCTCGTAAAGTTTTCTTTCGAGATTTACATAAATATGTGTTTCCGAATTCGTATGTTGTGTTGGGAGGTGATTTTAATTGTGTTTTGTTGGATTGTGATTCGTCGTCTGTAACTGGGGTAAACAAAGGTGGTGCGAAGGAGTTGAGTAATGTTGTAAGTGACTTTGATTTAATTGATTTGTGGGTACATTTTCATCGTGGTGTTCGTTTATTTACGTGGATGGGTCAGGGAGTTGGATCTAGGTTAGATCGTTTTTATGTTTCGCGTGATTTGTTAGCGTCTTTTGGTAGTTGTTATGTGGAACCCTTAGGTGTGTCTGATCATGACGGAGTGCGTTTTGTGTTAAATCAGAGTGGTGTGAGTATGAATAGAAAGAGTCTTTGGAAATTTAATAATAGTGTATTGAAGGATGAGTGTTTTGTGAAAGAATGTAGAGTGTGGTTGATTAAACAAATAGAGACGGTTAGAAAGAATGGAGTGAGGGCGTCTTGGGTGGGCTTTAAGAAACGTGTTAAGAAATATTGTATATTGTATAGTGTGCAGAGAGCTAAAGAGCGTCGTGTGTCTAGGAAGCGTTTAACTGATGAGATTATTTTTTTGAAGCGTAGATTTGCGAGAGGAGATGATGTGAGTGACATGATTAAGTTGAAAGAGAGTGAATTACAAAAGCTTATTGTGTGCGAGCAAGAGGGTGTGAAGGTACGGAGTAGAGCGAAGCTGATTGAAGAGGGTGAAAAAACTAGTCGATTTTTCTTTAGCCTTGTAAAAAGCCATGGTAAAGGGAATTTTATCGATGTTCTGAAGGATGAGAATGATGTGGAGAGAGAAAGTCAAGAAGAGAAGAAAAAAATCATTGAAGAGTTTTATTGTAAATTGTTTTGTAAAGAAGATGTAGATGTTAATTGTCAAGATGTATTGTTGAGTAAAATATCTAAAGTTTTGTCTGAGGATAATTGTGCTAGCTGTGAGGATTTGTTGTTAAAAGATGAGATTGAATGTGCTATGGGGGGGATGGCGTTAGGGAAAACCCCTGGCGAAGATGGCTTATCTTTAGAATTTTTTAAGTGTTTTAAGGATCTCTTTGTTCCTTTGTTGTGTGACTTAGCAAATGAATGTTTTCGCGCTGATGAGTTGCCTGTTGAATGTGTGCGTGGTGTTGTGCGTCTGGTGTTCAAGAAAGGTGAGCGTGCGGATTTGAAAAACTGGCGTCCGATTTCTTTATTGAATTTAGATTATAAGATTATTGCGAGAGTTCTGAGTAATAGATTGAAGGGAGTTATGGAGGGTATTATTTGTGAAGATCAAACGTGTGGAGTGATAGGCAGGTCAATTACTGATAATTTAAATTTGACGAGAGATGTTTTGGATCATATTGAGCAGACTGATGAGTGTGGAGTGCTGGTGAGTTTAGATCAGGAGAAAGCTTTTGATAGGGTGGATAGAGTTTTTTTAGATAGAGTATTAGAGAAGTTTGGTTTTGGGGAATGTTTTAGGAAATGGATGAGAGTGCTATACAGAGGTGCGTGTGCGAGAGTGATATGTAATGGTGAATTGACGAAGAGTGTAGTTTTAGAAAAAGGGATTAGGCAAGGCTGCCCTCTGTCGCCAATGCTTTATGTGCTAGTGGCAGAGGTGCTTGCGTGTAATGTGAGGTGTGAGAGTAGAATTAAAGGCTTCCTGGTCCCTGGATCAGGAGGTCAGTCAACGAATATATCGCAATATGCGGATGATACGTGTGCTGTGTTGAGAGATACTGGGTCTGTGAGTGTTTTGTTGGATGTTGTAGAGTTTTATGGTCGTGGGACAGGAGCGAAGTTAAATAGGAAGAAGTCTGAGGCGATGTGGTTGGGAAGTTGGAAGAGTAGAGTAGAAAAACCTTTTGGATTGAAATGGGTGGTGAAGATGAAAGTGTTGGGTGTTTGGTTTGGTGATAATGTAGAGGATGAGAATTGGATTCTAAAGTGTGTGAAATTAAAGAATGTTTTGGATTTGTGGAGTAGTCGGAGTTTGTCTATACGTGGTAGAGTGTTGATTGTCAAAGTGTTAGGATTGTCTAAATTGGATTATTTGTCGAGAGTTTTGATTGTGCCAAATTGGGTTGTAGCTAGAGTAAATTCGTTGATTTGGAAGTTTGTATGGGGGGGTAGTGTCGAATTAGTGAAAAGGGGTTCTTGTTTATTGTCTGTATTGGAAGGGGGTCTGGGTATGGTTGATTTTGGAGTTAGAATACGAGCCTTGCGTGTAGTAAATGTTGTTAGTAGTTTGAGTCGTGGTGAAGGGAAAATGTGGTGTTATATGCGTTATTTTGTAGGTAGTCGTGTTGCTGGTCTTCGTGATGAATGGAACGTACTTGTGAATAATTTAGTGCCAAATGCTGGTACTGTGACGTCCTATTATAGTAAAGTACTTGTGGATATTCGTGCTTTTGTTAATGATGTGAGTCCGGTGTTGAAGATTATGTATAATGTGATTGTTCGTGATGCTTTTGTAAGTCTAAGGTGTGTGCGCTATTGGGAAAGTGTCATAAGCGAAAGAATAGAGTGGAAGTGTGTGTGGCGTGATCTAAAGTTGTCTTTGTCTGAAAATATAATGAGTGAGTTGCGGTGGAGAATTGTTCAGAGAATTGTCAAAGTCAGAGTTAATCTTAGAGATTGGGGTTTTAATGTCGTGTCTGATCAATGTGCTGTATGTCAGGGAAGGGAGACTATTGAGCATTGTTTTTTGTATTGCAATCGGGTTAAAAGAGCTTGGGTTTGGGTGGAAAGTATTGTGAAAAAATGGTGTAAGGATTTTGTTGTAAATGCAAAGTGTGTCTTTTTGGGTCTGTTTAATGTAGCTTTAAGCCGTAAGAAACTTGTGATGTTTGTTGTAGAAACGATGTTGAATGTTATATGGTTGTTTAGAAATAGGGCAACGTTTCATAATAGTGTTGTTCAGTATCGTGATTTTGTACGCAAATGCCGTGCTGATATTGTGTTTCGTTTGAATGTAGAAAAATTTCGTTTGAGTGTCAATGAATTTAAATCTGTTTGGTGTTGTGATGATGTGTTGTGTAGCAGCCATGATTTAGAAATATTAGTATAAAAGAATGGAGGAGGTTGGTTTTGAATAAAAATAAGGTGATAATAAATTGATTTAATGGAGGAGGCTGGCTTAGAATAAAAATAAGGTGATAATAAACTGATTTAATGGAGGAGGCTGGCTTAGAATAAAAATAAGGTGATAATAAATTGATTTAATGGAGGAGGCTGGTTTAGAATAAAAAATAAAGATGTAATAGAAAAATGTAATAGAAATAGAATGGAAATTATAAATAGTAATTTGATTATGTGAAGTAATATGAGCTGAATAATAGTGTAAAAAATATAGGGCTTTTTAGCCCGTTCTCTTATCTTTTTAAATAAAAGATTATTAAAAAAAAAAAAAAAAAAATCTGTTCTTATCAGCTTAATATCTGATACGCTGCTCATTGAGTAGCTCATATATTAAACTGATTTTTGGAACTGGGCTGTGGAAAAGAGGCTTGCCTCGTCCCAGCCACGGGTTGTCTCGGTATTGCACTACCTCCGTGTACGGCCCACTTCCTTCGGGAAGATTTTTCAACTTCAAAGAAAAACTAACTAACTAACTAACTAGCTTTGTGCTTGCCCCCACAGAACAAGGCCAGGTTGACAGCTAATCCAACACGCTGCAAGTTCAGGATGCAGGAGAGGTGAGTAATGTGGCGGCTTGATCAAGCATACTTACCTGACGCGGGAGGTTCACTGTGATCATGAAGGCAGTCCTCTCAGGGTGAGGCCCTCTCATTGCACTTCGATTGGGTTGACCCCTGCGATTACCCCAAATGTGGGTAACTCGAGCGTATAATTTCTGGTAGTGGGGACCTGCGTTCGCGCTAGTCCCCGAACAACTTCAAAGAAACAACTAACTAACTAACTTGTTTGCTTGCTTGCTTGCTTGCTGCTAGCTACCTCCAACTTCAAAGCTACCTTGAAGGTTTCCCCCTACCTACCTTTCTGCAAACCCCAACTGCATGTGTAACCCTAGCTGGATAGGTCATCCTAGCTTGTATCTTACCTTTAGCTTTCCACAAACCCTAGCGCAGATCGTAAACTTAGCTAGTATTTTACCTTTAGCTTTGCCCAAACCCTAGCGCAGATCGTAAACTTAGTGCGAATAGTAAACCCTAGCTAGTATTTTACCCTTAGCTTTCCACAAACCCTAGCGCAGATCGTAAACCTAGTGTGAATCGTAACCAAACCTAGTGCGAATTCTAACCCTAGCTTTCCACAAACCCTAGAAAGTTAACCCTAACTAGTTCACTCGAACCCTAGAAAGTTAACCCTAACTGCGCTCAAACCCTAGTTCAATGGTAACCCTAGCTCAATACTAACCCTAGGTCAATCTTAACCCTAACCTTCCTTACGATCTGAACCCTAACTCGATGCACAAACCCTCTAAACTGGCAACATCAAAGCCAAACTAACTGCTGCTTGCTAACCTTGATTTGCGATCCATGTCAGACTCGGCTGATAGTTCTTTATTGCTATTGAATCAACTATTCTTCAACTATTTGGGACTGTTTTTGATGTGTAGATGCATCAACTTGCACATGCTACTTCGTAACTAACAGTTGTTTCCTTATCTTTTCAGCTTTAGGCAGCTACAATCGAAAGAAAATGACCTTTCCAACGCGCCGTGGATGTGCGAGCCGTGGAACGCCAGACGTAAGTAATCGAACACCACGTCACAATCGTTTTGTAGCTAGAAGAACATTTGCGCGTGCATTGAATGGCGAGACTTTTACTGCTTGCAAACAGACTTGTATCATTGAGAAAAAGCCGACTTGCAACTGCAAAGCCATTCGAGTGCTTGTTCCCATTGAAACCATTACAAAGACGAGTCGTTTAATTCGATTAGCAGCCAGTTGAAAGAAGCCATTTGAATGTTGTTTGTTGAAACATCGCGTAGATCGTTTGTTATTAGTCAGTGAGTGGAGGCGAAGATTTGGATTTGCACAGACTGTTAGCTAGTGATTGTGCTAAAGAAAAGTGTATGAAGTGTATCCGAATGAGTGACTTGATAGAGAAGAAAGAAAAAGAAAGTCTACAGCACCAGGTATTCCCAGGCGGTCACCCATCCAAGTACTAACCTGGCCCTACCGGGCTTGACTTCGGTGATCGGACGAGAACCGGTTTTTTCCCGGTGGTATGGCCGTAGACGAAGAATATTGTTGCAGTTTAAAGCTTTTGTAGCCGTGTTTTTGGAGCAGTTAATTGGGTTGTTGCTGTTGTTGGGAGTGTTTGTGTGAAGAGGCTAGGGGTGGGGGGGGACCCCTGTCGAAATTTTGCTTTGAGGGTTGTGTTTGCAGTGGGTTGGTTGAGTAGTGAGTAGTGCGAGTGAGTGAGTAGGTAGTTGGGTAGAGTTGATAGAGTAGGTAGAGTAGGTAGAGTAGGTAGGAAGCAGCCTATGGGTGTCGATCCCACATGGTTGGGAGTAGTATTGTTGAAGGGCTGGTGGAGGGTGGGAGGAATTGGTTTATCGCTTCTCGGCCTTTTGGTTAAGCCAAGCTCGTCCCCCTATGCGGAGATATCGTGGTCTACCTGTGGTTTTTCATATTTGGAATTGTGGGATTATTACCAGCACTTCGGATTTGCAACCGTGTGGGATCCATTGGTGGTAATTATAATATTTTCTTTTTTCTTTGCCTTTTGGCTGCTCGAGCGGTTGTGCTCTTCTTTGAGTCCATTTTGACTCTTTGCTCGCAACCTTTTCTTTTTCCTTTTTTGGGTTATTTTTGCGTTCACGATGATGTATAATATTCAAAGACCGGACACTGTTGAGTTGTCTATTCCTTCTTATTTAAAACGCTCGCGCCAGATTCCGTCGCGCGATGAACTCCTGGACACAGTGCTTAAGAGTTTAGGCCCAAATGCTCGCTCATCTATAAAGTGTGTACAACAGTCTGCCAATGGCTCGAGCTTCAGAGTATCTTTCAAGCCTGAGGCGGCTCGCCTTAGGGACCAACTCTTAACTAAGGGAATTTACCTCAAGGGCACCTTCTGTTATTTAACCGAGGCCCAACCAAAACATAAGGTTATCACGGTGTCAAATCTGCCCTTTGAAATGGGGGATGATCTAATTAAGGGCTTCTTTAGTCATTATGGGGAAGTGCGAGGACTAATCCGCAATGTTGACAAGCACGGAATAGAGACAGGAGACAGGCGTCTTCTTATGGTTCTTTCTCATCACATTCCTTCAAAAGTCTCTCTCGACCCTTTTCGCGCCCAAGTGCGCTATCTTGGACAACCCTGTTGCTGTTTTAATTGTAATTGGTGGGGCCATAAAGATCGCCATTGCCCCCTTAAGGATTGTTGTGGCAAATGTGGTAGCCGAGGCCACTACACATTTGCCTGTGACGAGGATCTTGTCTACCCTCCTGCTCTCTCGACCAAGGATCCTTTCCCCACCACCTGGGCCGACCATCCTGGTGTCATTCGCCGTGAACTTGATGATGACCTTCTTCAAGTAGCTGATGATGACGATGATGCTGATGACCATGAACTCCCTCCTGCACCAATGAGTGGTTCTCCCGATGACCCCCCTCAAGATCATTGTCATGTTGAAGTTGTAAACGAGTCCACTGATCAACCTGAGACTAGCCAAATGGACCTTTCTACTGAAAATCTTCTCCCGGATCCTAATGAGTCTCCTTCTCTATTCCCTAACAATGTCTCTCAGGACTCTCTCCTTCATGCAGTAAATCAAGAAGGTCAAGATAATACTATTCCATCTTCACTTGCCTCTGCTTCCCTCTTCCCGAATCTCGAATCACAGGACTCTGATCGTGTCATTCCTGATTCTCAGACGTCCTCCTTTAGGGATTCTCTCTCGTCTCTCTCTTCACCTTCCTTCAGCCACATGCTGCAAGCCAGACCGGGTCAACTGCGCACCGTTCCCATGCCTACTCCTTTGCACTTCACCAATCTTAAGCGACTGTCTCCTCAGGTTCCCTCTGCTGCTAAAAATGCACGAACAGATAAATAGTATTTTCTTTTTAATTATGTCCTCTCTAAATCAGCCATTTAAACCTAAACCATTTATTGATTGTATTGAACCTATTGATTGTATTGAATATATTGAAATTGCATGTCATGTAAATTACGTCAAAGTACGTACAATAATATATCGTAATTTACAATTACCTAATATAAACCTTAAAAAAACCTTTTTGCCATGAGGATAGCTACCCTTAATATCAAAGGCCTTCGTGATCCTACCAAAAGAGCTGCCTTTCTTGTTTGGCTTATTTCTTTGTCTCCTGATATCCTTTGCCTTCAAGAGACACACTGCACGTCTCAGCAAGAACTTGACTCCTGGGTCAAATATTCTCCGTACGCTGCCTACGGCTCTTTCCATTCTTCCCGTTCCGCTGGGGTGGCTATCCTCATTAAACGTTCTTTTCCTTGCACTGTACAAAATACTCATTCTTCTCAAGAGGGACGCCTTCTCAAACTGGACCTTGAAGTTCACAATAAACCCTTATCACTAACCACACTCTACTGTCCTAACCACAATCCTGAACGTGATACATTTTTGAATCAACTTGAACACATCATTGATCCCTGTCTTGATAATCTTCTCTTGGGAGATTTTAACACCGTCTTCGATAGGGATCTTGATCGTCGTTCTCGTTCTCCTCTCCACTCTTCGTATGATAGCTCTGATCTCCTCAAATCCATCTTTGAAAAATCTCGTCTTTTGGATATCTGGAGATACCTTCATCCTACTCAACATTCCTTCACGTATCGTACCCCTGACCACAACGCTGCCTCTCGTATCGATGTCATTGGTGTCCCTGTTCGTTTTGCTCCCTCAGTTGTGTCCTGTGACTTTCTTTTCTGTCCTCATTCTGACCACAGTGTGGTGCTCTTGGAATGTGGCATTCCGGATCTCCCCTCTCGCGGTCCTTCTTACTGGAAGTTAAACACATCTATTCTTGAGGAGGATGAGTATTTTCTTGAAATATCCGAGTTCTGGAAACTTTGGCAACAGCGCAAGCAATACTATCGGTCACCTCTTGTTTGGTGGGACCTGGGCAAACGCCACATTAAGGAAATCTCGATTAAATACTGCTCGAAACGGAAGAAACAGACTCAGGCGTACCGTAACACCCTTCAACAGGAACTCTCTTTACTACAAAACAGGGTAGATAATGGGGACACGTCCTCTATTAATAATTTACAAACGTTAAAACTTAAATTAATTGATTTAGATTCTCAAGAAGCGAAGGCCAGTAAAATCAGGGCCAGAGCCAGGTGGATAGAGGAGGGAGAAACTTCTTCTGCTTTCTTCTTTCGCCTGGAGAAGCAAAACTCTTCTTCTAAAATGATCGATGCCATCCTGGATGACAATAATAACCTTGTTACTGCCTCTGAAGACCTTTTATCTGCATGGCGCTCCTTCTATATCTCCCTCTTTTCTTCGCAGCCAACTAATGCTGCCCTTCAAGATGACTTTCTTGACAGTCTTGAAAGGACTCTCTCTTCTCAAGACCGAACACTCTGCGAAGGCCTCTTAACACCTGCAGAGTGTCTGTCTGCTCTTCTAGGGATGGAAAATAGCAAAGCTCCAGGCATGGATGGCCTCCCTAAAGAATTCTATGCCCGCTTTTGGCCTGTCCTGGGTAGCGATCTCGTTGATACTCTTAATCACGCTTACCAATCTGGTATCCTCTCTGTTTCTCAACGAAGAGGGCTAATCACTCTAATCCACAAAAAGGGTCCCAGATATCTTCGTAAGAACTGGCGACCCATCTCACTTTTATGTACGGATTACAAAATTGCTTCCCGTGCCATTGCTTGTCGGCTGCGTCAAGTCATTTCCTCAATTATCTCCCCTGACCAGACGTGCTCAATTCCTGGCAGGTTCATTGGAGAAAATGTCCGCTTACTGTCTGATATCGTAACCTACTCAGACTTAACACAAATTCCCCTGGCTTTGATCTCTTTTGATCAGGAGAAGGCCTTCGACAGAGTTGACTGGTCCTATCTATTGGCAGTCTTGCGTAAGATGGGCTTCGGTCCTTCTTTCTGCAAATGGATACAACTCTTTTACACTGGTCCTCAATCCTCAGTGATCGTCAACGGTCTTTTCACTGACTGGTTCTCCCTCTCTCGCGGTGTTCGTCAAGGTTGCCCTCTTTCTGCTGCCCTTTATGTCCTTGTTGCTGAGACCTTAGCCTGTAAACTACGCTCGTCACAAATCCTCCAAGGTTTGTCTCTTCCTCAGCCTATTTTTGAACCTTCTTTGGTGTCACAGTACGCTGATGACACCACTGTTCTCTGTTGCTCCGATCCCGAAATTGTTGAAGCCTTCCTAATTTACCAGCAATACGAATCTGCCACTGGAGCTAAACTTAATCTAGATAAATGTAAGGGCCTGTGGTGTGGAACCTGGAGGGGTCGTCAAAACCCCCAGGTTCAGATCCAGTGGTCATCAGACAACATCACCTGTCTCGGAATAGTCATTGGCCATGGAGACTTATCCCATGCTAATTGGGATAAGCGCCTTGACTCTTTTTCTAAGATCTTACACTCCTGGAAGCAGCGAAACCTTTCTCTCTCTGGCAAGGCCCTAGTTCTTAATGGGCTTGCCTTATCTGGTCTATGGTATTGCGCAACGGTTTTAACAATGCCTGGCTGGGTCTGGCGGGCCATCAGATCCAAACTAACATCTTTCTTCTGGTCGGGAAGGTACCTAGCTATTTATGAAAATGTCTTAATGCAGCCTCAATCTAGAGGGGGATTCAATCTTGTCTCTGTGAGACTGAAGGTACGTGCCCTTCACATCATGTGGGTGCGCAGATTTCTGTCCACCCCCAACAAGTGGTGTACCTTCTTCTCCTTCTTTGTCCAAAAATACTTTATTGATGACACAAACACAGTACTTGCAACCCCAGCCCACTATCCTTTCCAACTTCTTCCACCCTTTTATGCCTCAGTTCTCGAATCCTGGGCCCTCATTGGAGGACATCTTTCTACTGGTCATCTTGGTTATGTTGTCCCTAGACCATCCACGGGACAACCTCTTCCAGCCCTGGCTCTTACGACCAAGATGACCTATACAATTCTTGTCGATAAATTCTCTGAGCCCCCTGCCTGCATTGCTATTTCACGACCTTCTTTTGGAGATTTATACTGGCCTGACACATGGGAACAGATCTCCTCTTTCCCGCTTGATCGCAAAACTCGCGATCATGCGTGGAAAGCAGCCCATGGGGTCCTCTACACTGTTGATCGACTAAACCATGCGGGACGTCAACTCGACCCTTCTTGTTTCTGTAACACTGCCCCCGAAACCCCTACACATCTCTTTTTTCACTGTCCTTTTATCCAAGTCTTGTTGCTGTGGGCTCAGTCTCTTTTCCTTCGTGTGACCCCTCTCTCACCGAGTTTGGAGCCACGACATCTTCTCTTCGGATACAATCATGATGAACGCGAGATCGTACCTCCCATCTTTTTCTACTTGCTTTCCTTAATTAAATATTTCGTCTGGCTGGGTCGTAATGACTACCGTTTCAACAATGTCTCACCTGACCAAGACACTGTTCGTTCTTGTGTCATTGCTCGTCTCAATCTCCATCTCTTTTCTTTTGCTAAGCGTTTCAAGTCCCCAACGAAACGCCGGTTCTTTAATCGATCTTGGAACGTGCTCGGGAAGTTTTCCCCCGACATTAAAACCATCACCTTCTAATTCCTCTTCTATTTCCATACTCTGTATCTTTTCATTCTTGTTTTCAGCTCCTTTTCAATATGATGTATTGTTCCTTTTGTTACCATTAAAAATATAAAATAATCAAAAATAAATCGTTGTTGTATATGTTTTAGTCTGTAGATTCTAATGCTTCATACGGTGCTTGACCTCGTATGAACCATCTTCTTTCATTCGTTGTTGTTTTGTATTCATTTGTGATCGTTGTAATTCTTTGGTCAAGAGGGGGGCGGGGTTCATAACCCCGGCGTGCGGTTGGCGTCCTAGTAGGACCCCCCCTTGCTAATGATCACCATGCTGACTCACTTGCACACCCTGAGTCACTGGTGTTGAAGCAAAAACAAAAAGATCAAGTGTAGTATCTGTTCTTATCAGCTTAATATCTGATACGCTGCTCATTGAGTAGCTCATATATTAAACTGATTTTTGGAACTGGGCTGTGGAAAAGAGGCTTGCCTCGTCCCAGCCACGGGTTGTCTCGGTATTGCACTACCTCCGTGTACGGCCCACTTCCTTCGGGAAGATTTTTCAACTTCAAAGAAAAACTAACTAGCTTTGTGCTTGCTTGCTTGCCCCCACAGAACAAGGCCAGGTTGACAGCTAATCCCACACGCTGCAAGTTCAGGATGCAGGAGAGGTGAGTAATGTGGCGGCTTGATCAAGCATACTTACCTGACGCGGGAGGTTCACTGTGATCATGAAGGCAGTCCTCTCAGGGTGAGGCCCTCTCATTGCACTTCGATTGGGTTGACCCCTGCGATTACCCCAAATGTGGGTAACTCGAGCGTATAATTTCTGGTAGTGGGGACCTGCGTTCGCGCTAGTCCCCGAACAACTTCAAACAAACAACTAACTAACTAACTAACTAACTAACTAACTAACTAACTAACTAACTAACTAACTAACTAACTAACTAACTAACTAACTAACTAACTAACTTGTTTGCTTGCTTGCTGCTAGCTACCTCCAACTTCAACCCTACCTTGAAGGTTCCCCCTACCTACCTTTCTGCAAACCCCAACTGCATGTGTAACCCTGGCTGGATAGGTCATCCTAGCTTGTATCTTACCTTTAGCTTTGCACAAACCCTAGCCAGGATCGTAAACTTAGCTAGTATTTTACCTTTAGCTTTGCCCAAACCCTAGCGCAGATCGTAAACTTAGTGCGAATAGCAAACCCTAGCTAGTATTTTACCCTTAGCTTTCCACAAACCCTAACAGGGATCGTAAACGTAGTGTGAATAGTAACCCTAGCTCGTATTTTACCCTTAGCTTTCCACAAACCCTAGCGCAGATCGTAAACCTAGTGTGAATCGTAACCAAACCTAGTGCGAATTCTAACCCTAACTAGTTCACTCAAACCCTAGAAAGTTAACCGTAACTGCGCTCAAACCCTAGTTCAATGGTAACCCTAGCTCAATACTAACCCTAGGTCAATCTTAACCCTAACCTTCCTTACGATCTGAACCCTAACTCGATGCACAAACCCTCTAAACTGCCACCATCAAAGCCAAACTAACTGCTGCTTGCTAACCTTGATTTGCGATCCATGTCAGACTCGGCTGATAGTTCTTTATTCCTATTGAATCAACTATCCTTCAACTATTTGGGACTGTTTTTGATGTGTAGATGCATCAACTTGCACATGCTACTTCGTAACTAACAGTTGTTTCCTTATCTTTTCAGCTTTAGGCAGCTACAATCGAAAGAAAATGACCTTTCCAACGCGCCGTGAGTAGTATACGAATGAGGCTTCTACATCAATATTTTGAGGTACGAGTGAGGTACGAGTGAGGTACATGTTCCATTTTGAGGTACGCGCATTCTGAGGTGCTGGGGGAGGGGTGGGGTGGTGAGTCATGTCTATTTTTAGATTCGAGGATTGCACCACGCGATGCAATGAAGGATGAAGTTTTTATTCATGTGATATTTCTCAAAAATATAGACTCCTTGACGGGGATTCGAACCCCGGTCACTTGCTCGACAGGCAAGTATACTAACCACTGTACGTACTATCAAGGATTTTGATGTTTTTTCTCTATCATAAAATATATAAGTCTCACGAGTCGGGATCGAACCAACGACCAACAGATGGCTGTTTTTTACACTACAGTCTGTCGCTCTACCAACTGAGCTATGATCATGAGATGTATACTTTTACTCTTCATTAAAACCCTATATTAGAGTTTATCCAAATAATATAGACTGAACGATTATGCATCATGAGTAAGGATGCTGCTTTGTTTCATATTTTTCTTTATCATGTGGGATTAGCCTTGGAATCATACCCCTATTCACTCCCCATATTTTGAATAAAATATGATGACCTTAATGGGATTCGAACCCATAACTTCTGATCTGGAGTCAGAGATGCTAACCATTACACTATAAGGTCCTTTTTGGTTCCAAAAAGCTAAAATTCATAATTATGTTACTAGCCTGGATGGAAAGACACTTTTCTGCAGGTGGTATTTCTAAATTGATTGTACACATTAATCTTCGAGATACTGATTTATTGTTCATTACGTACACATAAATATCACATTGTACTTTACTTTGTTTAAGCAAACAAAAGCTATTGTTTCCATCAACACACGATGTTTATCTTGGATTTGTCAAAATCAATTTTGAATAAATTTGTTTTCGGAGGTTGTGTTTTGAGTGTCACTGGAAATATTTTTCTATGTTTCAGAGAAAAAATATGATCTTAATGGGAATCGAACCTATAATCTTCTGATCTAGAGTCAGACGTGATAACCATTACACTATAATTGTCCTCGTAATAGACAATAACTACGCGATTTATTGTATGATTCTATTTCTCGTTCAGTGGCAAAGCTTTTGTCAAGGTTCTTTATTAATTTTGATCTCAATAGTACAACTTAGAATTTTTCCCACTTGGGTAATGAAGGAAAGTATTCGAGATCCGTTCCGTGGTTTTCCTCTTTTTCCATTTGTTCGTCTTCATGTTTTGGTACAATGAGTTTCAATCTGTTTGACTTTAACGACATCTGGTGAATAGAATCGCAGTCATTACAGCAGTAAAATGTTTTCTTTGTGTTCTGTAGATTAGCTGGGAAAACGGTTGTACAAATGTCACAGTAAACTACATCGTTTAGATGACCAGAATGACCTTCATGCCAATGGCAAGTTGGGCACCGCACTACAGCTATCTTGAGAAACTGTTTGGGTTCTTGACAAACGTGACACTGTCTTTGTTTTTCTTCATCAGAATTCGATTCCTCGTCCATGCTTTGTTCTTCCTCTCGTTCCCCCTCTTCATCATCACTACTTTGTTCTTCCTCTTCTTCAACATCCGGTTCATGATTATGGGATTGATCATCAGTTGACTGACTTTCAGTCTCACTCTCATCCGTGTCTTCATCTTCCGGTTGCGTAGCAACAAGATCTACCAACAATTTCTGATTGCCAATTAGATGTTTGTTAATGCCCAGTTCTACCAATCCATTAGTAAACGTTTTTAAACCTCTGGGTGGTCTAATATCTGGGTTGTAAGGTAATAAAGCATATTCAACTAATTCCTTCATGCTTGTGACTGGGATTCGTCGTTGATGATAAGTCATTTCTCCATGCGAATTCCAATACAAAATGTCCTTAGAAGCGGCCATACTGTGGAGTACATTTAGCACCTTCTCCCTGGGTATGCTTTTAGAAAGCTCCTGTACCATCTGATCAATTTCATTGTCCAAAAGTTCCTCCTCACTAGAGGCCTCGGAGTCTGATACATCTTCCTCGGAATTTTCAGAATATCTTCGCTTCATGATGATCACTAATGTCTTAACAATATCCAAATGAATATCAAGGGATTACGAAGGACTATTTATAGCAAGAATACATCCCCAGCCAAAGGTGATGCAATATCTTTTACAAATCTGCCGCCCTTTTGGGCCAAAATTATTTTCTTTGTTTTGAAAGGCACTGATGAGTCTGCTAGCGTTCTGATGTCATTAGCATGAGGTCTCAATGTTTCTTTTTGAGAGTAAGTTAGTGGAATAACTCCTTTCAATAGATTATGACAGACCTCGCACACTACATGAACTTGTTCAGGAGTGGCAGTAGCGAGCAAGACTTTTCTCTGAGGTTCAGGACAACGAACTAAAAAATGCAAATAGCCAAAATTATCAACAAGTAATCGACTCATGTTCTCTCTTCGAAAGACGTGTTGAAATAGTAAATTATCTGAGATGCATCTACTATTTATTCTAGTTTATTATAGCAACCTATATTGTACCAACCTAATCTTGCACGTCACGAAAGAGAGTGTATTCATGAATTACCCTTTGAAACAAAATTGGGTTCGCAGAATGGCATACATCTCAACCTAACCTAGCCTAGACTAGCCGAGCCGAGCTACGAGCCAAGCCCTTAGGCTCCGAGCCTATACGAGCCGAGCCGAGCTACGAGCCAAGCCCTTAGGCTCCGAGCCTATACGAGCCGAGCCGAGCCTACGATCGAGCTGAGCCCTTAGGCTCCGAGCCTATACGAGCCGAGCCGAGCCGAGCCTACGATCTAGCTGAGCCCTTAGGCTTCGAGCCTAAGAGCCGAGCCGAGCCAATACGAGCCGAGCCGAGCCTTAAAGCTCCGAGCCTAAGAGCCGAGCCGAGCCAATACGAGCCGAGCCTCAGATCCGAGCCTAAGAGCCGAGCAAGGTCTATCATAAAATAGCGTCTCCTTCAAGAATTAGTCTCATTCTTCAAAGACACGAGATGGGGCGGTTGTGTCCTATTTGTGGCAAGTCCGTGCAACATGTATGGTCTCATTTAACTCGTGTCCACAAGATCAGTGGTCCTGAGCGAGCACTCTTACTTCAAGGAAAACATATGCAAACAATTGGTCAGCGGTTTAGTCCCTACCCTCAGATTCGAAATGTTGAAGACATAGAATGCGACAGGTTTCAATTGCTACACCCCTTTACGGCCATAGTGGCAGGAATGACTGGATCAGGTAAAACAGTTTGGGTACAGAATCTGCTCGAACTTGCGAGAAAAGTAATAACACCCCCACCACAACGAATCGTTTGGAGTTATTCCCAATGGCAACCTGCTTATAAAGACATGTTACAGACAGTGCCAGGCATAGAGTTTGTTAAAGGCATACCGTACGACTTAGATGAAGATAGTTACTTTGACCCTCAAATTAATAATGTGATCGTGATTGATGACCAAATGACCGAAACGTCCAACGACAAAAGAATCATGAATTTATTCACCAAAGGATCTCACCATCGCAACCTCAGTGTGATCTTCCTCCTACAAAACCTTTATTTCCAAGGAAAAATCATGCGAACCTTGAGTCTGAACGCTGCGTACCTTGTTCTATTTAAAAACCCAAGAGACAAGCTACAGATGATGACTTTGGGGAAACAGATGTACCCGGGAAAAACAGAACAGTTTATTCAAAAGTACGAGGCCGCTGTCCAACGACCTTACGGATATCTGTTTGTGGATCTCAAACCCAATACTCCAGAGGAGTGCAGACTTCGAACCAATGTTCTTCCTAGTGATCATGTTCTTTTACAGCCGAACCCTACGACAACATCACAGCATGGTGGACAATCAGAAGTCATGCAATCTATTGCCAATTATTTCGAACGTCAGAACTATTTACAGTCACCCATACTCAAAATACTGCAGAATTTAGAGGAGCAGATGGCTAGTATTCTAAAGGAACCCAATGTCCCTGCGGAGCTAAAATTTAAAGAATATACGCAACTCTACAATCGATACCTCGATCTAGAACAGCAGCTTCAACGAAGTAGTTTGCCACACAAATCAAGGTTGGAAATGGTGCAAACATTACAGACACCACCATCAGCTGGTCCTAGGCTTCCCACTAATGCAACAACTCCAGAAAACGTTCCCTCAATAAGTCTCACCAGTGACAGTGGCTATGTAACGCCTAAACCAAAGACCCCTTCCTTCCTAGAGCGACTAACCTCTAAAATTAGAACCCCTTCTTTTGAACCCAGTATAGCCGAGGTTCCTTCTACTCCCTTAAAAACCACGACGGGTTTTGATCAACCCTCTTCTTCCAGCACCCCTAAAACACGATCTCTTCCAACCCCACTTAATTTTCCACCCACTCCCCCATCAAGTAAGGAAAAACCCATAAAGTGGATTAGTTATCAGGACGCCCATAAATACAAAGATGTAGTCTTAGAGCCTCCACGTCGTTCACAAAGACTGAAAGCCATGGTCAAGTCATTACCCAAGTGGGAAAAATTCTAAGTTGTACTATTGAGATCAAAATTAATAAAGAACCTTGACAAAAGCTTTGCCACTGAACGAGAAATAGAATCATACAATAAATCGCGTAGTTATTGTCTATTACGAGGACAATTATAGTGTAATGGTTATCACGTCTGACTCTAGATCAGAAGATTATAGGTTCGATTCCCATTAAGATCATATTTTTTCTCTGAAACATAGAAAAATATTTCCAGTGACACTCAAAACACAACCTCCGAAAACAAATTTATTCAAAATTGATTTTGACAAATCCAAGATAAACATCGTGTGTTGATGGAAACAATAGCTTTTGTTTGCTTAAACAAAGTAAAGTACAATGTGATATTTATGTGTACGTAATGAACAATAAATCAGTATCTCGAAGATTAATGTGTACAATCAATTTAGAAATACCACCTGCAGAAAAGTGTCTTTCCATCCAGGCTAGTAACATAATTATGAATTTTAGCTTTTTGGAACCAAAAAGGACCTTATAGTGTAATGGTTAGCATCTCTGACTCCAGATCAGAAGTTATGGGTTCGAATCCCATTAAGGTCATCATATTTTATTCAAAATATGGGGAGTGAATAGGGGTATGATTCCAAGGCTAATCCCACAAGATAAAGAACAATATTAAACAAAACAGTATCCTTACTCATGATGCATAATCAGTCAGTCTATATTATTTCAATAAACTCGAATATAGGGTTTTAATGAAGAGTAAAAGTATACATCTCATGATCATAGCTCAGTTGGTAGAGCGACAGACTGTAGTGTAAAAAACAGCCATCTGTTGGTCGTTGGTTCGATCCCGACTCGTGAGACTAATATATTTTATGATAGAGAAAAAACATCAAAATCCTTGATAGTACGTACAGTGGTTAGTATACTTGCCTGTCGAGCAAGTGACCGGGGTTCGAATCCCCGTCAAGGAGTCTATATTTTTGAGAAATATCACATGAATAAAAACTTCATCCTTCATTGCATCGCGTGGTGCAATCCTCGAATCTAAAAATAGACATGACTCACCACCCCACCCCTCCCCCAGCACCTCAGAATGCGCGTACCTCAAAATGGAACATGCACCTCACTCGTAACTCAAAATATTGATGTAGAAGCCTCATTCGTATACTACTGCCGTGGATGTGCGAGCCGTGGAACGCCAGACGTAAGTAATCGAACACTACGTCACAATCGTTTTGTAGCTAGAAGAACATTTGCGCGTGCATTGAATGGCGAGACTTTTACTGCTTGCAAACAGACTTGTATCATGGAGAAAAAGCCGACTTGCAACTGCAAAGCCATTCGAGTGCTTGTTGCCATTCAAACCATTACGAAGAGGAGTCGTTTAATTCGATTAGCAGCCAGTTGAAAGAAGCCATTTCAATGTTGTTTGTTGAAACATCGCGTAGATGGTTTGTTATTAGTCAGTGAGTGGAGGCGAAGATTTGGATTTGCACAGACTGTTAGCTAGTGATTGTGCTGAAGAAAAGTGTATACGAATGAGTGACTTGATAGAGAAGAAAGAGAGAGAAAGAAAAAGAAAGTCTACAGCACCAGGTATTCCCAGGCGGTCACCCATCCAAGTACTAACCTGGCCCTACCGGGCTTGACTTCGGTGATCGGACGAGAACCGGTTTTTTCCCGGTGGTATGGCCGTAGACGAAGAATAATGTTGCAGTTTAAAGCTTTTGTAGCCGTGTCTTTGGAGCAGTTGATTGGGTTGTTGTTGGTGTTGTTGGAGCGTTTGTGTGAAGAAGCTAGGGGTGGGGGGGACCCCTGTCGAAATTTTGCTTTGAGGGTTGTGTTTGCAGTGGGTTGGTTGAGTAGTGAGTAGTGAGTAGTGCGAGTGAGTGAGTAGGTAGTTGGGTAGAGTTGATAGAGTAGGTAGAGTAGGTAGGAAGCAGCCTATGGGTGTCGATCCCACATGGTTGGGAGTAGTATTGTTGAAGGGCTGGTGGAGGGTGGGAGGAATTGGTTTATCGCTTCTCGGCCTTTTGGCTAAGATCCAGTGTAGTAGCGGTTCCCCTATTTGTCAGAGTTTTGGGTTGCCTGTGTATCAGGCAATCTTTCTAGATTTCGTTTATTCAGAAGATGGTTGTCGACAGAGAGTGCACTGTGAAATTCGAAGGAGATATATCAGGAGTGGAGGCAGTCTTGTCTTTTTTGACTGAGACAGTAGGTTTTGTCGTTGATGACATTGCCTGTATGCAGAGAATTTACAGTGGATACCTGGTGACATTTAAAGAATTGGAAAAGGCGGAGAGAATGAGAGGTATGGATGTTGTGCAGATCGAGGGAAGGAACGTGAATTTCTTGCCAGCCTACGCACGCACGATGAAAGTGGTCATTTTCAACCTGCCTTTTGAAGTGTCAGATGATATTGTTAGTTTCAAGCTTCGACAGTATGGCAAAGTTGTTAAGGTAATACGTAACAAGCTCCATGATTATCCGTCTATTGAGAGCGGAATCAGAACAGTGATGATGGAAATTGAATATGCAATCCCGTCTTATATTACAATTGAAGATTATTCTGTACGCATTTCATACACTGGGCAAGAACCCACGTGTAGGAAATGTAGTAGGACTGGACATGTTGCTAAAGAATGCCCTAATGATCCCAGGAAGTGTTTTAAATGTCAACAACCTGGTCACTTTTCAAAAGATTGCCCTAACTTGGCTTACTGTACTGATTGTGATAAGACCGGACATACCAATTGGCATTGTAAACGTATTCAAGCCCAGGATAAGCTGCGGGATGATGAACGTGAGGAGTCTGATGAACAAGTGGGGTCTGATGAAGAACAGGGAATCGGACTGGGTAGTCTTTTAGCCATTGGATCCACCGTTCATGAAGTTATTCCTGTTCAGCATAAAGAACATTCAGATGGTGAGGAAGAGGAGGATTCCGAGCGAATCGATGTCATAGAGGAAGGTTCAGAGCCAGATCTTACAGGAGAACGATATGCAGTTACGGATGCCTTGAACACGCTGGACAGCAATGAAGTTTCGAATGATATGGAATGGTCTATCGCTGGAAGAAAGCGGAGTGCAAATGCGAGTAGCATTGAAAAGCGCCCTAAGCGATAAGTAGTTTATTAGTTTATTATTTTCTTTGATATTTCATGGCTAGTTTAAGTGTCGTATCTATAAATGTTCGTGGTGTTGCGTCTAATAATCGTAGAAATTTTGTTGCCAATGTTTTGAAGCGCTTTGATGTCTGTTTTGTACAAGAAAGTTTTGTGTGTAACCTTCGTAAGGCTGAAAAATTCAGGAAAATATGGGAGGGTAATTGTTTTTGGAGTTTTGGAGAGGAGAGAAGTGCGGGGGTGGGAATTTTTGTCAATAAGAATGTCGATTTGAATGTGCTAAGTGTTGTGAGGGATACGGAGGGTCGAGTGCTGAGTTTGTTGGTTAAATGGGGTGGTATTCGCTATTCGTTTGTCTGTGTGTATGCGCCTGTAGATGTTACGGCTCGTAAAGTTTTCTTTCGAGATTTGCATAAATATGTGTTCCCGAATTCGTATGTTGTGTTGGGAGGTGATTTTAATTGTGTTTTGTTGGATTGTGATTCGTCGTCTGTAACTGGAGTAAACAAAGGTGGTGCGAAGGAGTTGAGTAATGTTGTAAGTGACTTTGATTTAATTGATTTGTGGGTACATTTTCATCGTGGTGTTCGTTTATTTACGTGGATGGGTCAGGGAGTTGGATCTAGGTTAGATCGTTTTTATGTTTCGCGTGATTTGTTAGCGTCTTTTGGTAGTTGTTATGTGGAACCCTTAGGTGTGTCTGATCATGACGGAGTGCGTTTTGTGTTAAATCAGAGTGGTGTGAGTATGAATAGAAAGAGTCTTTGGAAATTTAATAATAGTATATTGAAGGATGAGTGTTTTGTGAAAGAATGTAGAGTGTGGTTGATTAAACAAATAGAGACGGTTAGAAAGAATGGAGTGAGGGCGTCTTGGGTGGGCTTTAAGAAACGTATTAAGAAATATTGTATATTGTATAGTGTGCAGAGAGCTAGAGAGCGTAGTGTGTCTAGAAAGCGTTTAACTGATGAGATTATTTTTTTGAAGCGTAGATTTGCGAGAGGGGATGATGTGAGTGACATGATTAAATTGAAAGAGAGTGAATTACAAAAGCTTATTGTGTGCGAGCAAGAGGGTGTGAAGGTACGGAGTAGAGCGAAGCTGATTGAAGAGGGTGAAAAAACTAGTCGTTTTTTCTTTAGCCTTGTAAAAAGCCATGGTAAAGGGAATTTTATTGATGTTCTGAAGGATGAAAATGATGTGGAGAGAGAAAGTCAAGAAGAGAAGAAAAAGATCATTGAAGAGTTTTATTGTAAATTGTTTTGTAAAGAAGATGTAGATGTTAATTGTCAAGATGTATTGTTGAGTAAAATATCTAAAGTTGTGTCTGAGGAAAATTGTGCTAGCTGTGAGGATTTGTTGTTAAAAGATGAGATTGAATGTGCTATGGGGGGGATGGCGTTAGGGAAAACCCCTGGCGAAGATGGTTTATCTTTAGAATTTTTTAAGTGTTTTAAGGATCTCTTTGTTCCTTTGTTGTGTGACTTAGCAAATGAATGCTTTTGTGCTGATGAGTTGCCTGTTGAATGTGTGCGTGGTGTTGTGCGTCTGGTGTTCAAGAAAGGTGAGCGTGCGGATTTGAAAAACTGGCGTCCGATTTCTTTATTGAATTTAGATTATAAGATTATTGCGAGAGTTCTGAGTAATAGATTGAAGGGAGTTATGGAGGGTATTATTTGTGAAGATCAAACGTGTGGAGTGATAGGCAGGTCAATTACTGATAATTTAAATTTGACGAGAGATGTTTTGGATCATATTGAGCAGACTGATGAGTGTGGAGTGTTGGTGAGTTTAGATCAGGAGAAAGCTTTTGATAGGGCGGATAGAGTTTTTTTAGATAGAGTATTAGAGAAGTTTGGTTTTGGGGAATGTTTTAGGAAATGGATGAGTGTTATATAGAGGTGCGTGTGCGAGAGTGATATGTAATGGTGAATTGACGAAGAGTGTAGTGTTAGAAAAAGGGATTAGACAAGGCTGTCCTCTGTCAACAATGCTTTATGTGATAGTGGCAGAGGTGCTTGCGTGTAATGTGAGGTGTGAGAGTAGAATTAAAGGCTTCCTGGTCCCTGCATCAGGTGGTCAGTCAACGAATATATCGCAATATGCGGATGATACGTGTGCTGTGTTGAGAGATACTGGGTCTGTGAGTGTTTTGTTGGATGTTGTAGAGTTTTATGGTCGTGGGACAGGAGCGAAGTTAAATAGGAAGAAGTCTGAGGCGATGTGGTTGGGAAGTTGGAAAAGTAGACAGGAAAAACCTTTTGGATTGAAGTGGGTGGTGAAGATGAAAGTGTTAGGTGTTTGGTTTGGTGATAATGTAGAAGATGAGAATTGGATTGTAAAGTGTGTGAAATTAAAGAATCTGTGGAGTAGTCAGAGTTTGTCTATACGTGGTAGAGTGTTGATTGTCAAAGTGTTAGGATTGTCTAAATTGGATTATTTGTCGAGAGTTTTGATTGTGCCAAATTGGGTTGTAGCTAGAGTAAATTCGTTGATTTGGAAGTTTGTATGGGGGGGTAGTGTTGAATTAGTGAAAAGGGGTTCTTGTTTATTGTCTGTGTTGGAAGGGGGTCTTGGTATGGTCGATTTTGGAGTTAGAATACAAGTTTGAGTCGCGGTGAAGGGAAAATGTGGTGTTATATGCGTTATTTTGTAGGTAGTCGTGTTGCTGGTCTTCGTGATGAATGGAACGTACTTGTGAATAATTTAGTGCCAAATGCTGGTACTGTGACGTCCTATTATAGTAAAGTACTTGTGAATATTCGTGCTTTTGTTAATGATGTGAGTCCGGTGTTGAAGTTTATGTATGTTATTGTTCGTGATGCTTTTGTGAGTCTAAGGTGTGTGCGTTATTGGGAAAGTGTCATAAGTGAAAGAATAGAGTGGAAGTGTGTGTGGCGTGACCTAAAGCTGTCTTTGTCTGAAAATACAATGAGTGAGTTGTAGTGGAGAATTGTTCAGAGAATTGTCAAAGTCAGAGTTAATCTTAGGGATTGGGGTTTTAATGCCGTGTCTGATCAATGTGCTGTATGTCAGGGAAGGGAGACTATTGAACATTGTTTTTTGTATTGTAATCGTGTTAAAAGAGCTTGGAGTTGGATTGAAAGTATTGTGCAAAAATGGTGTAAGGATTTTGTTGTCAACGCAAAGTGTGTATTTTTGGGTCTGTTTAATGTAGCTTTAAGCCGTAAGAAACTTGTGATGTTTGTTGTAGAAACGATGTTGAATGCTATATGGTTATTTAGAAATAGGGCAACATTTCATAATAGTGTTGTTCAGTATCGTGATATTGTACGCAAATGCCGTGCTGATATTGTGTTTCGCTTGAATGTAGAAAAATTTCGTTTGAGTGTCAATGAATTTAAATCAGTTTGGTGTTGTGATGATGTGTTGTGTAATAGCCATGATTTAGAGATATTAATATAAAGAATAGAATTGTGAATGAATAAGTATATGAACATGATTTTGAGATATAGTACTGAATAAGTATAAGGCTCAGAATGAAAATAAGGATATGAATATAAGTAAAATTGAATTGTATTAATGGAGGAGGTTGGTTTAAAATGAAAATAAGGATATGAATATAAGTAAGATTGAATTGTAATAATGGAGGTGGTTGGCTTAGAATGAAAATAAGGATATGAATAGAAGTAAAATTGAATTGTATTAATGGAGGTGGTTGGCTTAGAATGAAAATAAGGATATGAATATAAGTAAGGGACCGTTCATTATTTATGGGAGAGGGGGGGGGGGGGGGGTGGGTGATTAAATGGGGGGTCTCGAAATTTTTTAAGCCTGAAAAGGGGGGTCTTGAAAATCTTTTTGAGCTATTAGGGGGGGACTTGAAATAAAAATAGTAATGAAATAAATAAGCAAAATAGCATATGGCACATTTTGAGAATTTCACTGTTATATTAGCTAATTCAGTTGTCTCAATCAATTTAACTCTATTTTTTTCACCTTTTTAATAACTTGAAAAACAAGAACTAAAGAAAACAATCAAAAAGTAGTATTTCAGGTGTGATTTACAGTTTTTCAACAGCCATGATTGATAATTATTATAATAAATCTTTACATATTAAAATCCTCTTGAATACTATCATTGTCATCATCATCATCATCTTCTTCTTCATCATCATCATCATCACTATCATTCTTAGGTTCACTGCTTTCTTCACCAGCCTTTTTGAAGTAATAGGATATTTTATTTACACTTTTTTTCATTTCAGTTTTCTTTTTTTCTTTACAACCCATCTCCAGCTTGTGTACCATCACTCTTATGTCATTAGCCACACCATCATGCACAAACCCGTTGGCCAACAATTCTCTCATGGGCTGAAGATGGAACCTAGCTTTTATTACGTCTGCTCTTAATGCATTCGTGTTCAGATTTGACCTTGTCACCAATGGCTTATTTCCCTCTTGATCCAATGAAAATCTACTAGGTGTTGATGTTAATATCTTTGATAACAAGTTTAATGTGTGTTTTTCTAAATTTTTTCTTTTTTTCTTTGCATTTTTTTTCCTCTGCTCCTTCTTTCTTCTTTTTTGCCTTGCTTTATCTGACTGATTTGCTGACTTGTGGGAAAACCTTTTACAAAGGAAAGAATACACTTCATTTGCATTTGATGACATAGCTTTCAACTGATTTGTGCATTTGTCAATTAAGCCAATCTTCTCTTCAATGTATTGGAGCTTTTTTTCACCTCCTGGAACAATATCCAGAGAAGAAGAGTAACAACTTTTCTTGCTATCTTGAAGATTGCTTCTCATCTTTTCACCCTCTTTTATTTTCTGCTCCAGGCATGAAATAGTGTTTTCACAGCGTTTCACATCGCCACTGGAAACATCATGTGGAACGGTCTTGTATCTTGCAATGTTTTGACCAAGCCCATTATTAAGTGAACTAAGATTTTCAATAAATGAAGAAAATAAGGAAACTTGCTTGTCAGTCTCGTACATCCAACGTCTTACAACAATAAGATAATCCTTAAATCTATTTATGGTTAAAAACTCCCCAGCAGTTTCTTCAAATAATGTAGGTGTTATAGCGTTGTAGAATTTCAATCTATCTGTATGTGGATTCGGGAAAAGAAATGAATTGTATGGTGGTATTGCATCTTGTACAGTGTTCTTTTCCACACAAAGGCTATTGTCAGTAGTTCCTAAAACAGTTTGTTTAAGTATAGGTAATAATATGGTTTCGAGTTCAATTTGGGATTAATTTGCACAAGTGTGTTTTTCAAAGAGTTCAAATTGCACGAGACCGTAGGTCGAGTGCAATTTGAGCTCTTTGAAAAACACACGAGTGCGAATTATCCCAAATTGAACGAGAAACCATATTATTACTTATTAATAATATACATGAAAAATCTTACAAACTTTACCGTCCGACATTGAAAAACTCAAGAAAAACTTTGAGCGAGCGCTCAATGACGTGAGATAGCGTCAGCAGCGCGCGCTCTTCAACTGAAACCGACAAAAAATTTATTCAAAAACAAACAAAATCGCCAACTTTTTAGCCATTTTTACCGCTTAAACTTTTTCTTTCACGATCGAAAAATGCATTTTCTTGATGCTTAATAATGTTATCAAGAGCAGAATCAAAAAAAGTTTGGTTTCAAGACCGTTTTCGGAAATTTTAATTTGCACTGTGTTACCTTGTTTTTGCACTGAATTACCTTGTTTTTGCACTGAATTACCTCTCAAATGCACTGTTCATCAGCCAATCAGAATCGAGTAATTTTTGTATGTATATTATTAGTGTCGAAACACACAATCCCTTTGCAATCAGCAAGCAACGCCTTTTAGTTAGCAGTAATTTATGTAGAAGAGTCACAAAGAGTTTATTTTATTCATTGATTCCATTCTTACAATGTCTAAAAGTGCTTGTATTCCTGACGAAAATAGCCAACATATAGGTAAGAGTATCACTAGTACTAGTAAGACAATGTTTGGCCGTCCTCGCTCGGAAGAAAAGCGACGTGATTCACACGATGCTCGCTCAGAGTTATGGAAAAATGTTAAATTTGGAGAGAACATAAAAGTTTCTATGCAAGCTCTTTCAAATACTTCAGATATTCGACGCAAACTCGAGCATAGGGCAGTATCAACAAATTCTAATCAACAAAAAGAGAAATTCAACGGCCTTTTGGCAGTCCTCAATGAACTCACTGCACAGCATTTAGGCCCAGATGGCAAGGAATACATGAACAGTATTCTCACTCTTGAATACGCTTTGGAATTATACCTTGGATACCAAACTAATTATGTTTCAAATACAGCCACTAAAGACACATATCAACAGTTTGTTAAGGCTTTACTTCACCCAAATACTGGATTGTTTATTTCTATTGTCTACCTTCCAAGCAATGGAAAGTCTTATGTTATCCAACGCTCTCCCGATGGAAGTACAGAATCGGCACTCGACTATATATTAAACGAACTACGAAGTGGTCAAGAAGAGAGCAATAGGTTTGAATTAAATTCAGAAAGTGTGCAGTCCATTCTGTCAACAATGGATTCGGAGTGGGATAGGAAGATTGCTTGTGTACTACTAGGAGTCAATAGGTTAGTAGTTACTTACTGGCAGGGCTGTGAAATAGTTACTAAGCTTATATACATTAGTAGTACACGAGACACTGAGCGCATTCTTTTTCTTTTGTTTGAATATGACTAAATAGCTACTATTAAACACTGGCTATTTATAGTATTTTTTCACAGTCCGATGAAAACCAGTCTAAGCTAATGTTTTATCTAGTCTACATTAAAATAGGAATATGATAGCCGTGATAAAACGCTATCTTACACATGATTTTACTTAACTATCTACAAATTGAATATTTTCCTAGTTTTTGCTTAGGTATGTTAACATTTGTTTAGGTCCCGAGCTGAACTTGATTAACTGGGTATTAAATCAGATGAAATAAAAAGAGCGACAGATAAAGTTCTACAGACCACTGAAGACTGGAAAAACACTTTACTTGCTGCTGAAGATCTAGAGAGATTACATGTTAAAAAACAGTTAGACATTGCTCAACGAAATGAAAAAGAATTAGAATCTCTGTATTTAAGGAAAAGTTCTACCTGGAGAAGTGGGCTTGAGAAAATCTCTGAGAACATTTCGAAAACTAAAGAACGTGGTGTTTCTTGTGAAGCACTACTCAAAAATACAGATGGTCAGAAATGGAAACAGAGGGTTAAAAGGAAAGCGAAGCAACTTTTTGAAGAAAACCGAGTGAAGAGGAGAAAACTAACGACACAGGGTAGACCTTCTCTCATAGACAGCGAAGATGAAGAATTTTTAGCAAAGGCTATAGAGGATAAGGCAACTTATCATGGGAGAAGAAAAGATACAGTGATGTACACAAATCGACGAGTAAAAACCAGAGACTGCCTTAACATTATTAACCATAATTTAGAAAGAAAGGGCAAGAAGCTTGTAAAATCATACTTTACTGTGTATAACAGAAGTAGAGCAAAAAATGTGAGATCTATCCAAGCTAAAAAAACATAAAGGGAAAGGACTATTTTGCTTTAAGAAGCCTCCAAAGGCAGAAGATAAGAACAATGAAAACACAAAATATCAGAGGGGCCACGTCAAAAATATAAAATATGCCTTATTTGCTAAAAATCCTTCAACAGAAGTCAGTTGTGATGATCAACATGAGAGTGATTCCTGTAATCAATATTTCACTGATAGGAATGAAACATATCCATCTGATGACTTGTCAATCATATACAGTGCTGATGATAAGGCCTATTTAAGACCCGGTACATCAGAGGGGCTACTCAAGACCCGCAATGAAAAGATCATTACACTTACTGACGTTGAAAAGGCTAGAAAACTGCCCAAGTATGACTGGCCCGAACAATTGGTATACATAACCCCTGCTGCTCATAGAGTGTTAACGAAAGAGGAGCAAACTGACAATAATCAAACAATTCTGACAACCAAAGAAGATACTCACTTTGTAGTTATTAGACCAAAAGCCTTTGTACCTAGTTCTGCATCTGTTTGGGCCAGTGAAACCGTCATGCTCAGACACAATCATCCAGACAATTTTGAGTCAAAATCTTTGGTAGAAACGTCTTATACACCAGAGTTTAGAACCCTATGTGCCAAGATACACAATTTCACATTTCAATACTGTGACATGTCGGAAAAAGGAGACCTTGCTAAAGTTACCTCTGATGCAGATTGCCCTCACAAAGTTTATGAAAAACAGCGTTCTGTACATGCACTATGCAATCTGTCAAATGCTCTTGAAGAATTTAATGCTGCTTTAGGAGCAACAGAAAGTGAAAAAATGATACTTGCCAAACGTATTTCCCCACACTTTAGTCCAATGCTTGACAAGTTACAGACAATAGTAGATGTTTTGGAAAGATTCAGAGAGAATATCTCACCTGCCAAATATCTTACCGAGATAAACAATATTGTAGTCGGTTTTGGAAATCTGGTCTTAGAGACAATAAAAGAGCTTACATTGCCACCAGTTAAGCCTAGATGGGTGCAACTTACTGATACTGGTCCAGGTGTCGGAGTGTCCAACAACCTAGTGAGATTTCGGGATGCAGAACTTGTTCGCCTTTTTAATACAGACATACGTGTAAGATGCCATCGTTCCAGAAACGACAGCGGGCAGAATGAGGCTGAAAGAACGAACAGTGCAATAGGTGATGCCGTTGTTGACGGCAGTACAATTGATTGGGAAGTTGAAAAGAGGTTTCAAGGTATGAATTCAGAGCAGATTGATGGTATGTCTTTGCAAGATTATGAAAATTATGAGAGTGCTAGAATGGAAAGAAATGCATGGGCAGTAGCTGATGAAGTGCAAAGAAGAGTAGATGATGCTCCAGTTTTATCAGAATATATTAATGCTTACACTTCACAGAGAATGGAGGAAATATTTTTCTTCAACGAAGAAAATGTATCAAACTATCAGAAATGTACCTCTGAGACAAATGCAAAGAATATCCCAGGAACGAACTATATAGAGAAAATTATGAAGTTTCAGGACATGCATTTTAAGCGTGGGGAACTGTTTACCGAGTTTATAAGACAAGGGTGCAAAGATTACTTTAAAAAAGGATGTTTTTGTGACTACTGCACTGAATACCCATGGTCTGGACCTGAAATAACTAGAATTCCACAGCCAATCCCAGACCAGTCAAATTTGCCACACTATTTGCCAGTTTGGCAAACACCCCTAACAGATGCTAAGGGAAAGCCAAGAGTTGTCGATGATTATCAACCTCGTGTACAGATTTCTAATTTATTTAAAGATGGTTCTTTAGATCTTAAGAACAATGATAAGATTGACATGTTTGCCAAAACATATGCCGTTGACAGTGGATTAGTGAAAAAGTATATCGAACATCTTCAGGACATCGAGCATAGAAAAACTATCCGAACAAATCAAAGGAAAGTAGACAAACAAGATAGAAATGACAAAAGTTATGATAGCTACAAATGGGAAGAATTATCAGTTAATGGGCAGTTAAAGAAACTTAAAGTACACGAATTGGACAAGTATCTTAACTATAACAAACTTGATACAACTGGGAAAAAGCTGGATAAAGTAAAACGTATCACCTGTCACATCTGCAGATCACAAACAAAAAAAGTACAAGCATTGGTTACACAACACAAATCTGTTGAGGAAACAGATAGTGAGATAAGTGATAATGACTCTCAGGATGAATTCATTGCTGTTTCAATAGGAAGTTCAAAGGATGAAGACATGGATGACACGATTGACGATTTTCAATGTATAACCACTACTCGTAGTGGAAGAGTGGCAGGCACTTGGAAGAATACATTTTTTTAGATACATAGATGGTATGTAGTGTAAGTGTGTGTGTTTTATTTATTTTTATTTTATTTATTTATTTATTTATTTATTTATTTATTTATTTATTTATTTATTTATTTATTTATTTATTTATTTATTTATTTATTTATTTATTTATTTATTTATTTATTTATTTATTTATTTATTTATTTATTTATTTATTTATTTATTTATTTATTTATTTATTTATTTATTTATTTATTTATTTATTTATTTATTTATTTATTTATTTATTTATTTATTTATTTATTTATTTATTTATTTATTTATTTATTTATTTATTTATTTATTTATTTATTTATTTATTTATTTATTTATTTATTTATTTATTTATTTATTTATTTATTTATTTATTTATTTATTTATTTATTTATTTATTTATTTATTTATTTATTTATTTATTTATTTATTTATTTATTTATTTATTTATTTATTTATTTATTTATTTATTTATTTATTTATTTATTTATTTATTTATTTATTTATTTATTTATTTATTTATTTATTTATTTATTTATTTATTTATTTATTTATTTATTTATTTATTTATTTATTTATTTATTTATTTATTTATTTATTTATTTATTTATTTATTTATTTATTTATTTATTTATTTATTTATTTATTTATTTATTTATTTATTTATTTATTTATTTATTTATTTATTTATTTATTTATTTATTTATTTATTTATTTATTTATTTATTTATTTATTTATTTATTTATTTATTTATTTATTTATTTATTTATTTATTTATTTATTTATTTATTTATTTATTTATTTATTTATTTATTTATTTATCTATCTATTTATTTATTTAATTTTTTTTGGGGGGGGGGGGGGGCTCCGAAATATTTGTATTTGAAATAAGGGGGTCATTGAAAAAAAATATGTTTATTGTGGGGGGGCTCTGAAAAAAAAAGGTGCCTTTGCTAATTAATCACCCACCCCCCTCCCCCCCATAAATAATGAACGGTCCCTAAAATTGAATTGTAATAATGGAGGTGGTTGGCTTAGAATGAAAATAGGGATATGAATATAAGTAAAATTGAATTGTATTAATATAAGTTTATAAGTATAGCAGCATTAGTTGAAATAGTGGAAAATTGTGAAAAATTGGAATGTGAAGCTATGTGAAATGTTCGAATTGTAAAAATATAGGGCTTTTTAGCCCGTTCTCTTATCTTTTTAAATACAGGATTATTAAAAAAAAAAAAAAAAAAAAAAAAAAAAAAACCTGTTCTTATCAGCTTAATATCTGATATTGGGATCCATATTGCTGGCACCCATATTTCTTTATTCGAGTCCGACCCTAAATCTGTTTTTGTGTCTGTGAAAAATCTTCCTGCTGAAGTCCCTGATGAGAAGATGAATCAAGTGCTTCTTGACTTTGGCGAGGTCTTAGGGTCTTCTCATGTACTTGATGATAATGACATTTGGAATGGTGATCGTAAGGTCGAACTCATAATTAAAAAGGACATTCCCTCACTTATCCGGATTGGTAAGTACCCTGCAGTAATTCGTTATAAGGGTCAGAAATTATGCTGTCATTACTGTAATCATTAGGGGCATGCTATTAATGATTGTCCCTACAAAATCAACCATCTTTGTATTCGTTGTGGAATGGGCCATTCTGCAAAATACTGCTCACATCCCTGGACATTAGATAATAGCCCTGTGGTCTATGAGGACCTCCCTGTGACACCGACTCAGGAGGAATCTTCTGTTGTAACTCCTGTTGCTCCTTCTGCTGGCTCAAATTCTGATATACCATTTGTTGCTGCAAAGGCTAACAAGATACTTGGACTACTGAAACGTACCTTTGGCAAATGTTCTGAAGCTATAATTACTGGGTATATCACCATGGTTCGTCCAATCATCGAATATGCTTGTCCTGTTTGGAACCCGCACCAACAATATTTATCGGACAAACTGGAAAGTATCCAAAGGAACGCCTCTAGATGGATCTTAGGAAACACCATTGAATATACTGAACGTTTAAAGTATCTTGGTTGGATGGAACTGCATTCCCGCCGGGAATTCTTAAGTCTAGTTCAACTATTTAAATTCATTAAGGGTTTTTCTAAGGTAGACCTTAATAGTTATCTGACGTATTCACAGGGACGTACTCGATCTTCACATAGATATAAAATTTGGAAGCCTTTAGCAAGAACTAATATCCTTAAGTTTTCCTTCTGGCATAGATACATAGACAGTTGGAACTCACTCCCAGAATCAGTAGTTTGTGCTGACACTATTAATAAATTTAAAGAGAGCCTTAAAGGCTATTTATCGCATTAGAATTATTCCATTAGATCTTTTGATTCTTTATTATAATTTTCTTTAATTTTCTTTAATTTTCATATTGATGGATATTTTTTTTCTTTCTTTCTTATCATAATATTATATCTTATCTGCCTTTCTTATCGTCCAAAACCAGAGGAATTCTGTAACGACATCCTTTCTCTCTTGTTGAGAGCAAGGGGTATATACGAGCTTCTGCTACAGAATTTTTGTGGGATTGATGTATTTTTTATATTCGTTCATATAGTCATATATCTTAGCTACCATATTTTATACATTTTACAAATTGTTAAATTTCCTTAATTATTAGCATGACTTAATAGGGGGTTGTCTTTATATGGGGATTTAGTGCCTCTCTGTCAACACCCTTTTTGCGTTTTCTTTGTCATCAGTATGCGAATAAAGTTGTTATAAATAAATAAATAAATAAATGAATGAATGAATGAATGAATGAATGAATCAATGAGTGAGTGAGTGAGTGAGTGAGTGAGTGAGTGAGTGAGTGAGTGAGTGAGTGAGTGAGTGAGTGAGTGAGTGAGTGAGTGAGTGAGTGAGTGAGTGAGTGAGTGAGTGAGTGAGTGAGTGAGTGAGTGAGTGAGTGAGTGAGTGAGTGAGTGAGTGAGTGAGTGAGTGAGTGAGTGAGTGAGTGAGTGAGTGAGTGAGTGAGTGAGTGAGTGAGTGAGTGAGTGAGTGAGTGAGTGAGTGAGTGAGTGAGTGAGTGAGTGAGTGAGTGAGTGAGTGAGTGAGTGAGTGAGTGAGTGAGTGAGTGAGTGAGTGAGTGAGTGAGTGAGTGAGTGAGTGAGTGAGTGAGTGAGTGAGTGAGTGAGTGAGTGAGTGAGTGAGTGAGTGAGTGAGTGAGTGAGTGAGTGAGTGAGTGAGTGAGTGAGTGAGTGAGTGAGTGAGTGAGTGAGTGAGTGAGTGAGTGAGTGAGTGAGTGAGTGAGTGAGTGAGTGAGTGAGTGAGTGAGTGAGTGAGTGAGTGAGTGAGTGAGTGAGTGAGTGAGTGAGTGAGTGAGTGAGTGAGTGAGTGAGTGAGTGAGTGAGTGAGTGAGTGAGTGAGTGAGTGAGTGAGTGAGTGAGTGAGTGAGTGAGTGAGTGAGTGAGTGAGTGAGTGAGTGAGTGAGTGAGTGAGTGAGTGAGTGAGTGAGTGAGTGAGTGAGTGAGTGAGTGAGTGAGTGAGTGAGTGAGTGAGTGAGTGAGTGAGTGAGTGAGTGAGTGAGTGAGTGAGTGAGTGAGTGAGTGAGTGAGTGAGTGAGTGAGTGAGTGAGTGAGTGAGTGAGTGAGTGAGTGAGTGAGTGAGTGAGTGAGTGAGTGAGTGAGTGAGTGAGTGAGTGAGTGAGTGAGTGAGTGAGTGAGTGAGTGAGTGAGTGAGTGAGTGAGTGAGTGAGTGAGTGAGTGAGTGAGTGAGTGAGTGAGTGAGTGAGTGAGTGAGTGAGTGAGTGAGTGAGTGAGTGAGTGAGTGAGTGAGTGAGTGAGTGAGTGAGTGAGTGAGTGAGTGAGTGAGTGAGTGAGTGAGTGAGTGAGTGAGTGAGTGAGTGAGTGAGTGAGTGAGTGAGTGAGTGAGTGAGTGAGTGAGTGAGTGAGTGAGTGAGTGAGTGAGTGAGTGAGTGAGTGAGTGAGTGAGTGAGTGAGTGAGTGAGTGAGTGAGTGAGTGAGTGAGTGAGTGAGTGAGTGAGTGAGTGAGTGAGTGAGTGAGTGAGTGAGTGAGTGAGTGAGTGAGTGAGTGAGTGAGTGAGTGAGTGAGTGAGTGAGTGAGTGAGTGAGTGAGTGAGTGAGTGAGTGAGTGAGTGAGTGAGTGAGTGAGTGAGTGAGTGAGTGAGTGAGTGAGTGAGTGAGTGAGTGAGTGAGTGAGTGAGTGAGTGAGTGAGTGAGTGAGTGAGTGAGTGAGTGAGTGAGTGAGTGAGTGAGTGAGTGAGTGAGTGAGTGAGTGAGTGAGTGAGTGAGTGAGTGAGTGAGTGAGTGAGTGAGTGAATGCTTATGCACACACCCCGATCTGGGGACCTCCTTGTGTTTGCACACCAACGATCTGGGGTCTTAAGACAATTTGGGGACCTCGATCAGGTCCCCACTTTGAAAAAGTCTGGAAACGGCTTCTTTCTCATTGAAAACATGTTTAGGATCAAAAATAGTGAAGTCCTCAGATTGTTAATTTTCGAGTGGAAATGTGAGGTCCCCACTTTGCACAAAAAAAAGTGTAAAAAAATTTTTGGGCGGTATTATAAAATTTTAAGCAAATTATAGGCCTTTTCGATGTGAAAAACAGTAGTCGAGCTTTAGATTTTTGTAATTTTACTTTTAAGTGGTAATGCACACTCTGCAAAATTGAGGTTCCCAGAATGCTACAGTAAAGTGTGCATGATATTCACTTATTGGGTCCCCAGAATGTCAATCACAATGTAGAAGTAGAAGTTTTTCGAGGAAATATATCCCAGTGTATGATCAGTTTTTCAGCGAGTAAGAGCCCAACCTAAATAAGTTATATGCAGTAATTTCAAATTATGACATAATTATAACATTTTACTAATAAACTAATTAGGGGTTAGAGACTGATGTGAGTGTTTTGTTGGAGAATAAATGCACGCGCTAACTGTATAATGAACGAGAAATTTTAATACTGCACGAGGCGAGGCCGAGTGCAGTATGAGAAATTTCGAGTTCATTATACAGTGAGCAAGTGCATTTATTCTCCAACAAAACACGAACTACAAGTCTCTAACCCTTTTAATATGCAAACTGAGTACGCTGAAGAGCAGACGGCGCGACATTTTTTACGTGTCATTTACGAATTTGAACGTATTGAATCAAAAAGTATTTTAATTTCCAAACAGCCATCACTATTTTGATAAATACAGAAAGGGTTCAAAAGTTAAGATAAATAAATAATTCCTAACTTAAAAATACGAAAATAAGTGAATTATTCTGGCTCAAATCTTATTTTTAAGTTAACGCTTTAAACAAAAAAATCTCATTCATCAGTTGAAAGCTAGCTATCGACAAAGCTACAAAAAAATGTTTTCCGCTATGACTCTTTTTCTAAGTTTTCCAGAATTTCTTCTTTATATCTCTTATGAAGCGATTCTGCATTGAAAAACAAAATAAAGGTATTATTTTTAAGTTAACGCTTCAAACAAAAAAATTCTCATTCATCAGTTGAAAGCTAGCTATCGACAAAGCTACAAAAAAATGTTTTGTTTTGAATTACAAATGTACAGTTGTATGGTTTTACCTTTGAAAAGGGAAATTCCCCACTTTGTTTGTCGCTTGGTAGGCAATTGGAATGGCTCCATCTATAAATCCTTCAATTTCCTTATCGTTTAGCTCTTCGAGTCTTTCATTTTCTTATAATGCACTCGAAGCGTGCAATAAACTTTATAACATCACGACAAGCGCTTTGTCCTCAAATACATCGATATCACGTGATCGATTTTAGCCAATGAGCTGCTTGAATTTTGTTCAGCGTACGAAGTTTGCATATTAAGTGAAAATAACAAACTAAATACTTTAATTTTTTGAGGTCCCTAGAATTATGTTTTTAAAAATACACTTTTTGAAGAAATGCCTATTGAAAAATGAATAATTACAAAAGAAAGCTAAGCATTTGGAATAAATTAATTAAAAATTCAGTGAATTGAAAGCTCAATTCCTTTTAAAATTCGCGCCAAAGAATTTCCAAAGGGATTATCAAGTAATTAACTAACAATGGATCAGTGAGCGGGAGCGAGCGGTTGTGGTCGAACTAATCAGCATAATCCTCTCAAAGTAACTTTTAAAATGACATTTCTTAGTTTTTTTTCCCAGAAGATAGTAGGTTTTTTTTCAGCCAATTTAAACGCTTCAAGTATCATTTTAAAGTACATTTCAAGACCAAGAAGCCAAGTGTATGTTTTCGTCGCGCCTTTAAATTTAAGAGATACAGAGCCATGAATAATAGAGATTTGGGTTTTTCCCACAAAATGCACTTAAGAGTACCTAAGTTTGTAATTGCCAAGGTAGTAGGTTTTTTTAAGAGTTAGACAAAAAAAAAAGCTCTATGTGATTGTTTGAAGCTGAATCTTATGAGGTTTATGTATATATGTTTGAATTTGTTTTCAAAGAAATACTAAAAACCGCGTCGAAGATGCACTGGTAACAGAGTTTTAGCCATTTTCTCTGTATTTGAATCTCCCGCCACTCATTAACTGCGCACTGGTTCATTGCATTCCAAGCATTTCAATTAGATGCAAAAACCTATTTGACCCCTAATTCTGCGTGATGCAAAGAAATTAAACATATATTATTTCCTCCCTAATGCTGCACTCATTTTGTATGACGGAGGAGGCTAGGTGAAATCGTTAATTTCTGAATTGAACAGCACACACAGTTGTAACCTCTTCCTTTGTTGCTGTTTCCGTAACATACATGTTTTCACGAGACAGGGTTGTTAGCCTTGTTCTCAACCACCTAACCTGGAGGACCGGTGGACCGTGCTTTATCCTGCCTCTACCCTTTGACCTATCTGGTTTGGGTGACCCTACCAGGAGACTAAGCTCCCGCCAGCATAGCTCTAGGGGTCACAGAGGCACGCAAACTCTCCAACCACGACAAGGTGGCGATCCGCCAGAGAGTATCCATGTGCTTAGGGTACTTTCATAGTTTTTGCTAAAATGGGACACTAGAATATCAGCCACTGCCCCACACAATCTCGTCCCCAGCCTTTTGCAAAAATTATGGCCGTTTCAAGTATATATACAACAGGGTCTGGAAGGGTATTCGCGGGATCCGGGAAGCGGTTAAAATAAAGCGCGGGATCCGGGAAACTAAGAAAAAATCTTACTGATTCGGGATATTGGCATCGAATTGCCAAATTCAATGTCCGGGATTTTGCTTTTTAATTGTCGGGAAAATGTGAAAAATCTGCATCTGGTCCCAGAATCAACAAGTGCATAAAAATACAAGTCCCCAAATTGACGGGTGCATAAAAATACACGTCCCCAAATTGACGAGTGCATAAACATACACGTCCCCAAATTGACGAGTGCATAAAAATACACGTCAACAAACTGACGAGTGCATAAAAATACAAGTCCCCAAATTGACGAGTGCATGCATAAACATACACGTCCCCAAATTGACGTGTGCATAAACATACACGTCCCCAAATTGACGTAGGCATAAAAATACAAGTCCCCAAATTGACGTGTGCATGCATAAACATACACGTCCCCAAATTGACGTGTGCATAAACATACACGTCCCCAAATTGACGTAGGCATAAAAATACACGTCCCCAAATTGACGTGTGCATAAAAATACACGTCCCCAAATTGACGAGTGCATAAAAATACAAGTCCCCAAATTGACGAGTGCATAAAAATACACGTCACCAAACTGACGAGTGCATAAAAATACACGTCCCCAAATTGACGTGTGCATGCATAAAAATACACGTCCCCAAATTGACGAGTGCATAAAAATACACGTCCCCAAATTGACGAGTGCATAAAAATACAAGTCCCCAAATTGACGAGTGCATAAAAATACAAGTCCCCAAATTGACGAGTGCATAAAAATACACGTCCCCAAATTGACGAGTGCATAAACATACACGTCCCCAAATTGACGAGTGCATAAACATACACGTCCCCAAATTGACGTGCGCATAAAAATACACGTCCCCAAATTGACGAGTGCATAAAAATACAAGTCCCCAAATTGACGAGTGCATAAAAATACACGTCCCCAAATTGACGAGTGCATAAACATACACGTCCCCAAATTGACGTGTGCATAAAAATACACGTGTGATATGTCACTAATACATAAGAAGGAAACACACCACTCTACGTACATAAAAAATATGTGATGGTGAAGTTGTGATCATGACAAGCTAAAAAATCTAACCACCCACCATCCATCCTAAAGAACATTCCCAACTCTATTAACAAACGATTATCCGAAATCTCATCCGACAAAGAATGCTTTGACAAAGCAAAACCTACCTACGAAGAGTTGCTTAACAAAAGTGGCTACAACTACGACCTATCTTACAAGTAAACTGATAACCATCAATCAACCAAACGACAAAACAGACCACGTAACATCATTTGGTTTAATCCGCCTTACAGTAACAACGTAGAAACTAACATTGGAAAGTGCTTCATCAAACTAATTGACTTACACTTTCCTAAATCTAATCCATTTCAAAAAATCTTTAACCGTAACAACATTAAACTAAGTTACAGCTGCATGCCTAACATAAAAACCGTAATATCTAACCATAATAAATCGGTACTTAACAAGCAAAAACCGAAACTTATCGACAACAAAAAATGTAACTGCCGCAAATCTACCACCTGCCCTATGGAAGGTCTTTGTCAAAGTCAAACTATCATCTACCAAGCAGAGATCACGACAGCGACTACTAAAGAAACCTACATCGGACTTTGCGACACGACTTTCAAACTACGATACAGAAATCATACATGCTCTTTCAAGAACAAACGTTACAAACACGCGACAGAACTCAGCAAATATATTTGGAAACTGAAAGACAAGAACATTGGATACACTATTAAATGGCACAAAATCAAGCAAGCCCAATCCTACTCAAACATCTGCGAAAAATGTAACCTGTGTCGGTGGGAAAAATACTTTATCATTTGTAAACCCGAATTGTCCACTCTAAACAATAGAAATGAACTCGTATCAAGTTGTAGACACTCAAAAAAATTCCTATTGAAAAACATTGTATAAATACTATCATATTTCTAGCCTCTATCTAATTTTTACCCATCTTGTATTGGTTCTTTTAAAACAACGACATTCCTCCAATAAGCGATAAGCATCTATCATGTGATTTTCCATATATCTTCGAAGGTATTAGTTATCATAATCTAAAATTCGTTAAAAAATTGCAACATTCATTATGACGTCACACTGAAAACTTTTTTGTCCCAAGAAACAAAAGAGAAATGCCCCATGAACGGAAACTGCCTACAATCTGCGATTATCTACCAAGCTAAAGTTACAAGAAAAGACAACAACAAATGCGAAACTTACGTCGGACTGACTGAGAACGAGTTCAAGACAAAATACCGAAACCATACTGCATCATTCCGCAACCAGAAACTCAAGAATTCCACCGAATTGAGCAAGTACAATTGGTCTTTCAAAGACAATAACATCAACTTTGAGATCGCGTGGCAAACAATAGCACGCGCCAAACCCTATTGTAGCTCTAACAATAGATGCAATTTGTGCCTAACCGAAAAGTACATTATCATTTGTCAACCGCATTGGTGCACATTAAACAAAAGAAATGAAGTAGTATCGATCTGCATGCCGACATAGAGGAAAAGCACTCCAACGTGTAAAGTCTTAAACGTATAAATAAGCATGTAAATCAAGTGTTATTTGTCAGTCTAATAAATCTCCTGATGAATTAGGTTCGCCTCACGAAACAGGCCTGTAGAGAAGCATGACGTTTAATCATTCCTGACCATATATATATATACGCCCTAACCGGCGTATCAGTGTCTCTCTTTAATGCCTGAAGAAGTCTTCTATCCTATTCATTAATGTACCAGGCATGGTAACAACACACTTATCTTTAATATATATATATATATATACAGCGATTTCCAAAAACTTTGACTATCATGACCATATAGAAATATATATCAAAAAAATATTAGAAATTATGGGATGTCTTGGCTGATATTTTTTCTGGTAGTCTATTATCTGGGCTATCAGGTATGGTGCAATGTCTGGGTGTGACTCTGCGCCTTCCCAGTCCGACTCAACAAACTGCATGACTCTTGAAAGCAGGGGGTTATGACTTGTCACCTTCCGAAGATCTTTCTCTGTAACGGGTAGGGTGTCAACCACTGCAACATAGAACAATTCTACTTCATCTGGCTTGTCTTCTGGAGCTCGCACGAGTGGAAGTCGTGACAGACCATCGCAGTTAGCATGCTGCTTCGTACCCCGTTGCTCAATCCCGTAAGAAAAGGCACCGAGAAACAGACACCACCGCTGTATTCTCGCCGCGGCAGTCACTGGCACAGCTTTCCCAGGGTCCATTATGAACTTCAAAGGTTTGTGGTCAGTGATTAAGGTGACTGACTACTTTTGAACGTTCAATTTGAGCCCACGATGAGCGCGCGCACAAAAAATGTGCAAAACCGCATAAGAAAGCTTCGGATTTTATTGAAGAACCATGCAGGTTTTGAACTTCAACAGAGCAAAACCCCCAAATTTTGCACGGGACTATATTTTTCTTTGAATTTCCTAAAACAACAGGTAAAAATCAATGTTTTGAGAAAGTTTGAAAAAAACGTAATTATTAGAACTTATAAAAAAAGCGTTTTGTGTGTTATTGTTGTCATCATTTGAGTACGATTTTCGGTTCATTGAGCTAAAAAAAATGCTGAATTTTTAGCTTATTTTTAAACCTTATTTCAAATATTTTTAGGTAGACTTCGAAAACAATATATAAAGTATATGTCCTAAGAAAATTGCTTCCATAGCTTCTTTAATTTGTGAGTTATGATTTTTTTGTGTGAAAAGCGTGGTTTCCGCCATTTTTCTTTCGAAAACTTGTCAATATGGTCATATTCAAAAATTATTATCTCGAAAACGAGCTCGGGACACCCCATTTTTCTTTTCATTTTTGGAATCAGTGTTAAATTCTCCATAAAATATCTTTCAAATAACATTTTGTAATTACTCCTTGCTAAAGTAGTCAGTCACCTTAACATAAAATGCCGTCCCTCCAGGTAGGTCTGGAATTTTCGGACTCCCCAGAACAGACCTAGAGCCTCTTTCTCTATCTGTGCGAACTTCTTTTCTGTTTTCGTCAACGAGCGAGATGCAAAGGCTACAGGTCTCTCACTGTCATCCGGCATTTTGTGTGAGAGGACTGCGCCCAGTCCATATGAAGAACTGTCGCAAGCAAGTAACACTGGAAGGTCGGGGTCAAAGTGTGTCAGCACACGGTCTTGTAGTAACATCTGCTTCACCTTCTCGAAGCTATTCTTCTCCTTCTCTCCCCATTTCCACTTCACAGCTTTCTGCAAAAAGCGATTAAGGGGCGCAAGGCAGGTTGATAAATCCGGTAGGAAACGAGCGTAGTATTGCACCATCCCTAAGAATGAACGCAACTGTCCCACATTCTCTGGCGCGGGGAGCTCTGCTATTGCCTTCACTTTCTTTGGAGACTGGTGTAGTCCTTCGGCAGAGATGATGTGCCCCAGGTACTCGACAGAATCCTTCAGAAATTTGCACTTCTCCTTGTTAGCTTTAAGGCCGTACTCTTCGAGCCGCTGTAACACTACACCCAGTGCCTTCAGGTGTTCTTCCTGACTCTTCCCCGTCACAATAATATCGTCAAGGTAACACTGTACCCCCTTGATGCCTTGAAGGACTTGATCCATGGCTCTTTGCCAAATTGCGGGAGCGGACGCCACCCCGTAAGGCAAACGTTGGTACTGGTAAAGGCCACGTGTCGTATTGATGGTGAGGTAAGGCTTAGAGTCTTCCTCCAACTCCATTTGTAGATATGCTTGGCGTAGATCAAGTGTGCTGAACTGCTTCCCTCGACTCAAGTTAGCATAGATCTCTTCTATTCTTGGCAATGGGTACTCGTCAACGTCTAAATAAGGGTTCACAGTAACCTTGAAGTCCCCGCATATGCGCACATCACCGTTTTTCTTTACAGGCGTCACTATCGGAGCGGCCCAGTCGCTATGCGCAACTCTCTTGATTATCCCTTGTGCTTCCAGCGCATCTAAGCTAGTCTCCACTGCTTGCTTCCGTGCCAAAGCAACTGAGCGAGCCTTACAAAAACGGGGGGTAGCGCCCTCTTTCAGCTGGATCCTGGCCTTTATTTCTTTAAGTTTGCCAAGCTCATCAGCAAACACAGTGGAGTGTTTCTCCAAAACTTCTTCTAAACTCAGTTGCGACTGCAGGCGTAGCAACGGCCAGTTCAACTGAATGTGGTTTAACCACTCTCTACCAAACAGGGTGGGTCCCTTACCAGGAGTAACGTACAACGGTAGGCGCTCCTCCTGATTTCCATGGCGGACCGGCGCGTAAAGCAGCCCTAGTGGCGTTACCTTCTCTCCTGTAAACGTGTGTAACTTCAAAGGCGTTTTCTCTAGAGACACGTGGCCCAGAAGCTTCGTGTAGGTTTCTTCACTCATGACCGAAACCGCCGAGCCAGTGTCCAGTTCCATAGATACCTCGCGGTTATCTATTTCCAGATCCACCATGAAGGGTTTACGGTCGACTTTGCACCCACGCTGTACAGGTCCTCGTATGGGTCTCCATTTTCTTCGGACTCCTCACTGCTATCCTCCTGCATCGTGTGAAGAGGCTTATCATTGGTCGACAAGCTCGTGTTATTTTGACGGCAAACCTTCTTGATGTGTCCTTTTTTTCCACACCCATGGCACCTGGCCCGGATAAAAGGACAGTTGGATGAATGTCGTCCCTCACATCGATAACATTTGAACTCTGAAGCGCCAGAAGTCTGCTTTCGCTGTCCTTGCGGGCTCCCTGTGGATGACAGTTTCGCGGGCTTTTGTTTATCTTTGCCTTTTTGCATTTGGCTAGCCTTTATTTTATTTACTCCTTCGGACGTTGCTTCGTTTCTGAAAGCTTTAACGTCTTTGTTGGCTTGTTCAACGGCCAAACACTTCCTCACAGCGATGTCAAAGGACAATTCCTTTACCTTTTCTTTCAGGAGCTCTCGAAGCATCTTGTCGTCCTTTACACCAGACACGAGTCTATCTCGCAAACGTTCCTGTCTCATTTCGTCGGTGAACTTACAATCCACTGCTAAATGCTTTAGTGTAGCTACATAAGCACTAACCGACTCCTCAGGCTTTCGAATTCTGTTATCGAATTCGTATCTAGCAACTAATGCTGACCTTTCTGGCTTTGTGTGATCCTGGAGTTTCTTCACGATAACTTCGTACGTCACATCACAGGCAGCCAAAGCTCTTTTTCTGTAGGGTTGTGATGAATATTTACGGTAATATTTTGTAATATTTAAAACTGGTACTTTTGAGAATTAAAATGACTTACCTTGACAGCTTGTTAAATGTTGTGATGTCTGGTCGATTTTGAGGCCATATGAGAGCGTTTTTACGGAGTCATCGTCATTTTGATTCCCCTACTATAGAAAATCTAAAGGCTGAACACTCACCGAGAGACCTAACTCCACTTGGAGCTCAATAAATCCAAGAAAAATTAAGCTACGGCCGTAATTTCACGACAGAATCAAAGTACACATGCCAATGCTTCTCTCCAGTACGCTCAAAGTAGCATTCTTTCTAAAACGTGAATGCTAGAACATATTTTCTTCCATAATAAATTCACTTCTGACTCTGTACTTAGGCTTGTGATGGTCGCCATAATGGGTCCTAAGCTAACGGGGGTAGACAGCGTCCATTTTCGGCAAACAAATCCTAACCTACCAGGGTCCCCCAGTGTGTTTTTGGCTAATGGCTCATTGTTTTCTTTATTTAAAAGCTAACCAGCATACAATTCGAGCTTAGGACCCATTATGGCGACCATCACAAGCCTAAGTACAGAGTCAGAAGTGAATTTATTATGGAAGAAAATATGTTCTAGCATTCACGTTTTAGAAAGAATGCTACTTTGAGCGTACTGGAGAGAAGCATTGGCATGTGTACTTTGATTCTGTCGTGAAATTACGGCCGTAGCTTAATTTTTCTTGGATTTATTGAGCTCCAAGTGGAGTTAGGTCTCTCGGTGAGTGTTCAGCCTTTAGATTTTCTATAGTAGGGGAATCAAAATGACGATGACTCCGTAAAAACGCTCTCAAATGGCCTCAAAATCGACCAGACATCACAACATTTAACAAGCTGTCAAGGTAAGTCATTTTAATTCTCAAAAGTACCAGTTTTAAATATTACAAAATATTACCGTAAATATCCATCACAACCCTACAGAAAAAGAGCTTGGGCTGCCTGTGGTCACATCATCGTCCTTTGGTTTACTCGGCACCAACAGGTCTTTCAAAAGTTGAAATGTCTCGGGCGATAAATTGGCCAGTAGGATAGCCTTCTTGGTTTTCGGTTCTTTTACTCCATTCGCCATGAAATAAAAGTCCAATTGCTCTGTGTAGGCCTCCCAATCTCCTCCAGCATACCTCTGTACTTCCCCGAATACCTGTGAGCTTGTAGACATTATTCTCTCGGCACTTGATTGTTGTTTCGTCGATCCTTCTGCCATGCCGTTTTCGAGCACTTCTTATTCGGAATGACGGCTATGGTCAGATCCCATCCTCGTCGCCAAATTGTCGTGTATTTAAGACAATAAATGATAAACAATCACAACTCGAGAGGAAACAACGAATGTCTTTATTTTCAACAAGTCTCGCTATCTGGCGCGACAGTGGTGACGTCACACCAATATGACATCTGTCAATCATACTTAACACAAAGAAGCATACAACAATTTTTATATTGATATTTATTATCCATAGCAGAGTCTATTATGGCTGACTGGGTTTTGATTACCTATGTACCCTGATGGGAGAGTGAATATGCCATACTCAAAAACCCTATCGAATGAAGCATGCAATAATTTTTATAATGATATTCATTATATAGAAATATAGAATGTAATAGATCACTTTGTAAATGCTTGTGAATTTAAAAAACGTGATGTTACAACATATTATAAGAGGTAATATTTAAGGATACAATTTATATCACTACCTACGTAATATTTAAGGATAAGTTGAATTTTAAAAACTACTATATACAAGTTGTAGATATAAGACATAAGCCTATTGCAGATGCAATAAAGCTAACGAATTTAGGAATGGAACTGTCCTTGTAACGTTCAGTCCTGCATTTATACAACGGGAATATTCGTGGATTTCTTAGACAACAGATGCGGGATGTGGCAGTTGGAAGAGGTTTTCCAATCTTGTTATCTGGGTGTTGTTGAGATTTTTTATAAAAGGATGAGGCACTGATCTTCTCTTCGCTGGTACAGTGTAGGGAGGCCAACGTGATTCAGCCGGTGTAGCAGCATATGAGGTCTGAGGAAAAGCAATCTTTAATGCACGTTTTATCTATAGCAGAGACTATCATGGCTGACTGGATGATGACTACCTAGGTCCCCTGATAGAAGAGTGAATATGCCATACCCAAAAATCCTATGGAATGAATAATAAAGTAATAATTTTTATATTATTTTCCATAGCAGAGTCTATCATGGCTGACTGGGTGATGACTACCTAGGTCCCCTGATAGAAGAGTGAATATGCCATACCCAAAAATCCTATGGAATGAATAATAAAGTAATAATTTTTATATTATTTTCCATAGCAGAGTCTATTATGGCTGACTGGGTGATGACTACCTAGGTCCCCTGATGGCAGAGTGAATACTCTATGACAAAAACCCTTTGCAAAGAAGCATACAACATAAGTGGAAAAAAGGACAAAACAATCACGAAAAAGAAAAGAAAAAAAGACAAAAAAGACACACAACAAAAAAACTTTATAAAACTTCTTTAACTTTTAATTCAAAATACTAATATATATGTGAGGGACCACTGTAATTAGCACACGCTGTAGTGGATTCCCAGCCATTATGTATGTTATATTTGTATATATATCGTGTGTGTGCGTGAGTGTGTGTGCGTTTGGGTTTTTAAATGGCGAAGCTAAATAAATAAATAAATAATAATTTTCATATGTCAGAGTGAATATTCCATATGCAATGAATCCTATCGAAAATAGCATAGAACAATAATTTTCATATTGATATCCATTATCCACAGCAAAGTCTATCATGGCTGACTGGGTGTTGACTTCCTATAGCTCCCCTAATCGGAATTAAAGTGAATATGCCATACTCAAAAATCCTATGGAAAGAAGAATACAAAAATAATTTTCACATGGCAGAGTGAATATTCCATATTTAATGAATGCTATCGAAAATAGCATACAACAATAATTTTCATATTGATATCCTTTATCCGTAGCAGAATCTATTATGGCTAACTGGATGTTGACTACCTAGGTCCTCTAATGGGAAAGTGAATATGCCATACTCAAAAATCCTATAGAAGAAAACATACAAGAAGTAATATATACAATATGAGTGGCCATGTTGTATCAGATATACAACCACGAGCCGCAGGCGAGTGATTGTATATCTGATACTACACGGGCGAGAATATTGTATATTACTTATGAAACGTCTAGGTGTATACATTTATGTTCTACCAAAATTTTAAAGATAAAATTGAATTTGGCTAAGAAAATTGGAGTTAAAGTTTATGCAAATCAGGAAGATTTGGTATCAGATACACAACTTCCTCCACGGACAATAATTTCTATTGTGTTTTCCTCATTAATTATTCATGAGTTTTATAACAATTTTATATTATCTTCCATAGCAGAGTCTATCATGGATGACTGGGTGTTGACTTCCTAGGTCCCCTGATGGCAGAGTGAATATGCCATACCCAAAAATCCTATGGAATGAATAATAAAGTAATAATTTTTATATTTTTTTCCATAGCAGAGTCTATCATGGCTGACTGGGTGATGACTACCTAGGTCCCCTGATAGAAGAGTGAATACTCTATGACAAAAAACTTTTCCAAAGAAGCATACAACAATAATATTAATTTTCATATGGCAGAGTGAATATTCCATATGCAATGAATCCTATCGAAAATAGCATACGACAATAATTTTCATTTTGATATCCATTATCCACAGCAGAGTCTATCATGGCTGCCTGGGTGTTGACTTCCTAGGTCCCATAATCGGAGAGTGAATATGCCATACCCAAAACTCCTATGGAAAGAAATATACACTAAGAAATATATACAATATGAGTGGCCATGTTGTATCAGATATATAACCACGAGCCGCAGGCGAGTGATTGTATATCTGATACTACACGGGCAGAAATATTGTATATGACTTATGAAACGTCTATTTGTATACATTGATGTTCTACTAAAATTTTAAAGATAAAATTAAATTTGGCTGAGAAAATTGGAGTTAAAGTTTATCCAAATCAGGACGATTTGGTATCAGATACACAACCTCCTCCACGGACAATAATTTCTATTGTGTTATTTTCCTCATTAATTATTCATGAGTTTTATAACAATTTTTTATATTATCTTCCATAGCAGAGTCTATCATGGCTGACTGGGTGTTGACTTTCTAGGTCCCCTGATGCCACAGTGAATATGCCATACCCAAAAATCCTATCGAATGAATAATAAAGTAATCATTTTTATATTATTTTCCATAGCAGAGTCTATTATGGCTGACTGGGTGATGACTACCTAGGTCCCCTGATTGCAGAGTGAATACTCTATCACAAAAAACTTTTCCAAAGAAGCATACAACAATAATATTAATTTTCATATGGCAGAGTGAATATTCCATACTCAATGAATCCTATCGAAAATAGCATAGAACAATAATTTTCATATTGATATCCATTATCCACAGCAGAGTCTATCATGGCTGACTGGGTGTTGACTTCCTAGGTCCCCTAATCGGAGAGTGAATATGCCACACTCAAAAATGCTACTGAAAGAAGCATACAACAATAATATTAATTTTCACATGGCAGAGTGAATATTCCATCTTTAATGAATGCTATCGAAAATAACATAGAACAATAATTTTCATATTGTTATCCTTTATCCATAGCAGAATCTATTATGGCTGACTGGATGTTGACTACCTAGGTCCTCTAATGGGAAAGTGAATATGCCATACTCAAAAATCCTATAGAAGAAAACATACAAGAAGTAATATATACAATATGAGTGGCCATGTTGTATCAGATATACAACCACGAGCCGCAGGCGAGTGATTGTATATCTGATACTACACGGGCACGAATATTGTATATTACTTATGAAACGTCTAGGTGTATACATTTATGTTCTACAAAAAATTCAAAAATAAAATTGAATTTGGCTGAGAGAATTGGAGTTAAAGTTTATGCAAAAAGCCAGGTTTTTTGCCTGTGAAAGACCCCCCACAAATAATTACGATTTTAGCTTCGTACTTTGAAAATATCCGCAAGTTTTCAATGAAAATTGCAGTGAATGTTGATATCAATGTCCTTAATTGTTTGGTACTGAATTGTGGGAGGTCACGTGGTATATGACGTCATGATAGCAAGAAAATACATGAAAATAAATACGGACGTGAGTTTAAGTTAAAGAGAAAAACCAAAAACCTAAAATTGATAAGTAAGGGATGACAAACAACTTCTCGTTTGGAAAAACTGAATTCGATTGCTTGGAAGGGGGGTGTTAAGGGGATTTTAAGTGAAAACTATGGTCACGTGACCTGTTTTAGAAAATACCTCCTTAACAGTAAGTGATAACAAGGTTTTCCAAGCACTATTTTATTAAGGCTTTGAAGAGAAGTCCATTTAATATACAAGTTTGTTTTATCTATTCAAACTCGCGACCGCATTTTCAAAAGAAAAACAAAATCCCTTATACAACTAAACTAGTCACGTGATCGCCCTTAAGTCAAAATTACAATTTAAGGCTCCTCATCAGCCCGAAAACTATCGATATACCAAGTTTTATCAAAATCCGATGAGTTTTGTGGCAACGACAAACAAAAACGTATTTCGTGAAAAAACGGGCTAGAACCAGGCCTTAACATACTTGAGAATGAGGACCATTTGGTATCAGATACACAACCTCCTCCACGGACAATGATTTCTATTGTGTTTTTCTCATTAATTATTCATGAGTTTTATAACAATTTTATATTATTTTTCAAAGCAGAGTCTATCATGGCTGACAGGGTGTTGACTTTCTAGGTCCCCTGATGGCAGAGTGAATATGTTATACCCAAAAATCCTATCGAATGAATAATAAAGTAATAATTTTTATATTATTTTTCATAGCAGAGTCTATTATGGCTGACTGGGTGATGACTACCTAGGTCCCCTGATTGCAGAGTGAATACTCTATGACAAAGAAGCATACAACAATAATATTAATTTTCATATGGCAGACTGAATATTCCATATTCAATGAATCCTATCGAAAATAGCATACGACAATAATTTTCATATTCATATCCATTATCCACAGCAGAGTCTATCATGGCTGCCTGGGTGTTGACTTCCTAGGTCCCCTAATCGGAGAGTGAATATGCCATACCCAAAAATCCTATGGAAAGAAACATACACTAAGTAATACATACAATATGAGTGGCCATGTTGTATCAGATATACAACCACGAGCCGCAGGCGAGTGATTGTATATCTGATACCACACGGGCACGAATATTGTATATTACTAATGAAACGTCTAGGTGTATACATTGATGTTCTACTAAAATTTTAAAGATAAAATTAAATTTGGCTGAGAAAATTGGAGTTAAAGTTTATGCAAATCAGGACGATTTGGTATCAGATACACAACCTCCTCCACGGACAATAATTTCTATTGTGTTTTCCTCATTAATTATTCATGAGTTTTATAACAATTTTTATATCATTTTCCAAAGCAGAGTCTATCATGGCTGACTGGGTGTTGACTTCCTAGGTCCCCTGATGGCAGAGTGAATGTGCCATACCCAAAAATCCTATCGAATGAATAATAAAGTAATAATTTTTATATTATTTTTCATAGCAGAGTCTATTATGGCTGACTGGGTGATGACTACCTAGGTCCCCTGATTGCAGAGTGAATACTCTATGACAAAGAAGCATACAACAATAATATTAATTTTCATATGGCAGACTGAATATTCCATATTCAATGAATCCTATCGAAAATAGCATAGAACAATAATTTTCATATTGATATCCATTATCCACAGCAGAGTCTATCATGGCTGACTGGGTGTTGACTTCCTAGGTCCCCTAATCGGAGAGTGAATATGCCATACTCAAAAATCCTATGGAAAGAAGCATACAAAAATAATTTTCACATGGCAGAGTGAATATTCCATATTTAATGAATGCTATCGAAAATAGCATACAACAATAATTTTCATATTGTTATCCTTTATCCATAGCAGAATCTATTATGGCTGACTGGATGTTGACTACCTAGGTCCTCTAATGGGAAAGTGAATATGCCATACTCAAAAATCCTATAGAAGAAAACATACAATAAGTAATATATACAATATGAGTGGCCATGTTGTATCAGATAATCAACCACGAGCCGCAGGCGAGTGATTGTATATCTGATACTACACGGGCACGAATATTGTATATGACTTATGAAACGTCTAGGTGTATACATTTATGTTCTACTAAAATTTTAAAGATAAAATAAATTGAATTTGGCTAAGAAAATTGGAGTTAAAGCTTATGCAAATCAGGACGATTTGGTATCAGATACACAACCTCCTCCACGGACAATGATTTCTATTGTGTTTTCCTCATTAATTATTCATGAGTTTTATAACAATTTTTATATCATTTTCCAAAGCAGAGTCTATCAAGGCTGACTGGGTGTTGACTTCCTAGGTCCCCTGATGGCAGAGTGAACATGCCATACCCAAAAATCCTATCGAATGAATAATAAAGTAATATTTTTTATATTATTTTCCATAGCAGAGTCTATTATGGCTGACTGGGTGATGACTACCTAGGTCCCCTGATTGCAGAGTGAATACTCTATGACAAAAACCTTTTCCAAACAAGCATACAGCAATAATATTAATTTTCATATGGCAGAGTGAATATTCCATATGCAATGAATACTATCGAAAATAGCATACGACAATAATTTTCATATTGATATCCATTATCCACAGCAGAGTCTATCATGGCTGACTGGGTGTTGAACTCCTATAGGTCCCCTAATCGGAAAGTGAATATGCCATACTCAAAAATCCTATGGAAAGAAACATACACTTAGTAATATATACAATATGAGTGGCCATGTTGTATCAGATATACAAACACGAGCAGCAGGCGAGTGATTGTATATCTGATACTACACGGGCACGAATATTGTATATTACTTATGAAACTTCTAGGTGTATACATTTATGTTCTACTAAAATTTTAAAGATAAAATTGAATTTGGCTGAGAAAATTGGAGTTTAATTTTATGCAAATCAGGACGATTTGGTATCAGATACACAACCTCCTCCACGGACAATGATTTCTATTGGGTTTTTCTCATTAATTATTCATAAGTTTTATAACAATTTTGAAATTATTTTCCATAGCAGAGTCTATCATGGCTGACTGGGTTTTGACTTCCTAGGTCCCCTGAAGGCAGAGTGAATGTGCCATACCCAAAAATCCTATCGAATGAATAATAAAGTAATAATTTTTATATTATTTTTCATAGCAGAGTCTATTATGGCTGACTGGGTTGACTACCTAGGTCCCCTGATTGCAGAGTGAATACTCTATGACAAAAAAGCATTCAACAATAATATTAATTTTCATATGGCAGAGTGAATATTCCATATTCAATGAATCCTATCGAAAATAGCATAGAACAATAATTTTCATATTGATATCCATTATCCACAGCAGAGTCTATCATGGCTGACTGGGTGTTGACTTCCTAGGTCCCCTGATGGCAGAGTGAATATGCCATACCCAAAAATCCTATCGAATGAATAATAAAGTAATCATTTTTATATTATTTTCCATAGCAGAGTCTATTATGGCTGACTGGGTGGACTACATAGGTCCCCTGATTGCCATAGTGAATACTCTATGACAAAAACCTTTTCCAAACAAGCATACAACAATAATATTAATTTTCATATCGCAGAGTGAACATTCCATATTCAATGAATCCTATCGAAAATAGCATACGACAATAATTTTCATATTGATATCCATTATCCACAGCAGAATTTATCATGGCTGACTGGTTGATTACTTCCTAGGTCCCCTAATCGGAGAGTGAATATGCCATACTCAAAAATCCTATGGAACGAAGCATACAAAAATAATTTTCACATGACAGAGGGAATATTCCATATTTAATTAATGCTATCGAAAATAACATACAACAATAATTTTCATATTGTTATCCTTTATCCATAGCAGAATCTATTATGGCTGACTGGATGTTGACTACCTAGGTCCCCTAATGGGAAAGTGAATATGCCATACTCAAAAATCCTATAGAAGGAAACATACAATAAGTAATATATACAATATGAGTGGCCATGTTGTATCAGATATACAACCACGAGCCGCAGGCGAGTGATTGTATATCTGATACTACACGGGCACGAATATTGTATATGACTTATGAAACGTCTAGGTGTATACATTTATGTTCTACTAAAATTTTAAAGATAAAATAAATTGAATTTGGCTAAGAAAATTGGAGTTAAAGCTTATGCAAATCAGGACGATTTGGTATCAGATACACAACCTCCTCCACGGACAATGATTTCTATTGTGTTTTCCTCATTAATTATTCATGAGTTTTATAACAATTTTTATATCATTTTCCAAAGCAGAGTCTATCAAGGCTGACTGGGTGTTGACTTCCTAGGTCCCCTGATGGCAGAGTGAACATGCCATACCCAAAAATCCTATCGAATGAATAATAAAGTAATATTTTTTATATTATTTTCCATAGCAGAGTCTATTATGGCTGACTGGGTGATGACTACCTAGGTCCCCTGATTGCAGAGTGAATACTCTATGACAAAAACCTTTTCCAAACAAGCATACAGCAATAATATTAATTTTCATATGGCAGAGTGAATATTCCATATGCAATGAATACTATCGAAAATAGCATACGACAATAATTTTCATATTGATATCCATTATCCACAGCAGAGTCTATCATGGCTGACTGGGTGTTGAACTCCTATAGGTCCCCTAATCGGAAAGTGAATATGCCATACTCAAAAATCCTATGGAAAGAAACATACACTTAGTAATATATACAATATGAGTGGCCATGTTGTATCAGATATACAAACACGAGCAGCAGGCGAGTGATTGTATATCTGATACTACACGGGCACGAATATTGTATATTACTTATGAAACTTCTAGGTGTATACATTTATGTTCTACTAAAATTTTAAAGATAAAATTGAATTTGGCTGAGAAAATTGGAGTTTAATTTTATGCAAATCAGGACGATTTGGTATCAGATACACAACCTCCTCCACGGACAATGATTTCTATTGGGTTTTTCTCATTAATTATTCATAAGTTTTATAACAATTTTGAAATTATTTTCCATAGCAGAGTCTATCATGGCTGACTGGGTTTTGACTTCCTAGGTCCCCTGAAGGCAGAGTGAATGTGCCATACCCAAAAATCCTATCGAATGAATAATAAAGTAATAATTTTTATATTATTTTTCATAGCAGAGTCTATTATGGCTGACTGGGTTGACTACCTAGGTCCCCTGATTGCAGAGTGAATACTCTATGACAAAAACCTTTTCCAAACAAGCATACAACAATAATATTAATTTTCATATCGCAGAGTGAATATTCCATATTCAATGAATCCTATCGAAAATAGCATACGACAATAATTTTCATATTCATATCCATTATCCACAGCAGAGTCTATCATGGCTGCCTGGGTGTTGACTTCCTAGGTCCCCTAATCGGAGAGTGAATATGCCATACCCAAAAATCCTATGGAAAGAAACATACACTAAGTAATACATACAATATGAGTGGCCATGTTGTATCAGATATACAACCACGAGCCGCAGGCGAGTGATTGTATATCTGATACCACACGGGCACGAATATTGTATATTACTAATGAAACGTCTAGGTGTATACATTGATGTTCTACTAAAATTTTAAAGATAAAATTAAATTTGGCTGAGAAAATTGGAGTTAAAGTTTATGCAAATCAGGACGATTTGGTATCAGATACACAACCTCCTTCACGGACAATAATTTCTATTGTGTTTTCCTCATTAATTATTCATGAGTTTTATAACAATTTTTATATCATTTTCCAAAGCAGAGTCTATCATGGCTGACTGGGTGTTGACTTCCTAGGTCCCCTGATGGCAGAGTGAATGTGCCATACCCAAAAATCCTATCGAATGAATAATAAAGTAATAATTTTTATATTATTTTTCATAGCAGAGTCTATTATGGCTGACTGGGTGATGACTACCTAGGTCCCCTGATTGCAGAGTGAATACTCTATCACAAAGAAACATACAACAATAATATTAATTTTCATATGGCAGACTGAATATTCCATATTCAATGAATCCTATCGAAAATAGCATAGAACAATAATTTTCATATTGATATCCATTATCCACAGCAGAGTCTATCATGGCTGACTGGGTGTTGACTTCCTAGGTCCCCTAATCGGAGAGTGAATATGCCATACTCAAAAATCCTATGGAAAGAAGCATACAAAAATAATTTTCACATGGCAGAGTGAATATTCCATATTTAATGAATGGTATCGAAAATAGCATACAACAATAATTTTCATATTGTTATCCTTTATCCATAGCAGAATCTATTATGGCTGACTGGATGTTGACTACCTAGGTCCTCTAATGGGAAAGTGAATATGCCATACTCAAAAATCCTATAGAAGAAAACATACAATAAGTAATATATACAATATGAGTGGCCATGTTGTATCAGATAATCAACCACGAGCCGCAGGCGAGTGATTGTATATCTGATACTACACGGGCACGAATATTGTATATGACTTATGAAACGTCTAGGTGTATACATTTATGTTCTACTAAAATTTTAAAGATAAAATAAATTGAATTTGGCTAAGAAAATTGGAGTTAAAGTTTATGCAAATCAGGACGATTTGGTATCAGATACACAACCTCCTCCAAGGACAATGATTTCTATTGTGTTTTCCTCATTAATTATTCATGAGTTTTATAACAATTTTTATATCATTTTCCAAAGCAGAGTCTATCAAGGCTGACTGGGTGTTGACTTCCTTGGTCCCCAGATGGCAGAGTGAACATGCCATACCCAAAAATCCTATCGAATGAATAATAAAGTAATAATTTTTATATTATTTTCAATAGCAGAGTCTATTATGGCTGACTGGGTGATGACTACCTAGGTCCCCTGATTGCAGAGTGAATACTCTATGACAAAAACCTTTTCCAAACAAGCATACAGCAATAATATTAATTTTCATATGGCAGAGTGAATATTCCATATGCAATGAATACTATCGAAAATAGCATACGACAATAATTTTCATATTGATATCCATTATCCACAGCAGAGTCTATCATGGCTGACTGGGTGTTGACTTCCTATAGGTCCCCTAATCGGAAAGTGAATATGCCATACTCAAAAATCCTATGGAAAGAAACATACACTTAGTAATATATACAATATGAGTGGCCATGTTGTATCAGATATACAAACACGAGCAGCAGGCGAGTGATTGTATATCTGATACTACACGGGCACGAATATTGTATATTACTTATGAAACTTCTAGGTGTATACATTTATGTTCTACTAAAATTTTAAAGATAAAATTGAATTTGGCTGAGAAAATTGGAGTTTAATTTATGCAAATCAGGACGATTTGGTATCAGATACACAACCTCCTCCACGGACAATGATTTCTATTGGGTTTTTCTCATTAATTATTCATAAGTTTTATAACAATTTTGATATTATTTTCCATAGCAGAGTCTATCATGGCTGACTGGGTTTTGACTTCCTAGGTCCCCTGATGGCAGAGTGAATATGTTATACCCAAAAATCCTATCGAATGAATAATAAATTATTTATTTTTATATTACTTTCCATAGCAGAGTCTATTATGGCTGACTGGATGATGACTATCTAGGTCCCCTGATTGAGAGTGAATACTCTATGACAAAAACCTTTTCCAAACAAGCATACAACAATAATATTAATTTTGATATGGCAGAGTGAATATTCCATATGCAATGTATGCTTTCCAAAATAGCATACGACAATAATTTTCATTTTGATATCCATTATCCACAGCAGAGTCTATCATGGCTGCCTGGGTGATGACTTCCTAGGTCCCCTAATCGGAGAGTGAATATGCCATACTCAAAAATCCTATGGAAAGAAGCACACAAAAATATTTTTCACATGACAGAGGGAATATTCCATATTTAATTAATGCCCGAAAATACCTCTGTTTCATGTCTACGCCTTTTGAAAGCGCTCGCGCATCTCGAAAATGGTCTATTGGGATCCCTGTGTCGATCCCTGTTAGATACAGTAAACTTTGCAGCTGGTGTGAAACCACCAATCAGAAGCCAGAATATTTTTTTCGCGGCAAAATGTTTCTTATCCAATCGGAGAGAATCAGGGGGGCCAAGACGGGTCAGGGGGGTGAATATTCTTTACCGGAAAAACTTGTTTAGACCAGTTTTTTTCGCGCCAAAAATATTTGTTTATCCAATCACAGTTAAGTATTTTTCGCGCGAAAGATGACTAAAACTCTTTGACTGAACTGAGTGATGCAACCATAGCATCCAAGCTACCGGCAAGAAAGGAAGACTTTTTGAACATCATCTAGATATGATATTTTTCTATTTATAAGGTATTATAATGGGGTTAGACAAATGACATTTTTAACTGTGATTATACTGATTTTTGCTCTTTTTGTATTTGATTGTGCAGCGATTTTGTGCCTGATTTGTTGTGCAGATTGATCCCTGATTCCTCAAGCTAAGCGGTTCATTTTCAATAGTAAGTAGACCAGTTTATGTTCTGTATGTTCATTGTAAACCATATTAACTTACTCTTAAAGTGATTTTATGGGATTGGCTTGCAGTTCTAATCAAATCTACATTTTCCCCCTTCACGAGAGGAATTTTAATCGTTCAAACGTAGCTTTCGTTCCGATTCAAACGTGGCGCTCCCGAGAAAGAACACCTTTTTTCGGTTTTTTATTTCAGATGTTATATAAAGTATAAATACAGTACACCTACAGATATACACAGATTTCAAATAATAGTTAGAGATTATATTATTTATTTAGTAATTCAAACTTTTGACTTAAGCTTATCGTGATGATGAGAAGTGATTGCATGTTCACGAACAATTTAGAATTTGCATTTTATTGAGTTTTTTTGTTTTTAAATCGTGATCGAATGAAAAGAAGTTTTTTTGTGGATACTCACTTTTGTAAAAACTGATTTTAAAGCTCAAAATTCTGCTTGTTAACTCTAGAAAACAAAAAAAAATAAGGAAAACCTCGACAAAGCCGGTAAAAATTATTGGTTTCCATAACAACGTTTTGAAAGTGTGGCCGCTGACCGTCAATGACTAAGTCGGAAATTAAGACCCATTTATTTTCGTCTTTTTAATACAATCGCAATTTTCGCAAAGAAAAAGAACTAAAGAATCACCTATTGATTTGTTTATCGAACATGAATAATCCAACGAAAACAAAAAAAGGAAAGAAGACTCTGCCAGCAGGGGACTAAATTTTTATATAGCTTTATCGTAGCTGTATTTAAAAGCAAAATAATTTACCTAAAATCTAAACTATGCATCGCATAATGGCCAGAAATCATTTACACAAGCGATTTTAACATTTGGGTTCTAAATATAAAGGTTTATTGTGCCACATCCTATAGTTTTAGAAGAATTATTCTTTATGCGCATTTAAAATATTCATTTCAAGTATATTTCAAGTATATTTCAATAAAAATATAATCAAAAATATTGAATATTCTATCGTTGCGACACGTGCTATAAAAGTCTGAAAGTGACTGAAATCTTTATACTGTAGCATACCTTTAGAAAATCCTACTTAAAAATTATGAAAAAAGACATGCAATCCGTTTAACTTCTTTGCTTAGGAAGTAAAAAAACTTAGCTTGGTTTAGAATAGAAGAACGTATAACTTATGTTAAAGTTTAGTAAGCTTACCTGCTTTGAAGATTTTCTTTGCCTTTCTGTTCTTCTGCTCTAAGCTTCTTCAACATGATTCTAGAATAAATATATGACCAAAAATCTGAAAAAGACAAAATTGATGCTAACTGCCTCGTGCAAGACGAGTTGATCTAGGAGACCTGGAAGCATCAGGTCCTCTATCAAGATAATATAGACTTGTGTTGGCCCAAAATACCTGAAGCACTCACCTTTTAAAGATAATAAGCAGTTTCTCACGAAATAAATTGCAGTATATTTAGATTTCAATCAAATAAAAGGGAAAGCTGTATGAGAAAATAGCCCCCGGCACATATTCCACACACTACGGAAAAGCACTGGCTCGTGGTCGGCGCGTGTCATTCAAAGGATGCGCATGCGGTCTCAGGTAGCCCATAATCTCTTTTGATGTAGTAATTCATTTCCCCGTTCTCCCCTCCCCCTTAGCATAAATCCATTCCACAATAGCAGTAGAACACAGCATTATCAGCATCAATCCAAAAACCCTGATTAAGTCTTTAAAGCTTTTTCAATGTTTGGGGTTAAACAAAATAAATTTTCTTGTAAAACTGATAGTGAGCTTAGGAAGTGGTCATTTATTAGAGGGGGGGGGGGGAGGGGGGCTGTTGCAAATGGGGAGGGGACCAGCATTTTTTATGCTCCAAAAAGGACTGGGCTAAGGGACTGGTCATTATAAAGTACAGGGGGTGAGTCACATATTTTTGAACTCCTTCGGAGGGGTGGGCTATTGATAAAATTTGACAAAGCGGGTCAAGTGCAATTTTGCTTCTAAACTGGGATTGGGTCATCACATTTTCAGCATCATTTTGGGGGTGGGCCAAGATAAAAAACTAAGGATTCTATTCTGATTTTGCCCCCCCCCCCCCCCTGTACTTAATGACCAGTCCCTAAGAGAGACCAAGGACACTTTAGGGGGATGGGTCACGGAAATTTGTGCAAGTGAAATTCAAAATGCACCAGAAAATGCATTCCAAAATATATTCCATATATTCCAAAAAAAAAAAAAATTCGAATCACATTGCTGCAATTTTTGAGGAAAAGCTAATTCCAGGATCGCGTGAAATGCACAGGAGAACTTAGCAGGATGGTTACTAGTAATTGTTTTCGAGCTAATTGCTAATCAAAGTGCACTTCTATTTATATCATATGGAAAAATCGCTCCTACTTCTAGCAGAACTGACCAAGTATATTATCACACTTCACAACGTCAATTGTAAGGAATTGTAAATTTAACTATACAAAATGTGTACTTCTACACTTGCTCATCAGTTTAGCAATTCATGGCTCTCTGCCGAGCTAGACGACAGTAAACATAGTATATATACGAGAAGAATTTGTTTAAAGCAGGTTTCTAAAAATTCGCAAAACTAAGTCCTGATGTGTAAGAAGTTATTACTCTGCTTTTCTGAGTGATTTTAAAACCAAAATTAAAATGACACTGATATAAATAAGTGATTTAGCTGATTAATTTTGTATTTCATAAGGGACCGTTCATTATTTATGGGGGGGGGGGGAGGGGGGTGGGTGATTAATTAGCAAAGCACCTTTTTTTTAGGGGCCCCCCCTACAATAAAGGCATTTTTTTCTATGAACCCCCCTTATCCTAAATAGAAATATTAAGGAAAATAGAAAAATAGCTCAAAAAAATTTCAAGACCCCCCTTTTTGGGCTTAGAAAAATTTCAAGTCCCCCCATTTAATCACCCACCCCCCCCCCCCTCCCATAAATAATGAACGGTCCCTAAGTGCTTCTGCTCATTTCTTTGTTGGTTTGTTTTTAGAAATGAAGTGAACACTGTCTCTCGACACGCGGCAAGCTGGCCGACATTCTTATTTTTTGAGGACTTTTACTCAATCTAAAGTACACAGTCGTCTAAATCCAAACTCTTAAAATTCACAAATTCCAAAACTACAAAACGACAAGAACATATACCTGATAAATTGATATCTTAATTCGCCTTCTACTTCCTTTGTAAGACCTCTGTACTGGCTGACTTCGCTGATAAAAACCAAGTGCATTCTAAGTGACGTCACAAGCAAATCGTTCTCTGATTAGTTTAGATCCGAGTTCTATTGTTACATTACATTACATTATCGTTATTACATTAGAGCGAAAACACTAGAACCATGAAATAAAAACAAAATAGTTACTAACTAATAGTTTTTATTTAGTGACTATTTAGTCAATATCACTCAACCAGAAACAACAAATACAAAAGGAAACAATACCTCATTACAACTTTACTTGTCTTTTATAGTAACTAATAGTCGCTAGATAAGAACTATTAAACACTAACAATTTGATTTTGTTTCATGGTTCTAGTGTTTTCGCTCTATTGCTCGAGGGAAGCCAGGATAATTAATTCCAATCAGCAGGGAAGGTTTTATTATTTTCAATTAATTATTTCCAATTTAATATTTTTTTATTTTTCAACTAATAATTCAATAATTAAATTTTTTTTAAGTGCTGGTGTAAATGCTATATTGAGCTATTACAGGTATATTTTTCATACAATTGTGATCCTTTGTGAGTTTGGGTCCAGAAAAAAATGACCGGCCTCTCAAAAAATCATCGTCCTCCAGTGGAAGTCGAGGATCAGGAATTGAAAGAATGTTGCAAATTATCATATTTTGAAGAACCTTAATTTCAGATAGCCACAGAGCAACCACGTGCGAGTTAAGACATGAATTTAAGCTCACCTTCTTTCGAAGATTTAGTTTACTTTTCTTTTCTTCTGCTCTACATTTCTTCAAAATATGATTCTATGATTATCAAAAAGTTGTCCTAATATCAAAAACAAAACAAACAAACAAAAAAGACATGGAAATGTGTGCAACTTCTCGAACAGAATCTTGAGCAAGTTCTGTCAAGACTGCGAATATGTATAACATACCCATAATATCTTTATACTAGGTTCCAGTCATTTTCCGATCCCTGTTGAAATAATAATAATTGGAAGGGGGAGATTGGTCAGGGAATTTGATGTAAGGCAATGAATGCGAATAGGAATAAATTTCTGTATACAGAGTTCCATATCCATATATTTTTATTTCGGCTGCATTCATTATGACATTATTGTATACCACGGGGGGGGGGGGGGGGGGGGGAGTTTAAGGGGGAGGGAATTGGGAAAAAAAATATGAGAAAAAGGGAGGTTTGAATTTTTTTATCAGAAACGTGGGGGGTTAGGGAAATTTGGGTGAATTGGGAAAAAAATATTGTGGCACACATAATGTGCAGCCTTATTTAATTTTATTATTACTTACTAGGGCAATGAATGTTTCTATACAAAGTGCTCTATATTCATTTATGAAATACCAGGGGCTGCGGAGAAAGGGTCGGGGGGGGGGGGTGTGCACATTATGTATGTGGCATACATAATGTGCAGCCTTATTTAATTTTATTATTACTTACTAGGGCAATGAATGTGAATGTTTCTATACAAAGTGCTCTATATTCATTTATGAAATACCAGGGGCTGCGGAGAAAGGGTCGGGGGGGGGGGGGCTACTGCCACCCGCTTTTTCCATTTTTCCATATCAGTCTCTTACATTATCCAATCAGCCCCCCCCCCCCCCCCCACTTTTTTGTCATACCTTTCAAACTTAGCTCCCCCACATTTTAGGGTGCTCCACAGCCTCTGAAGTCTTCATGCTCAAACATTTTCTTTCTCCAGCTTGAAAACAGGATTTGAAATGTCAAGTGTAAGTAATTAATCAGCCACTCTTTTTTTCTTCTTGTAATGTATGTGAATAGTAAGGACATCACAATCTCCAGCCTTAATTAACTGTGAGTTAACAAATTGAAATCAATCCAAACTCAGTACATATATAATATACTACATGCACCTGGTTTGAATACATATTCTTTATTATGTCTTTTTTTTTTGGGGGGGGGGGGGGGGGGGGAGAAGCAGTATTTTTTGAGTCTGTTAATAAATTAGAGTCAATCATTATAACTTAATTAGAATTTGTTTTGAGGATGAATTTGTGCAGTACAAATAAATATTATTATTATTCATTCTATTGTTATTATTTTTTCATTATTCACTCGGGGTGTGTGCATAAGCATATGATATTGCTCACTCACTCAGGGACTCATTTGTTCTCAATATAAAAATGATGTCAGGCATCATAACACTATCATCTAAATCATCTATCATTTTAATTACTAGGATCGTGGCGCGACAGAAGATTTTTATGAGTGGCTAGGCTCACCTCAGGACAGGCCCGGATTGTATGCCCGTTACATTGATGACTATATTGGTATGAATTAGATTTTAATATACATTATGAGCTACACAAAGACTGTCATTATACATTAGTTAATAAATTTCAAACTAAAATAGATTAAAGATCACATCTTGTTGATTAAAATCTTATTTTAATTCTTCACTTTAGGTCGGGGAGTGTTTGCAACCAAAAATTTCGATGCAAGGGAGTTTCTTCTAGAGTATAAGGGTGAGCTTCTCTCACTGGAAGAAGGTGAGAGGAGGGAATCCAATTACCAACATGTTCCGGGTATGGGAAGTTTCCTTTTTTTTTTCACGAACAATTTTGGGATTCCAACGTGGTAAGTTTTTCAATATGCCCTAACTCAACAGTACTTAATCTATATCAAGTCTGTTCAGAAACTGTAATACATGAAGGTCGAGTCTTGAAGCATTTACTGCATGCTCTTCCTGACTTTGTAGTATAGTATCAGTACTTAAATTGTAAGCCACAAAGAATAATTAAAAGCTAACATTCATTTCCTTGATATTTACTTAATTCGCATTGTTTATATTTACTTTTCTGTCATTAAATACTACCATTGTTTTCAAACGCCTGGACAAGCAGCATAGATTCTTCATATTCTAATGGTTTGGGAAGGTTGGTGAATGACAGTCCCCCACGACATGCCAACTGTTTTATCAAAAAAATCGAAAAAAACAAAAAGACGCATCTCTGCATTTTTGCAAAAAAAACTATAAGAAAAGGAGATGAACTGCGATTTGATTATGGTGTCAAGGGTTTACCATGGAGAAAAAAAGGTAACCTGTCAATCCTGAAAATAAAAATAATTTTAATTTTGTCAAATATCAAATTTTTGACTGATTATAACTGTGTTTGATTTTTTAGACAAAACCACCTCCAAACCATACAAACTGGAACGTAAGTTTATAATTTTTCAGTACATTTCCAGATTGACTTAACAAACACAGTCATTTAGTTATTTATATCTTGATGCACAGGACCTCTCCTGTGCAATTAAAAATTCATAAAAAAATCAAAACCATCTTGGAATACACAACACTCATGTTGTAAAATTTACATGTACATTTAATGATACATGTAAATATAATGATTGGGTCAGGAGAGTGGAATACTGGATGGATGGATGGAGGGATGGAGGGAGGGAGGGAGGGAGGTCCAGGGAGGGAGGGATAGATTGATGGATGAATGGATGCATGAACAGATGAATAAATTGATGGAGGGAGGGATAGAAAAATATCATAATGCATTCACTATGATTACTAGATGGAGCGAGGGAAGGACAAATGGATGGATTGAGACAAATAATACAAAAAAAAATAAAGAAATATCTTGTTTTTCAACAGCTGAAAGTTACCCTAATGCAGAAACCGGTAAACAACGTAAGTCAAGAGTATCATATGCTATCAAAATCACAGCTGATGGGGCGCTTAGAGAACAGTCATTATTTATGGCAGGCTAGGCAGTGGATGATTTTGGGATATGATTTTTTAAAGGATGTCAGAGGAGGGATCATGATGCTTCAGGAATGTAAAGTTTAATTATGCAGCAGGTGTTATATTTTTGGAAAGTCACAAGGAGGGGCTATGGAAATCATCCTTAAGGCAAGGGAGGGGTTATGAAAATGTATAAATTGCAAGCAAAAAAATCATCCAGCCCCTCCCATGCCCTAAATAATGACAGCTACCTTAGTGGAGAAAATGATGTAAGTCAAATACATCATATGCCGTTACTGTGAATAATAGAGGGATATGAGGGAGGGTAGGACACATGGACAAATCATGCTATAACATTAACTTAGTATCCTATTTATCAACAGCTGATGAGTCGCCAAGTGAAGATAAACAATGTAAGTCAAACGTATCATATGCCGTTACTGTAAATACTAGAGGGATAGGAGGAGGGAGGGTAGGACACATGGACAAATCATGCTATAACATTAACTTAGTATCCTATTTATCAACAGCTGATGAGTCGCCTAGTGAAGATAAACAATGTAAGACAAACGTATCATATGCCGTTACTGTAAATACTAGAGGGATGGGAGGAGGGAGGGTAGGACACATTGACAAATCATGCTATAACATTAACTTAGTATCCTATTTATCAACAGCTGATGAATCGCCTAGTGAAGATAAACAACGTAAGTCAAATGTTTCTTTCGAGTTGCCGCAATAAAATCATGCTGATTACCATAAGCATATTTAGTATAGGTGGGAGCACACATTTTTCAGTCCTAAGAAAGCTAGATCAAACTGAGTACAAAATGCAAAGTGTTTGAAAGTCTGTATTACACATTTTTGAAACTGTTTGTAACCAGAACTTTTAGTGCTGGTGCATACTGTATGTATAAACGCAGAATGGTCTACCAGCACTTAATTTTCCCTTGCATCGGCCTTTATCTTCATATTTTCATTTGGTTAAGCATCACCACTGACATTCTTTATTAATAATTCTTTTCAGTTTCCAAACTAGCTAGTGAAACTCAACAGCTGCCTGATGAAAAAGACAAGAAAGAAAAGGTATATAATTTTGGCCTTTGGAATTGAAAGAATAGATTAGCATTATGAATGACTCAATTCAAAGTGTTTTCCCTAAGTCTGCATTTGTTATGTATGGTTAACCAGGGGAGGAGGAGGGGGGGGGGGGGGGTAGGGTAAATTTGGGGGTATCAGAAAATTATTGCTAGGAACTTTAAACTTGAACATTAGAAGCTTTTTTGAATGGAAACCACTGAACTGCATCAATGTAGTGACAGGTTATTGTATACCACATTCTGTCCAATAAAATGTATCTACTGTATTTCTTGAAATGAACAAAATATGAAAAGACGTGTATTTTCTCTAATAAGAGGCCATTAGTTTTACATTTAATTCAACGTATGGTAGGGTTCAATGCAAACTTCAGCTTCAAGCTACAGTTCTCATAGTAGCACTGAATATGTCTCATGGCTGCTGACAGAATTAGAGGAGGTAAACTTTTACTTAGCTTTCGAGTTCTTTGTTCGAAACTTTTGACAGGAAATTAACTCCAAAATTAATATTTTGGTTATTACAAATATCTCGAGCTACCTTCTGTGTGATACTGTTTGTTGAAAGTTCTTTTAGAAATTTAGTTGTATTAAATTTTACCAACTCATGCTGGAAATCTTCTCTTAGTATGTGTGCAGCCCGACTTTAACTTTTGTTTTAGACGGTCTGCGAATCAGCGCAAGATTCCTTGTTCTGGTTGCACAATTATAGAGTGCACGCCACATAAGCGTGAAACAATAGCTCTTATTCCAGTTCCACGCCCGTAGTCTCGATGGGCAGCGGTTTCGTATATTAGCGTAGGTGAAAACGAGGCTATCGGGTCGAGCTTCCCTGGAGATTACAAGAAGAACTATAGAGAATTTTGCAACCTTATGAAAGTTTAGATATAATATCAATAGTTTACATAAATCTTATCCAAAAAACATCATGGTTAGACACTGTATAGCCTTTGGTTGTACTAGCCGAAGTTCAAAAGAAGATTGCCGTGGACAAAACGTAAACAAACAAACGAAGCGAAGCAAGTTTTTCATTTTAACGGACGTGTGGAGCTATTCTTAACTATTTAGCGCTTTATAGTATTTAGTTATCAACTAACTAAGAATTCACCGAGGCATAAACACAATGATACTGGTCTTTGAATTTCTTTGTATCATTGTGTTTATGCCTCATGAATTCTTAGTAAGTTGATAACTAAATACTATTAAGCGCTAAATAGTTAAGAATTGTTTCACGCTTATGTGGCGTGCACTTAACTAATTAAGAAAGAGCCAATCAGAGCACATACCCAAATCCAGGTACGCTGCTGGGGGTAATAGAACAAGAAAACTGTCACTGGTTCTCAGATGGACTTAACCATAGTTATGTTCCGGATGCACGCAGGCTATCTTCTCTTAAATTGAAATCAACTCTTCATCATTGTAACTTCTTGGAATATCATCGATTTATTCGAGTAAATAAATGATAATTTTTTGGAATAATATATTAAAAACAGTTTGAATTTGATTTCAAAAGTTTTAAAGTTGAGCATTTTTCGGGTATAGACTAATTGACAGTTCCGACTAAGACAATAGCGACCTGCAATCACCTTCACAGAAGTTTTCCAGGTGGAATTAAGATCTTGCCCCATAAACAATAACATGTGCTCGGTTTTGGAAGAGAACTACAAGGATTACAAGGCAATTTTATTTACATGAGCCAGCAAACAATTGAAACAATTTATAATCCCTTTAACAATTTTTTGGCCCTATTCTGGGGGGGGGGGGGGGTGTTTCTTTTTTGTTAAGATCCTCTTAAAAAAGATCCCACTATAAAAAAAAGTGATTTATTTACAAGAGAGGATCTTAAAAAATTCACCTGCCCTTCCCCTCATCCATACATAATAAATACAGCTTAAGAAATAATAACAAAATGTGATTGCTGTTTTTGAAAATATTTGAAGGATCTTGATGAGGACACCCTTCAAAAATACCAAAAAAGGCTAAAGGAAGGATACAACATACAAGGTTTAGATCTTCAATACGATCAGTGGAGGCAAAGACAGGAAACCAAGGTAACAAATTGACTACAACCGAGTGTATCTGAAGAAAAGAATAATAATATATATATATATATTGCAGAAATTCTGAGCCACCCAATATATACATCAGGTGCATTAAGGTTAATGCTTAATTGTGCCTCAAACTGCTTTAAAGTTGTCAAGATTGATTGAATCACAAGGCTTTAATTCTAAGAACTGAAGAAAGCAGTTAGCTTAAGCAGTTAAAAGCACAACTATTAAGCATTACCCATAATGCACCCGCTTATATATAAGATGGCTCAGAATTTCTGCACACACATATATATATATAAATCAGATTAAAGCCTGTCTGATGATCGCGTAAGCGTGAAACTCAGAGTAACAGCAAAGTGATTTCTTGTCTATATTTAGTAGATTTTTACTAAAACAATTAGATCCCTCGCCCTCATGGTCTATGAGTCAATAGCCCATTTGGCCTCCGGCCTCATGGGCTATTGACTCGTAGACCATTCATGAGGGCTGCTGGTCTAATCGCTAAATATTCAATTCTATTATTGGTCTATTAAATTGTAGTTAGTTAATTGAATTTATTTAAAAACATTTATTTCAGCACTCCTAAAGGCACAAGACATTTTTTATAAATGAATTGAATATCACATTTTCACTTTGAATTGATGAATACCACAAATTTCTCTCAGTATTTCAACAAATCTATTTCAATTTAATTAGACTTGATGTCAATTTGTTCCAGCTTTCAACTTTTCTTTTGCAGCAAAAGTTAATCCTACTGTACTACCGTACTTAGGTCCAGTTTTTTTTGTTCTACGGTCTTACGTTTTTTTTTGTTTTTTTTTTTCTTTTACTGAAACCTTGCTTTGTTGTTTAAACCAGGAAGTTAATCATCAGCAACAAAGTACACATAAAGGTGAGGCAACATGAACCACATTATTTTATTGGAACAAAGCTATGGGCTTGAGCTTACCTTTTTCGAGAATGGTCTACCAGCACTTAATTTTCCCTTGCATCGGCCTTTATCTTCATATTTTCATTTGGTTAAGCATCACCACTGACATTCTTTATTAATACTTCTTTTCAGTTTCCAAACTAGCTAGTGAAACTCAACAGCTGCCTGATGAAAAAGACAAGAAAGAAAAGGTATATAATTGTCTGTAATGTTGTTTCCTATTTATTATCCTAACTCCTCCCCCCCCCCCCTCCAAGCAAAGGATTAACATGTGACATTGGATTAATTTGAGAAAGTCTTTGGATCTGCAATTAAATAAATATCACTGTCTTGGCCATTTTCATTTTGAGCCTTTAAATACATAATTTGTGGGGAAAAGCTCAAACTTGTGGGAGGATTTTATGACCAAACAAGGTATTAAATCAATTTGGATATGAGAGTTATTGGATCATTTGAATATTCCACGTGACAATCTGGGGGGGGGGGGGGGGGGGGATGGGGAAGGGGGATGACCTGATCGAGGTTCAATCCAGCTGAGTGGTGAACCCCCACACAATGCATCAATGAACAAAAATGCTGGCCCTGTATCCGCTCTTCATCAATGCTAAGCATTCATTCCCTGAGGCAATTTGTTTGGCAAACTCTGGTTAAATTGATACTTTTGCGAAGCTGACAGCAATTTTTTCATCTCTTAAAAAATTGCAGCTGTCCAGCAGTGAGAAATCTCTGCTGATGACTTAAGGGGGACTTACCTATTTACCAGCCACAATTGCAAAGGAAAGGATTTAAAAAATGCCTAAGAGGTTTTTGTAATGTTTTAAGCTCATGATGAAACCAATTCGTGAAATGGACCATTTTTTGATGTGTGTGATGACGTCATCACTCTTGCGTCATTAATGACGTCATATTTCATAAAAAGTTAAAAAACAAGGGTGCAATTAGTCAGTTTGACACAAAAATAAACGAAATTATAGCTGACATGAATTGGAACAAAGTTAAACATGGATTTTACTCTACGTTAAGAGAGTAGGAAAATATTTAGATTAAAAAAATCAACATGGCTTGGTAGCCTGGCCTTCTCACTGTTTTCAAAAATAATGCTTAACTTTGTTTTAATTTATATCAGCTATGATTTCGCTTATTTGTGAGTCAATCTGACCAAATGCACGCTTGTTTTTAATTTTTAATGAACTATGACGTCATCGCACATATCAGAAAATGATTTAATTCACAAATTGATTTTATTTATGAAGTTATAATATATGAAAACCTTTTAGAGATTTGAATCCTTTCCATAGTAACCTTAAACGGCTAGATGTGGGCTGGCAGGAAAACAGTTAATTAAACACAATGTGATTGGCTGAAACAAAATTCCCAGCTCAGATGGATTAGTTGTTTTATCCTAGTTGATTCTGAAAGAGGTGCACCAAATACAGATTTTAAGATGTCACATTGCGTTGTTTGTTTTTTCTTTGAAAATAGGGAATAGACATAATTTCAGTTTTTGAACTTCATCTGCAATATAGAAATTTGAAATTTGAAATCCGCTTGGCACTAAGTGAAAGATAGAAATGAAATACTAAGTAAATTGAAGAAACATTTCTGACTCGAGTGAGACTCGAACTCACGACCTAATACTCACAATCACTTATCTGGCTCGATATAGCTCAGTTGTTAGAGCACTGGACATGTTACCCAGGGATCACGAATTGAGTCTCACTTGAGTCAACCAGGCAATTTACCTAAGTATTTTATTTCTATCCTTCAACTGCAACAGTTTTGTTATTTACAACTAAATATATTTTATTCTTTATTTAAGGTGATCAGCAAGGACTGCGACAAAAAAACTCCTGATGATCAAGAGAAGTCAAAAGGTAAAAATCGATGCTATACTGTATGTAGAGCTTCTGATAAAGTGTGACAAAAAATTTAACTTGACCTAGCCTAATATAATTCATACATATTCTTTTTTCCCCAGCAGATCAGTCTACAGGACAGCAACCTGGTGGGTATCATAACTATGGCATATCGCACAGTAGATCACACCATAGCCTAATTTAACTTGACCTAGCCTAATATAATTCATACATATTCTTTTTCCCCCAGCAGATCAGTCTACAGGACAGCAACCTGGTGGGTATCATAACTATGGCATATAGCACAGTAGATCACAGCATAGCCTAATTTAACTTGACCTAGCCTAATATAATTCATATATATTCTTTCTTTTTTCCAGCAGATAAATGTACAGGACAGCAACCTGGTGGGTAACATTACTATGGCATATAGCAAAGTAGATCACAGCATAGCCTAATTTAACTTGACCTAGCCTAATATAATTCATACATATTCTTTCTTTTTTCCAGCAGATAAATGTACAGGACAGCAATCTGGTGGGTAACATTACTATGGCATATAGCACAGTAGATCACAGCATAGCCTAATTTAACTTGACCTAGCCTAATATAATTCATACATATTCTTTTTTCCCCAGCAGATCAGTCTACAGGACAGCAACCTGGTGGGTATCATAACTATGGCATATCGCACAGTAGATCACACCATAGCCTAATTTAACTTGACCTAGCCTAATATAATTCATACATATTCTTTTTCCCCCAGCAGATCAGTCTACAGGACAGCAACCTGGTGGGTATCATAACTATGGCATATAGCACAGTAGATCACAGCATAGCCTAATTTAACTTGACCTAGCCTAATATAATTCATATATATTCTTTCTTTTTTCCAGCAGATAAATGTACAGGACAGCAACCTGGTGGGTAACATTACTATGGCATATAGCAAAGTAGATCACAGCATAGCCTAATTTAACTTGACCTAGCCTAATATAATTCATACATATTCTTTCTTTTTTCCAGCAGATAAATGTACAGGACAGCAATCTGGTGGGTAACATTACTATGGCATATAGCACAGTAGATCACAGCATAGCCTAATTTAACTTGACCTAGCCTAATATAATTCATACATATTCTTTTTTCCCCAGCAGATCAGTCTACAGGACAGCAACCTGGTGGGTATCATAACTATGGCATATCGCACAGTAGATCACAGCATAGCCTAATTTAACTTGACCTAGCCTAATATAATTCATACATATTCTTTCTTTTTTCCAGCAGATAAATGTACAGGACAGCAATCTGGTGGGTAACATTACTATGGCATATAGCACAGTAGATCACAGCATAGCCTAATTTAACTTGACCTAGCCTAATATAATTCATACATATTCTTTTTTCCCCAGCAGATCAGTCTACAGGACAGCAACCTGGTGGGTATCATAACTATGGCATATAGCACAGTAGATCACAGCATAGCCTAATTTAACTTGACCTAGCCTAATATAATTCATACATATTCTTTTTTCCCCAGCAGATCAAGCTACAGGACAGCAACCTGGTGGGTATCATAACTATGGCATATCGCACAGTAGATCACACCATAGCCTAATTTAACTTGACCTAGCCTAATATAATTCATACATATTCTTTTTTCCCCAGCAGATCAGTCTACAGGACAGCAACCTGGTGGGTATCATAACTATGGCATATCGCACAGTAGATCACACCATAGCCTAATTTAACTTCACCTAGCCTAATATACTTCATTAATTATATTGTTATTTTTTCAGCCGATGAATTTACAGAACACCAACCAAGTAGGTAACATAACTATAGCATAGCCTATCTAACTTAACCTAGCCTAATGGGTAGTTATGCTTAAGATTCACTTTTATTCTTAAGGGTGAATACCACGTGATGGTATCTTTAAAAAAGGATATAGAAGCAATACAGTGCTATGCATGCCAAGATTAACACCAGACAAAGTTGACACTGGCCACTTTAAAAATGTGCATCTGATAAAGCATGTCAAGTAAGTCTAGCAAATTTAGATGCGTTTCATTAGAAAGAACCAGTGTTACTAATTTTAAAGTGTCAAATATTTCTCAGATATTTACAAAGAAATGTATGGTTTCGAGGGAGACCATTTCATCAAATGCTTGTAACTCTGTTCTTTTTAACGAAACAAGTTCAAATTTGCTAGACAAATTGTTTTTTGCTAAATAGACCTTTTTCATTCGGCTGCCATATTGGTTAAAACAATAGGTTTGTATCTCCAGGGATAACCTGAGGCTGACTTTGGATTGCCAAACAATGGTTTTTCCTTTATATCATGGTAATAAATATGGCAGCCTTGTGAAAAAGGTCTAATAGATTAAAGTTAAAAACTCGCCCCAGTTCCTCGCTCGATTTTAAAGTAGCCGATCAGGGTATTTACGCTTCACATGTTTTGACAACAGTGTTTGTACATACTAGTTATACAATGTTTTCAAGTGGCATACTGTGGAATATCCCACGAGTCACTTGTAGTTTCTAGTATACACATGAGCCTTTAGGCGAGTGTGTATACAAAGAAAATACAAGTGATGAGTGAGATATCCACGGTATGCCACGAGAAACCATGGTATAACCATTTTATCCCACTCCATAGAAAACACAAATGAGTATAGGTTCAACGCGCAGCGCATGATGGGAAGGAAGAGTGAAATGCCGGCGAATATACAATGGCTTTCCTGCATTCTGATTGGCTGTATTTTCTATGGTGTGGGATAAATCTCAATATCAAACAGCATCGTTATGCACTAGTCAAATGAAACCCCCACCCCTATGGTCCCGGGGCAGGGTGGGGACTTTGACTTGAACCCTGGGCAAAAACAGTTAAATTACTTCACAATTTCAGCGATTTTGAATAAAAGATCATCTCAGGATGGTCCAGATGATGAGTTCGCTGAAACAATAGCTATACTATCTAAATAAATGGAGGGAGGAAGGGAGAGAGCAAGAGAGTGTGTAGAAGGGACAGAGAAGGGGAGAGAGGGTGGGAAGGAGGGAACAAGGGAGTGTAGAAGGGATAGAGAGTGTGAGGGAGGGTGGGAACAAGGGAGTGTAGAAGGGACTGAGTGAGGGAGGGAGGGTAGGAAGGAGGGAACAAGGGAGTGTAGAAGGGACAGAGAGGGGGAGAGGGTGGGAACAAGGGAGTGTAGAAGGGACTGAGTGAGGGAGGGAGGGTAGGAAGGAGGGAACAAGGGAGTGTAGAAGGGACAGAGAGGGGGAGAGGGTGGGAATAAGGGAGTGTAGAAGGAACTGAGTGAGGGAGGGAGGGTGGGAGGGTGGGAACAAGGGAGTGTAGAAGGACCAAGAGGGGGAGAGAGGGTGGGAACAAGGGAGTGTAGAAGGGACTGAGTGAGGGAGGGAGGGTGGGAGGGTGGGAACAAGGGAGTGTAGAAGGACCAAGAGGGGGAGAGAGGGTGGGAACAAGGGAGTGTAGAAGGGACTGAGTGAGGGAGGGAGGGTAGGAAGGAGGGAACAAGGGAGGGGATGAATCCTTTAAATTACTAAAATGTAAATTTAGTATCTTACATATCAACAGCTGCAAGATCCTCAGGTGCTAATAAACAAGGTGAGTCTACAATGCTGAAGAGTAAATACTATCATGGTATCATGCGCTTTAACTCTGAATCAATGGAGGGAGGAAGGGAGAGAGCAAGATAGTAGAGAGTTTAAGAATCCCGTTTACGGCAAATGTGAAACATCAGTTGGGCAGTGAAATTTTCTTTAAAATTAGTAAAAAAGAATAGCAAAAATCTACAAGTCATAGATAAACAAAATAATATTTCTTCTTGTTAAGAAAGTTTGCAAAAGGTAAAGTGAAATACAGGAAAATGAAGAAAACGTGGTCACGTTTGCCGTTTGCGGGAGAGAAAAAACGTTTATCTTAATAAGCTCTCTTGTGTTAGAAGGGACAGAGAGGGGGAGAGAGGGTGGGAACAAGGGAGTGTAGAATGGACAGAGTGAGAGAGGGAGGGTAGAAAGGAAGGAACAAGGGACGGGATGAATCCTTTAAATTACTAAAATGTAATAATCTAAAATATAATTAACTTAGTATCCTACATATAAACAGTTACAAGATCCTTGGGTGCTGATGAGCAAGGTGATTGAGTCTGCAATGCTGGATGGTTTTAGCCTAATTTGATTAATAGTAGTTGCAAGATCACTTGAGTAAAAATTATTCTATTAATCTATGATTTTATCGACTATTTTTCAGCTGTTACTGATGGTAAGAGTAGAAACTATTAGTAACTAGATCAATTGAGTAAATATTATTCCTATTTATCTATCATGGTATGAATTCTCTTTCAGTTACAGATGATACACTTGCCAAGACCGGTAAGATCATTTTAATAGTAGGTTACTATTTAGATACAGTATGATTACTCACTGCAGTAAATACTGGTATTGTTCCTTTTCTAATAAAATTTATTATTATTATTTATTGTTATAGTTGTTATTGTCTAGTCAAATTGCTTTAAGGTATACAGTGTGAACTCTGGCAAAAAAAAAAAAAAAATGGAATAAGTTTTTTACGATTTACCCATTCAAATATGTGTAATCTAAAAAAACAACTTTTTTTTCTTCCATGAACAGTTTTTGGGAGGAAGCGAACACGCAAAGAACCATGGAAAGATACAGTAAGCCAGATGATATATTTTTTTTGAGATTACTAGAAAAAGCAACAACAGCATAATATGGATGGCAACTATAAGACACAGTGTAATGGAAAATGAAATTAAATGTTAAATGTCTTTAATTAAGATACAATCTATAATTCTAGGATGCCGAGAGTCTAGACAGCAAAGAGGAAGATGGTAAGCTTTAATGATAATCTAATTTGTTTTTCACTATACCTTTTGTAAAAAAAAAACACTTTCACTTCTGTTTAACAGAGTTACTTTATGAACTCTCGATGCAAAATCTGAGAAGAAAAAAGAAAAAAACAGATATTTACTCAAGCTCTGATGATAGTAGGTAATGTTTACTATCAATATTCAAATTAACATGAATGTAAAGTTTTGAATCATCCAAAATTCATGGTGAAAACTTAAGAGTGGTTTTCTGCAACCATCGACAATCTCTTGGCAACGCAACCTCATGGATTTCCCTAATATTTTGTGTGGTAATAGGTATTGGGTCACTGATAACTAAAACCGATTTAGTTTTTTTATTTACTTGTTTTATTGTCTTTTTAGCAATATTTATTTTAAGGTGGTTCGTCACACTGATTTGAGAGGGAATTTTGGGGTAAGATTAAGGAAGCTAAAAATACTTTCGTTTAGTTATAATTTGAATTATTTTACAAGAAATAGTAAAATAAATCTTTCGTTGTCAACCAGGACTAATTTTTAATTCATTTTATATTAATCTTGGAATTTTACAGTCCCTCTCATATAAGCTATTTTTGCCCAATTTTCAAATAGTCAAAATTAGAGGTTTAAAAAAAATTGTAACTTCCCTGCCATTCCAAAAAGTCAATCCACCCTTTGGGTACAATGCAGTCATATACTATACTTTCAAATAAAGCATTGAGAAATTTTGGCAAAATTATTCTTATCATGATGGATATATTGCAATTATCAAAGCAGTGTTACGGCAAACCAGAAATATTGACTTGAAATCATTTCAAAAAACTCGACATTTTCTAGCTTCTTCCAACTTCCAGGCACATGGAATATCTCCGGAAAGAAAGAGAATACCACAACTAGCCTTTCGTTTACATTGGCCATGATCACTCTGTAAATTGTAAACCAAGACCGCTGACCGGATGTGTCGAGGGATGCTCGGTTAATAACACTTAGTAATCTTACCCCAAAATTCCCTCTCAAATCAGTGTGACGAGCCACCTTAAAATAAATATTGCTAAAAAAAACAATAAAACAAGTAAATAAGAAAACTAAATCGGTTTTAGTTATCAGTGACCCAATACCTATTACCACACAAAATATTAGGGAAATTAATCCATGAGGTTGCGTTGCCAATCGAGTTCTTATTTTCTCGATGGTTACAGAAAACTGCTCTTAATATTTGAATAATGAAAGGGAATCTTTAAGGGGGATACTTTTAAGCCATTTTGACTGTAATTATTTTATTAATGCATTTTGGAAATAATGTGTACTTGTGTACTTTCAGCAATGAGGAAATGGCATCCAATGGAGTAACTCAACAGCGTATGTAAAAACTTGTAGTAATAAAATTCATCAGTGTTTTGATTAACCTGCCAAAGTAAAAATCTTAGTTTACATTCCATTCCATACTTGGAGATTGGATTTACATCACTGTCAGATGAGGGATGACGTTTACTGGTGGCATTTATATGTTCATGTTGTACTGTTGGCATGAAAATTTGGGCATGTTTTTCATTTTTTTTTTCATCACCAGATAGTCACTAAATCTGGCAGGAGTAAATATTATATCTATTTATCTATAATAATTGTATTTTCTTTTACAGACCCCAAAGATGATATACTCTGTGAGACTGGTAAGAGTATCTTAATGATTGTTATTGTTAACAGCAGTACGTTATAGTTACTAGATCACTATATCTAGTAAGAGTTCATTTAAAACAATCCCTATCACGTTCTTTTAGCAGATGCAGCAGCATATGCAGTTAATAGATCAGTAAACCTTTGAAACCCCAAGTGAAAAACAAACCTCCATTTCATTAGTCTGTGATCTATCTGTAGTTGCAATAATCATAAGAATATACTTTTGATGCCTTTTTATACCAAAATTCACAAATTCCCACCCCTTTTCTATATCTGCGGCCTGAAAAACATAACCCCTTTCGGGTGGAGCATCCCCGTATAGTCAATTATAGGGAGTACCCCCCCCCCCCCGGGCACAGTACATCCATTATTGTCCATCTATGATAATCATGCCAAAAATTCTCATTTATAGCCTGCCACAGGATGATAATTCTAACTTGTTTTTGAGAATCTTCAGAAACAAAATGCCGTATATTGACCACCAACAACTTTTTGCCTTGACTAATCTTGTCTAAAGTGAAATCTGTCCCATCAGGATCTCAAATATTTTGTTCATAGGACTTGCAGAGTGTTAGGGAACAGAAAAAAAAAACAATAAACCTAGAAAGAAAAAACCCACCAGCAGTCAAAGGGTTAAATATTATAATTCGTATTTTTAATATATTGTATTCTCATCCCAACTATCCTTTATTTTTTTAGATAATGAAAATGTTGTTAGTGAGACAGGTAATAGACAATTTTGTCCCCATCAAGCCTGACCAAATTCAGTTACAGCACTTACATTATATTATCATAATTCCATGACCTACCAACTCCAGACCTCTGGCTGGCATCTGGCATTTTGCCTTCTGTCAATTAAAATTTATGAGGAGGCAAGCTCATTCCGATCACTAGCAAGTGATAAAAAATCCAACAGCCATTCTTACATGCTATTGGCAAAAATCTATCAGTTTTTGGACATTTGTCTGGATAAACCTCTGAAGATCGGATCTGGTATACAAATATGGTCAAGTTAGTCTTACGATAGCCATTTTCTCTTTAGAATTTATGTTTACACCAGTTAATTAAATGAAAAGAGGTTGTTTAATTTGGGCGTGGAAACAGTTCTCACTGATTAGCCAAAGAAGGAATTTCTTATTGCTCGTGCAGATCGGAATGAACTTGGTTTCGTCATTAATTTGATTGACAAAAGCCAAGTAGCCCGAAATCAGATCTGGTGTCGGTACATGTAGTGTTGAAAAATATGATAAGCGCTGTAATAAAGATGTACAGTATTTTATCATATGAACCTATTTTTTTCTAAATAAATTGGCCTTTAAATTACTCTAACAGGTTGGTTAAGTTGTTAAACAAATTTCCAAGGGTGTCATAAAATTTTTGTTGACTTCAGTTTTGGGGTCCTATTACCCTGGTTCCAGAGACGCTTTTATATGACTAACAGAAAGCGAGCCGTGGGGCGAGACGAGCCGGAGTCGAGAGAGAAGCGCCTCTGGTGGAATTTGTTGGGAATCTCACTTCCATGCTAGGTGCCAAGTTCAAAATTTGAACCTCGGTGCTGATTGTTTTACATACTCATTACCAGGTTTGACCATGAATATGCCATATAACATGCTTTGCTATTGGCTTACACAGAAAGACTTCATGCAGTGATTGTAAAACAAAGTTTTTGAAGTAACTCGAGAAATTCGACGATGACAGATTCAATGACAGAAAAGGTCAAAACCCCATATCATTTATTCAGTGTTTCTTTGAATCTTTGAAGCTTTGTAGATGGCTTTTAAACTTTTGCAGTTTCTCCAATTCCCATCGACATTTATTGCAAACTTAAGAAGATAGTATGTCTGATCATAGTTAACTATGGTCTGATCTTTCTACAGGATATTCCAACACAAACTAGACAATCTTGTGACAAGATTTTGCTCCTTTGAAGCTTTAGCATCAAACAAATTAAACTTCCCTCTCCCCGATATTGATACGGTTAATATTAATTATATACTCTACAAAAACGGTTTACATCAAATTCGTATAACACTTTTTTCACTGGAGTACTCATTCGAGCGGTCATTTAGAAACCATTCAAAGTTGTCATAATATGAGCAGCCATGTGTGTCGTGTCTGTTTTGCGAAACAGGGAAAACTGGTTTTGACACTCGAGATAACTTGGCGCCTAGCATGGAAGTGAGATTCCCAACCAATTCCACCAGTGAGAGGCGTTTCTCTCTTGCCTCCTGCTCTTATCGCGCCACGGATCGCCTTCGGCTCACCATATAAAGGCGCCTAACTGGAACCAGGGTAGGGTCCTATTTCTGATCAGTGAAAAATCATTTCAGCATCAATATATTATTTAAAAAAGGAAATAAAGAACATCTTACTGATGATTATGTTTGGCTTTAACAACATCTTTCAACAGATCTAGATGATGATGATGATGATGATGAGCAAGTATTGCCTCAAGTATTACAAAAAGACGTATGTTGATAAATTATAAAACACTTGAACAACAACTTTGACAAAATGTGCATGTGATAAATTTTCAAATTTCATTATTTGAAATAAATTATTGCAAAATGTAATGGCAAGCTTTATGACCCACAAGAGCACTTCATTGATTTTTACCTTAAAATCTAAATCATATCTCACACAAAATCTGAGAGGGAAAAGAAAAGACAATTTTGTTGCATAATATGAATTAATTAAATTTTGGTAAAGAGAGCAAATTTAATTGTGGGGATGGGGGATACAGGGGCAATCAGGGACTATAAAAAATTCCTGCATTATTTATGTATTATTACATGTTAACAAATAATAAATGTTTACAATTGCAGAAGTCTAGAATGGGAAACTCCTCAACTGTAAGTAGGATTCATTTATGCCCTTAAAAAAAAAACACCAAACGTACAGCCAATGATTGATATGTTAATTTTACATTAGTGTTAAGTTTGCCATGCCATGTGCTATGTATATATGAGTTAATTCAAGTAATTCAATCTATACAAAATTATGGTACATCTACATGTTAGAATTGCAGGGCTGTCAACCCCAGACGTTTTCAAACCAAGAGATTGCCGATAATTCGAAAATTTACGCCATTTTGTTCTATAATTTTGAAGATTTACGGCATTTTGTTTACCCTCAGAATTTCCGAAGCAAAAAAAAAAAAAAGGATTGTCCCTACATACATTCGGCCTTTTTTAACAAATTTATCAGTTTTGCCGATTATCTGGGAGATTTGGTGCCGTAATCTTGAGACCGGGAGAAACGGTCCAAAATCTGGAGACTCCCGGATTATCCGGGAGAGTTGACAGCCCTGGAATTGCATTAACCAAGTGGCTGCAAAAAGTGCTCAACATCCTAAAATGTGCATTATATCAATCATTAAATCCAATCTTTAAGTAGTTGTTTCTCAAGTTTTCAAATTATATGATACTACTCTAAAACAGGAGTAAATGCGGCTGTTTAAAGTTCATGGGTCAAGACATTTTTAAACCCAGACAAGCCTCCTTAAAAATCATGTTTAAATAACGACAAGCAAAATTTCGAGAGAGCGATAAAATATAGCCTGCACTCGTACTTTCAAACAGTATAACTAAGGTAAATCATCTATTAAGCCCCCTGGGGGGCTTATTTATTTCAGGCACGTTTGAGGGGGGCTTATTGGAGAGGGGGGGCTTAAGAGAGAGGGGGGGCTTATTGATTTTTTGCCGAAACGCTGTAAGTTCTACGCTATCAGAGTATAATATGATATGATAACTTTATTCAAAAACAGTAAACTAAGGATTAAACCGAAGTATTACTATTGACTTTCTCGCATAAGGGGCATGATATATCCATTGTTCAATTGTGTTGGGGAGGGGAGGGGGAGGGGGGCTTAATAGAGAGGGCGGCTTAATAAATTTCTTCCTTTAAAAAGGGGGGGCTTATTAGAGAGGGGGGGCTTATTAGAAAGGGGGGGGGGGCTTATTTGAGAGGGGGGCTTAATAGAGGATTTACGGTAAAGAGAAAAATTTGCCCATGCAGTTTTAAATCTGTTTGTATACATATGGTATTCCTTATCTTTCTGTATGTTTATCAAAAACTTACCTCAACAGAAATCACAAGAACCTCTTTCGAAAAGGAGCCAAAACAGCATTCCCCAAGGTAAACTCAAATAAAAACTAAAATCTCTTGTGTGGTGGTTCTTCCAAGCTATTTGGGGATGACATAATATACAATCAGTATTCCATATTACACACAACACTCAAATCATAATTTATGTTGATTTTTACCAACAGAGGAAACTTGTTGGTTGATACAGTACCTTAAACAACAATGATAGCCGTGCACCATGTGCAACAGCTTTTTTTGAAGGGATCTTAATCAATCAGATATCTGCATGCAGTAACATGCGGTAAAAGTAAACTATACGACCCCCAAACGGTGTCGGTGGGGTATCGGTAGAATGTCGGTAGGGTATCGGTAGGGTGTTGGTAGGTTGTCGGTAGAGTGTTGGTAGGATGTCGGTAGAATGTCGGTAGGTTATCGGTAGAATGTCGGTAGGTTATCGGTAGAATGTCGGTAGGTTGACGGTACGTTAAAGGTAGGTTGTCGGAATGAAAAGTAACTGTAGGCTGACGGTAGGTTGTCGGTAGCGTATCGGTAGGTTAACGGTAGGTTGTTGGTGGAGAGACGGTATGCTGTCGGTGTGATTAGTGCAAGTGTCGGCAGGTTGTCGGGACGCATTTATCTTATATATGAAAACATGCAAACTTTCGCGACATCAAATTTTCGCCATTTTTTGCAAATCGTGAAATTCGTTGCTACATTGTCCGTGGTTTACGAAAATATAGTTGAAAAAATGACGGTAGATTGTCTGTGGTTTGCGAAAGTATAGTTGAAAGAATGACGGTAGTTTGCAGGTGGCTTCCAGGCAGATATCGGTAGGGTGTTGGTAGGTTGTCGGTAGGCGAACGGTAGCCTAACGGTGTGGTGTCGGCCGATACCCCACCGACACTGATTTGGGGGGCGTATAGTTTTACTTTTACCGTAACATGCAGTTGCCATTTAAAGGATTTACATTTACTAGATCAGAGGCACTTTCTTAATCTAATACATTATTATATAAAGGATTGTTTTCTTGACTGATGTTTGTGGTAAAAGTAAACTATGGTACCCCCAAATCGGTGTCGGTGGGGTATCAGCCGACACCATACTGTTACGCTACTATTAACCTACCGATACCCTACCGACAACCTACCGATATCTGCCTAGAAGCCACAGACAACCTACCGACACTTTTTCAACTATATTTTTTATAAACCACCAACAATCTACCGTCACTTCTTTACAAATTACCGTCATTTTTTCAACTTTGTTTTCGTAAACCACGGACAATCTTACGTCACTTTTTCAACTATAAACCACCGACAATCTACCGTAACTTCTTTGCAAATTACAAATTACTTCTTTGTGATGACATCATTGCCCTACGTAAACTACATTAAAAATTATTTACTAGCTAATAATCATTTGATATAACATAAAATATAAAACATTTACCTACAGTAGGTAGTCTAAGGTTCAACCAAAAAAGTTAGCGTAAACTGAAACAATTTTAAGGTAATTCCCTTGTTTTGCACTGCACGTAAAACAAATAGCATGAAACTTGCAAAGTTTTGGTGTTATTCTTTCATAAACTAAACAAAAATCATGTTCACAATAAATTTTTACCTTTTTATCTATTTTTTGTTAACCTCACCCCAGTCTTCACTTGGAAAAGTGTCAATTTTGGCCCATTTTGCAATGTTTTTTCAAAATAAATATTAAAAAACAAGAATGGTGACCCCCATTTTCTATTTTGAATTCATGACAAAGGCAATGCTCTACAGTAACTATGATATCAAAATATGAAGGAAAATTTATAACATTTCCATTATTATGAATACTTTTTTTTATCTATAGTTGAAGAAGCGTCAAAGGACAAAGATAGAGGAGACGAAGAGGTTAAAATCACTGGAGGCAAGTACACAAAAACATAATATTAATAATATAAAATGTTTTCATTTAGAGTGACTTTATTCACTAACATCGAGCCAAATCTAAAATCAGTGGCAACAGTGTGATTTTCTTTATTTTTTGGCCCAGAGCTAGGTATTAATTAGTGAGTAAGACATAGTAAAAGCGGTGGGTTTTAATTTTTCCACATATAGAATCTTTTTTTTTTGGAATTTGTGTCCTTGAACAGGTTTGTTCAAAACTTGTAAATATTGTGAGCGCTGTTGAGATTTCCCTAAGCTAATTTTGCCAATTTTTCTAAGATTCAGATTAAATTGCTTAGAATCTAAAAGTTTCAAAAGATTCTGATGATGAATATTTATACCAAAATGTTATATATAAATGTCATATAAATATGGCGAGTTTTACAGGCTTCTCAAAAAATAGATAATAAGCCTAATGAGCCTAAAACTGTGTTCACGAAAATGTTTATAAATAGCTGAAAAACAAATATATCTTAATTCAAATTTGCTGGAAAATGTGTTGTGGCTTTAATTTACAGGACAAGGTTAAAGAGACCCCTAAAACTCACTAATACCTAGCTCTGGACCAAAAAAATAAAAAAATTGATTTTTTTGCTGTTGCCAGCCCTCGCTCAGTATTACAGTAGTTGACAGTCCCTCTTAATTTTACTTAAATTTTCAAGACAAAAGCACTTTTCGCCGAGAAAATCTGAGTTAAAGTTGTATGCAAATCAGGACGAATCTCTTGCAAATTTAAAAACTCGGTCATGGTTGTGATTTTCTATTGTGTTTGGCCTTATGAATATTAATGAATTTGATAAGAAAATATAATATACTTGTATGGACTTCAGACAAAGTAGTTATTGCACTACAAAGTTTTTAGTAAGCATCGGCCGTGAAGGTCACGTGACGGTAACCTTAACTATCCTTCTAATCAGCAAAGAATCTGAATAAGTGAACTTGTGCTTGCATTATTAAAAATTTGGTAAAAGTAAACTAAACGACCCCCAAACGGTGTCGGTGGGGTATTGGTAGAATGTTGGTAGGGTATCGGTAGGGTGTTGTTAGGTTGTCGGTAGAGTGTTGTTAGGATGTCGGTAGGTTATCGGTAAGTTATCGGTAGAATGTCGGTAGGTTATCAGTTACTAGGATGTCTGTAGGTTGACGGTATGTTAACGGTAGGTTGTCGGTAAGAAAAGTAACGGTAGGTTGACGGTAGGTTGTCGGTAGGGTATCGGTAGGTTAACGGTAGGTTGTTGGTGGAGAGACGGTATGCTGCCGGTGTGATTAGTGCAAGTGTCGGTAGGTTGTCGGGACACATTTATCTTATGTATAAACCATTGGTCATCGATTTTATTCATAGTAGATTAACTTAATTGTTGCCAGTGGTAAATAATAATTTTCTATTTTCATAATTTGTTTACAGTGATAGTGAACAAAGCCAGGCAGTCTACATACTTGACTAGAATATATGATAAGAAGCAAGCTTGTTACTATTGTAACAAGCTTTATGCTAAAATTGCGAGACATCTTGGGGATGTTCATGGGAGTGAGAGTGAGGTGGCCTCTGCCTATGCATTCCAAAAAAATTCAAAAGAAAGGAAGGAAGCGCTGAGGAGGCTACAGCTCAAAGGAAACTATCACCACAATGCCAAAGTCATTGCATGTGGTGAGGGAGAACTGATAGTGAGAAAGAGACCAAGCGATAACAACACCGTGGTAGCTGATGCCAAAGATTTCCTCCCTTGTCCCGACTGCCTGGCATTTCTCAGAAAGGGTGACCTCTGGAGGCATCAGAAAATCTGCCCCTTTAAAAGTGAAGGCGAAGACAAGAAAAAAGATGAGGAGAAATGTAGAAACATCATAACAGAGAGTAAGATGATGTTATTACCGTATACATCGCCAAAGTCAAGTACTTTACTTAACGAGCTTGTGCTTTGCAAGATGAAGGATGATGTCATTTCCTTTATTTGCAAGAAAGACGATCTGATCTTGATGTTTGGGACTTCGATAGTGGAAAAGGCAGGGTCAAGAAAAGCACAATTAGTTTCAAGCAAGATGAGAGAGTTAGGAAGGCTCAGGAGAGTAATCAATGAAGAAGTTGATGGGGAGTTGAAGAAGTTCTTAGACCCCACACACTTTGACCTAGTCATTAGGTCTGTGAGAAAGTTGTGTGGGTTCCACAGAAAAGAAAAGGAAACAAGAGCGGAAATCCCCTCACTGGGCCTTAAACTTGGACACAGCCTCAACAAGTGTGCCCAGATCTTTAAAGGTGTTGGTTTAAGAGAGAAAAATGACAACATCATAAAAAATGCCCAACACTTCTTGGAGCTCATGAAGAGTGAATGGAATGACAAAGTGTCAGCTTGCTCATTGGCAACACTAGAAAGTGGGAAGTCAAGTGAAGAACTTATCCCTCTAACATCAGATCTTATGAAAGTCCGGCAGCACACAGAAAGGAAAATGGAGAAATTAATGAGTGAGGTAAGAATCTAAAAATCATAGTAAATACTGTAGGGAGTGTTCAATTAAGCACTTTTAAGAATAAAAATACTGAAACAAGTTGGTGCAAAGGAAAGCCTTCTAATATAAAAACACTCCTCATTTCATCAATGATAAAATGATACAACTTTCAATCTGCCATCTCTGTACTAAATATAATCCTCTAATGTTCTGACCCAAATTCATGATTGAGACCTTTTTTAAACATGCTCATTTTATTGGCAAAGGACCTTCATCATGCTCTTGTTATTCTGAGGTTCTCAATTAAGTACCTACTCTTATTTCAGCTAAGCAAAAAGGCTTCCCTTCAAAGTTGGGTAGAACTCAGTCATTGCACTCTAGTAAGGCTTATTACATTCAATAAGAGGCGATCAGGAGAAGCATCCAGAATGTTAATGAGTGACTACCTTGAAAGACCCTCATGGAAAACTGGTGGCTGTGAGGCAATCAAGCAAACCCTAAATCCCATTGAGAGACATCTCTGTGAAAGGTAATTAACTTGTACTAAATATAACAAATACCTGTTGATTAATGATATTATGAGGGTCACAATGATTTATGTACCTGAGTGTGTTTTATTTGCAAAGACATTGTCAGTTGCCACATGGCATCGTACACCCACAAATCCAGTGTCTCTTTGGGGGCCAGCATCAATTATGTTTAGAAGCATTTGAATTTGAAAGTTCTTAGTATAAAGGGGAGATTATGTGCTGTCTTCAATGAAATCAATCTGAAACATACCAATCTAAAGAACCAAGGCCACTTATGCATGGTAGAATCCAATAGCTCATGTTAAACGTTCTTAATCACTCTATACATACACACATAAAGTATCCTCGTAGCCTAGACTAAGAGCAGTGAGAGTTTTTTCGAGATGACTGATGAAAACTTCATTATTCGAAGCAATTGAATCCAGTGTAGGCTCAGATTTCAGCTGTCAGGGTTTCGTATGCGCTCGTGGGCGCGTATGAAACCCGACTGCTGAAATCTGAGCATAATCCAGTGCTTCTAACACAAAAGTTTCTGTTTCATGAAATTAAGTCTGATTGAAACGATTTTGACAGAGTTTCACCACTTATACTTTTTGTTTACGTTGACTTCCTAAAATTTCTCCTCTGAATTCGGTGGATATGCTGAAATATTGCAAGTGACGAATACTTATGTGCACTGACTGTACATACATACATATATTTTGGCCTTCAAGAAAGTGGACAACATTCATTATTGCTTATAGATAACTAATGATATAACTTAATAATTATGGCTGACTGTATTGAATTTTTCCATTGAATTTATAGCATTGATTGATTGATTGTTATTTTTCTCAGTCTGGATTTGGTGCAGGTCATTGGAAAAAGAGGGAGAAAAGTCCCTATCATTCTAACTCAAGATGTGAAAGCAGCAATGGACACATTGATCGCAAAGAGGGAAGAAGTGAATGTGCCATCAGAAAACAAATATGTCTTCGCAAAACCCAGCCAGCACTCTCTCTCTTATGTCAGAGGCTGGGACAGCCTGAAAGAAATATTAGGACAAGTCAGCGATCTACAAAGGCCTGATCTTATTACCAGTACGAAATTGCGAAAGTACATTGCTACGGTTGCGCAGGTTGGAAGCCTGACAAACAATGATATGGACTGGCTAGCAAGACATTTAGGCCACGACATTTCAGTACACAGGCAATACTACCGTCTCCATGAGTCGACTCTGGAGCTAGCAAAGGTCAGCAAGCTTTTACTTGCAGTTGATGCAGGAAATATACAAAACCTTGTTGGGAAATCCCTTGATGACATAAGTGTTGATGGTAAGTGGGAGAAAAACTGTGTTTAAGTTTCATGACATCAACAATTAACACTATGATGTTCGTAATTACACTCTCGTTGCCAGTTCAAATTTGCTATTAATCAAACCATTCAAAATTTATTTAGGTCAATTTTTAAATTGAAACTTGAAGAAGTATGTCTTGATTCATGCAGAAAACTGAGGCACATTGCTTAATGAAGTTGTGCTTTGTAAAGTTTTACTGAATTTATAGAGTAAAATAGTAATTTGAACATGGTACCCTTCCACAGACATCCAAGAAAGACCAAGTGAAAAGAACTGCACTGACATTGAGAGTGATGATGAGGAGGAGATGGAGGAGGTAGATGAAGAAAGAGATAGCTGTTGTGGGGATATCGAAGACAACAGAGATGAGGATTTCGAAGCAGATGAAGGTAATTTTGTTATGCAATCACTTGTGCAATATGTAGTCTGATGATTGATTACAAGAGTAGACTGAGTTGAAACATTGCAAAGTATTAAGCTCAACTCTTCAAGACCATTTTATGCTTAGTTTATATGTTCGTTGTCTTGTATTGGGGCAAACAGGACAAAATATATAGTTCTAAATCTGGATCCCTTTGATTTCCTCAAGTTTTCTGTTATTGCTGTGTTGCTTGTCTATTGTTGCTTGTCTATTGTCCCAGTGCAACAAAAATAATAGCATGGTTTGGTGTGATAAACATTGAGACAACTCAACATAAAACAATCACAAGATTTACGTACCTTCCAGTGTTGCTTGCCCAACAATGTTGGGTTTAGTATATCCCCAAAAGTATCCTGTTTAAGGCTTAATTAATCATCTAAATCAAAAAAGTAACAATTAGTATGTTACCAAACTCTTGAATAGGGTATTTGCAGTCACATGCCTGTAAAGGAGGGCAAAAGTTTTGTCTTAATTATTGCTTTTAGTCAGTAGTAAAGCACCCAGTAGGTTATGATCTCAAGTAAACTTTACCATTGGGAATCAAAATATTCATACATTGCTCTCAGAAATTAATCGGCATATTGTTGACAGCAGTTTCTTATCACGAAAGAATATGCTCACAGCTAATAATAAGGATTTTTTTTAAGATTGCAGTTCAGATGACAGCTATGGAAAAAATTCAAAGAAGTGCACAAAATCAAAGAACCCAAAGAACTTAGGTATTAAAGTATATAGTGTATTTTCTTCACATATTTCTATTCTATCGTCTTCGGGATGGAGCATTTGATTTTGATAGGTGATATGCTGAATCCAAAGAAAAATATTGAGTAATGCACCTATTAATGTTAAGACCCAAGGGGAGCTGTATTTTTGCTGGTCACTCATGCATGAAAACTACAGGGCAATGTGTGGCGAACGCAAATTGAAAATACTCGCCCCCTAGATAAGCTACACTCTCCAAACTCTACCAATACAATCTTTTCTGCAGTATCTATCATTTGGAATGATTTGTTTTATCAGAATATGAGTTAAATAAGAAATATTTGACATTGATTTTGCATACATTCTTTGTTAATTCACGAAGTCTTGCCTACTCGTCAAAATGGCCGCCAAAACCGTCACGTCAACTATTAGTGTGTTAATCGACGCCATAAGTGTGGAAAACTTCGTATTTAAGCCTTATATTCTCCACTGTCTGTTTGGACAAACTATTCGACGAAGAATTAGTATAAATTAATCTAAACACAGAAATTATAATCAAACTAATTGCAGATTACAAAATTCAACAAACACTACTTAACAGGTCCTCTGCCTCCTGAAAACAAGCACTGTCATCAGACGAGAGGAAAGTTTAACAGTTTTCTCGGAACGACTAGTCTAAGAACACGCCAAAATAAGAGTTAAATAGAGGAAAACTAAACTTTAACTCTGCTAAAATTGAGTAATCGAGTGAATGTCCAAGCTTTTGGAATGTTTCTGCGGATATTTGGGCTGCTTAGACTAGCTGGGCTTGAAGCAATTTCTGAAGAGTCTTACAATTCCACACCTAAATAATTATATCTTATTTTTAAAGAATGGTAAACTTACGTTTTTGAAGAAAACTCTTTGAATCCATTGTTTTAGCTTTTCTTTTCCCAGATGAAGCGAGTAAGCAAAAATGTTCCTCATAGTCCAGCAATATGGTGCAAAAACATGGCCACCCTACTTGGCACGATGATAGTATTTAGGACAAGCTGATTGATTTCAGCTATGGGCCGGGCCCACCTCGATTTCATTCACGGGGAGGCAAATTTGGTACTCAGGGGGAGGGGGAGGGCAAAAATTGTTACAAATTTTTATATTTTTTATATCTTATCAAATCAGCACTAGACTTACCAGATATTGAGAGCTTAAAGTATATGAACTTAAAAAAAAATGTAATTCTGGCCCGCGACCCCGCTTCGTACTGTCCACGCGCGAGTTCCATGAGCCTGTGTTTATTTGAGCCAGTCACAATCTGTCGTATACCATATATACTTACACTGAAATACGCGGGGGCTCCAATATATGCCTCCTGCTGGGGCAATTATTATTAGGTTTTGGTGGACGTCATATAGATTGTCATGGAAACGCTTTTGTTGACGTCCAGTAAAAAATCGCAACTGAGTGCGCGTGTAAACAAGAGCCGCTGTGTTTCTCAAAACGTTGCGTGACGACCCTCGGAACGGCTGCGAAGGAGGCTAGTATAAAGCCGCCCCTGAATTAGGTGCCAAGGCGGATTTCTCAAATTTTATTAACGGAATTTTGAAAGCTGCAAAAACAGAGGCCGCGGAGAGGAAGGGGCTGGGGGGCTATAGCCCCCCACGTTTTTCCTTTTTCCATACTAGTCTCTTATATTTTCCAATCTTAGCCCACCACGTTTTTCCATACTAGTCTCATATGTAGCCCCACCACTTTTTAGGGTGCTCCGCGGTCCCTTAAAAAGCCTGTGAAACTTGCATTGCATAATATTACCATTTTCTTTCGTTTTGCAGAAGGCAAAGGGAAGCGGAAAGAGAAGGGACGACGTCCGTGGAGCAGTGGTGAAATTAAAGCAATCACCAATTACTTTGACCGCCTCATAAGGGATGAAGGCAAAGCACCAAATAAGATCCAATGCTTAAACTGCCTTAAACAAGCTGGTCCAGCCCTTTCAACCCGGGACTGGAAGGCAATCAAGTATCAGGTTAAGTTTCTTATAAACAAACGGAAAAGAGAACGAGCAAGGAGATGAAAAAGCTCCTTCAGCTTGAATAGCATTTTCTACGGTTACTAAAAATAGATATATCGCAAAGCCTTGTGGGATCGAAATGCAGACAAACATTGTAAAAAAAGGCTTCTGCATGGAAAAGAAGATCAATATCAGTCGAAAAACTATGGTTTTTCCACAAATTCACCATTCCCCTTATTATTTCTTGATACCACTAGAATCCTCCTCGAATCATTTTTCTTATTCAAATGTCTTAACTCTTTTGGGAGTCGCAAGATAATGGGGTTAACTAGGGTAACAAAAGGAACTATGAAAAGGATTCTGGTAGAAGTGTATCAAGGGTAATAAGGGGAATCAAGAATTAGAAACAAAAAGACAAGAAAACATTGTTACAACATATTAGCATGTGTTTTAGGATTGGCGTCTCCGCATTTCGATCCCATAATACATCATTGTGACGTCATCCTTGGGAAGCGCTATTGTTCTTTCTTTTTATTTGTTTATGAAAATTGTTCGTAGAATTGTTAAAGTGCACCTAAACCATGATACAATACTTTCAGTATTGATTCTACATAAAGTAAATATTTAGGGACTGTGCAATAATTACCAGGAGGGGGGGGGGGGGGGCGGAAAACCAGATTTATCAAGCAAAAATTTAGGCAGTGCCCCCCCCTCCAAAACCAAAAAATATAGTTCTTACCCCCCCCCCCCTTCTGTTATGTTAGAAATATCATAAAAATGAGTGTCACATGAGTGATTTTACTTTGAGCCCCCCCCCCCCCCCATCTTGGCATCAATTTTATGTAATGCCCCCCCCCCCCCCTCTGGTTTTCCGCTCCCCCTGGTAATTATTGCACAGTTCCTTTAATGCTAAAATATTTCTTGATTTGAGTGATGCGCTCTTAAGTTATAAAGGTTTATACTTCCAATATGTTAATGACTGTGACGTCCACCCAGGCTTCCATAATATGTTACTATACAAACTTTAACAGGTTCACACAACAATATTTAAAAAGTATCATCATTATACTCGTGGTTTCCACAATGTTTAGTGTAAATTTCATTTCCTATAATGGCCACACACACACAAAAAAAAAAATATATATATATATATATATACCCAACCAAAAAAATTCTGCAACTTTCGATATATATATATATCTTTTGTTCTCGAGAGACGAAACAATAGAAAAGACATATATGTATATCTAAAGTTGCATAATTGTTTTGGTTAGGTGTATATATATATATACAGCGAATTGCATAAACTTTGACTATCGTGACCATATATAAATATATATCAAAAAAATATAAGACATTATGGGATAGCTTAGCGGATATTTTTTTCTGATAGCCCAGATAATAGTAGCCTGCGTTCAGCCGGAAAATTTCTCGGAAATAACCGTCTGCGAAACAGCGCCAGAATCCTTGTTCTTCGTGACCCGAGATAAGAAGCGATTTCTGATTGGCTCTCACCATTTCAAATACTTACGCGAACTCCCATTGGTCAGGAGCTCGTTCTAATCTTTTCCGGCCGCGCCGTATTTGTTTTTATTCTCACGGGATTTTATCAGCTAGGTAGTCGCGGTGCCAATGAGAGTTCGCTTAAGTATTTGAAATGGTGAGAGCCAATCAGAAATCGCTTCTTATCTCGGGTCACGAAGAACAAGGATTCTGGCGCTGTTTCGCAGACGGTTATTACCGAGAAATTTTCCGGCTGAACGCAGGCTAAGATAATAGACTACCAGAAAAAAATATCAGCCAAGCCATCCCATAATTTCTAATATTTTTTTGATATATATTTATATATGGTCATGATAGTCTAAGTTTTTGGAAATCGCTGTATATATATATATATATATATATATATATATATATATATACTCAAATTCCTAGGTAGACGTCACAGTCATTTACATATTGAAACCATAAACCTTTATAACTTAAACTGCAACACTCAAATGAAGAAATATCTCACCATTCAAATATTCACTTTGTGTAGAATCAATACTGAAAATATTGTATCAGGGGTTAATTGCACTTAAAGGCATAGGCAATAAAATTTGGATCCCCAAAAAAAACATCTCGTTAAAATTCGTATTTGCTCAAAATTAAGGCTGGTTAGTTCACCAATAATTACACTACCTTTTCCTCGATTTTGGCCAATATGCCGACTTGTTATCAAAGGGCAGTAGTCTAAGGATGGACCATTATGCTGCATTTATGAGTTGATAGCTGACTACTGGCATGAAACATGCGAGTCAAAATACCTACTAAACACAAAGTGAAAGTCGCTGCAATACGGCAAAATAACTTTCGCACCACATACTGCATCCATTCAAACTGGTTTGATGATCGCAGCAACAAAAAAAAAAGGGTCACAGCGACGTACTTCACAGCGATTCACACTAGGCAGTCGATCTGTCTGTGCCATATTGCAGCGACCTTTACAAATTTATCATCTATATTATAACAAAGTGAGTTAAACAGTTGGTAAGGGACGACGTCCGTGGAGCAGAGATGAAATAAGAGCAATCATCAATCAGGCACCGCGGAGACGGGGGGGGGGGGGGGGGGGCTGCATATTTATAAGTTGTTCTTTGATTATGATTTTATTACACATGAATTAGGTAACTGGAGCTTCGTTCTTGAACTGTTTGACTACTGATCACTACGCGACCACGCGACCACCAGTAATGATCAGTAGTCAAACAGTTCAAGGACGAAGCTCCAGTTACTAGCCAAATAACCGACGTTAATATAATCTCTTTGACCTTTGGAACGAAAATAGAAGCCAGAGAACTAGAACATAATTCATGTGTAATCGAATCATAATCAAAGAACAACTTATACATATACGACTATTTAGGGTGTCCTAGTGCCCTTGATTTAAGTGATACTTTTGAATTTGTATCTCATTACACATATTAGATATTTGTGTATTTGCAATTGGCATCAATACTAAACAGTTTTTGAAGACCGCAGACTCATTTGCACAGGCTTTATAGCCTCGTTTATAAGTCATCTATTCAAATACACTAATAAAAGTCCGTAGGATTGGTATTATTCAACTTGCACATTATTTACATTACAGTTGGCTGTTGCTAATGATTTGCAATGTAACGTAAAGAATGTGTAATTTGAACAATACCAATGTTTTGATAATGATGTCGTTGAATAGGTGACTTATAAACGATGCTAAGCCTGTGCAAATGAGTCCGTGGTCTTCAAAAACAGCGGTTTGCATCAAATGCGAAACTGGTTTATTAATCGTTCAAAAGGACTTGAAATATTTTCGCACCATTTAAGTGATACTTTTAACTTGTATCTAATTAGATATTTGTGTATTTGGCATCAATACTAAATCTTTCTCAAAATGACATTTGTCGTTCTATACATAATATGCTCGAATTAAAACATTTGTTCATTTATTTGTTTCTGTTGTAATTGTTGACTTATTCAGGTTGATTGTGGATTCGATTCAGGATCCCTGGGTGAAAACAATTGATTGACAATTGAATAGGCCACTTTACTAGGTTTTTTCCAGTAATAAACGCTTCATAAGAACCACTGTGTCACATTAGAAACAAGCAAGGGACTGGGGCGGGTTTTGAATTTTATTCTTATTAGCAAAAACAAGTATGTCATCTGATAAAGCATCTCAAGATTAGTAAGTCTCGCAAATTTGAACGTGTTTCGTTAAAAAGAAACAAAGTTACAAGCCTTCAAAAGTGTCAAAAATTAACAAAGAATGTAGTAGTTAGTAGGGACGCTTTTTTAGCCTACTAATTCAACGCAATTTCCTCTCGTGTGTTAAGGTTACGCCTTGCGGTCAGTAAAGCAAATAGGATTCGTAAATTGCATTTACTACAGTGCCGAGACAGCAAAATTTGGCGAAAAAAAGATTACTCAGCGGCTAAGGTTCAGTACCGCGCACACATCCACGAAATTGCTGCAAATTCCTTGAAAACTACCAGAGAAGATTGCAAAAAGGAGCTCAGTGAGGTCCCTACGTTGTGGTCTAGTACCAGTTAGGTGTAACTAGAAATATGGGGTCCCCACTTTTACAAGTGTGAAGTTTCCCAAATCTGAAAAAAAAGAGAAACAAAAGTTTTTTAGCCGAAAATGTTTATCTTCATGTTCCTCCAAATGACTGAATACAGAATTATTATATTTAATTCATTAATTCCAATAGCCCCCACATCGCCGGTGCCCCCCCCAGGTCCCCGCAGGGGGGGGATGGCAAGAATGAATGAGTGAGTGAGTGAGTGAGTGAGTGAGTGAGTGAGTGAGTGAGTGAGTGAGTGAGTGAGTGAGTGAGTGAGTGAGTGAGTGAGTGAGTAAATAAATAAGCCTAAACGCAAAAAATCTCGTTCGCAGAAGGAAAACCCAGAAGCGTTTAATGATGTTGCTGAAAATTTTACTGTTAATGATTTCCCTTTTGCGTCGGATATCTCTGCCGGCCCCTCTACCCCTGTTGCTATTGAGGTGCACCACTCGGTGAATCAATACTCAGCTCTTGTGGAAGAAGAAGACACCAACATTGAAATTGATTCTCCATCACTCTTTTCTGAACCTCCTGAGTCAGGTAGTCACAGTAATCCTCCCTCTTCTTCTGATAATGCCCCCAACGAAATACCTTCTTCTCTTCTGACCAATGTCACGCAGGCAATATCTAAAATGCCTGGAGCACCAAAACATCTTTCAAAAGCTGCCTCGCCTGTTGCACCCACTCGTAAACGCACTGCTCCTAAAAAGCCGTCTACTAAATCTAAAACTAAAAAATAATCTTCATGTACTTTAATAACATTACATTTCAAATATTTACTATTCTATTTATATTAACTAGGCTGAATCACAAAGTGATCAGCCTAATAATTATGTATTTATTGTTGAATTACAAAGTAATCAACCCTTTAATTATGTTACTTTATACTAGAGTTAATCACAAAGTGATTACATTAATAATTATAAATATGATGTTGAATTACAAAGTAATCAACCCTTTAATTTTGTATTCTATATTTGATCACAAAGTGATACAACGTTTGCTCCAACACCAATAAACTAGACGAACTCAAACTGTTGCTTTCGACTATCTCCAATCGTAGGAATGGGAAACCAAACTTTGTCCTTGGAATATCAGAGTCGTTTCTAAATGATTCTTGGACAGATGCTTCTCTTCAAGTGGACAACTATTTTACTTATCGTGCAGACCGAGCTGGTCAAAGAGGTGGAGGATTGCTAGTCTACGTCCCTTCACATTTGCCGATTAAAAGAAGAACTGATCTTGAAGTGCAAGGTATCGAGTGTATTTGTCTGGAGATTCATTTCCCTCGTTCGAAGCCTTGCTTATTCTCATTTATCTACCGACCACCGTCTTCTGCTGTAAGTTATTTGGATTTATTGGACTCTATGCTCTCCAAAATAGACTGTGAAGGATGTCAATCAATCATTCTAGGTGACTTTAATTTTGATTTGTTGAACCGAACACTTATTAATAGTCGCTTTATTGAACTTTTTCAAACTTTTAGTTATGATCAGCTTATAACTTCAGCTACCAGACCGATTTCTGGAACGCTTTTGGATCATATTTATACTACTCATAAGACCAGTGTTTTAAAATCTGGTACTTTACCGTTATCACTTAGTGATCATTTGCCTGTTTATGTTTCATGGAAATCAAGATGTATCAAGTTTAAAACATCCGGCCATAAGACTATTGTTTTTCGCTCACTCAAAAATACCTCTGTTGACAATTTTTTGTCTGACCTAGATTGTGTTCCTTGGAATACATTAGACATATTCACAGATCCTAATGATGTATTAGAACAATGGTATTGTTTATTTAACAGCGTTCTTGATACGCATATGCCTTTTAAAACGCGCCGAGTCAAAACAAAACACCAACCTGAGTGGTTTTCTGCTTTAATTAGCACTGCAATCAAACAACGCAATTATTTGCATAGGCGAGCTACTTTATTCAAGACTGAATTGCATTGGCAAGAGTATCGTTTGGCGCGCAATCGCGTTGTTCATTTAATAAGGAAAGCAAAGCAGGAATTCTATCGTAACTCTATTAACTGTAATCTTGAGAACCCTAAAAACCTATGGAAAATAATCCGTAACTTAGCTCCTTCTAAATGCTCAAATCTCCCTAGCCACTTAACTGTTGATGGTGTAACTTATGATAGCCCTTATGATATTGCTAACTTATTAAATTTTCACTTTGCTAACATTACTTCCTCAGTCCAGTTTAACTCCTCTTGCACACCTCGTAACTGGGATTACTTGAAGGACTTTGTTAAGTCCAAGCTTCCACCAGAAGTTACTTTTAGTATACCACCAATTACTAAGGACTTCGTTCTGGATTGTCTTCAACATCTGCCTACTGGCAAAGCTGTAGGTCTAGATGGGCTTAGTGGATATTTCTTAAAAATGTCGGCTCTATCTATCGCTTCTCCGCTTAAGAAGTTTTTAGCCTTAGCCTTGGTTCAAATTCCTTCCCTGACCTCTGGAAAATCGCTAAAGTTTCTCCTCTCTTTAAAGACGGCTCTCTTTTTGACCGCTCCAATTATCGACCTATTTCTGTTCTCGCCATTCTCTCTAAAGTTCTTGAGCGGCATGTTCACATTTCTTTCTATAATTTTCTAATAGAGCATAGCCTACTTTCTGATTCTCAGTTTGGCTTTAGAAGGTCTCGCTCTTGTGAGCTTGCTGTTACGGACCTTATTGATCACATACTCAACAATATGGATAATAGACTTTTAAACGGGCTTTTGTTAATTGATCTGAAAAAAGCATTCGACCTGGTCGACCATGACATCCTCATCTTCAAGCTCAAGGTTTATGGCTGCTTACCTTCCGCTGTTCAGTGGTTTACTTCTTACCTTTCTGACCGGTCACAGCGCACTTCCTTTAAGGGCACACTATCTGACCCCCTACCAGTATCGGTAGGTGTTCCACAAGGAAGCATTTTGGGTCCTCTCTTCTTTCTACTATTCATAAATGATCTGCCTTTATTTCTTCCCCAAGACGCTAGTACTAACCTTACAATGTTTGCCGATGACACTTCAGTCTTGCAGTCTAGTTCTTCTATCTGTGAGTTACATACTCGCCTTAGCCGTACTGCTTCGGACGTGTCTGCATGGGCTAATATTAACAACATGGCTCTAAATACTACTAAAACCAAATCTCTTCTTATTACTACACATCAGAAACGTAATCTGTTACAAGATCCTTCCCTCAATATTCATGTAAATAACAACTTAATTGAACAGGTTGATGATGCCAAACTACTTGGTATTACCCTTGATTGTCACCTTACATGGGAGAAACACATAGACAATATATGTTCTATTGTAAAAAGCAGACTGGCACTTTTACGAAGGATCAAGCCGTTCCTCTCCCATGACTGCACATTACGGTTTTATAACTCCTGCATTCATAATCATTTTATCTATTGTTCAAGCGCCTGGGGAAATTGTTCCCATTCTTCTTTAACTCGTCTCCTTCGACTACAAAAACGTGCAGCACGTATGATCCTTGACGCCGACTTTTCGCAACCATCTGTCAGCTTATTTGCCAAGCTCAAATGGTTACCAATTTCTGACTTAATCAAACTTAGAAACTTGTGCTATTATTTAGTATCCTCAATAATCCTGATGCTTCTCTCTGTCTCAAGTCAATGTTCAATTTCCTGTCTTCTACTCGCTCAGCTGGTCCGCGCACTAGAGCTTGCGCTTTTGACCTTAAGGTACCCTCCCCACGATCTAATTCTGGCAAACGTACATTTGTTTACTGTGCTGCTACTCTCTTCAACTGCCTTGACTCTAATCTTAAACAACTGGTCAGTCATTCACTTTCTACCATCTCTTTTTCATCACGTTTAACTGACTTTAAGCATAAACTTCGTAACCTATTCCTTCAGTTTTCTAATACTGTTAATCATCTAGAAGAACTAATGTGTTATGCTTGTCGCTTCTCTCTTCGCTGTAACTGTATTACTAGATAAATAGCTGTTATCATATCTTAAGCATTTATGTTAGCATGTATTTCCCTTTGTTATTTAGCATCATGTATTGTCTTGTATAATTGTATTGTAAATATCTACATATATATGTATATCAATTTTTAACGCATAAGTTTGTAAGATTTGTATTCTGTTATGTAGTGAGGGCCGTAAGTTAGATAACCAAATGTGTTAATACGTCACCCTCTCTAAATAAAGTTTATTGTATTGTATTGATTACAGTAATAATTATGAATATGACGTTGAATTACAAAGTAATCAACTCTTTAATTTTCTATCCCATATTTGATCACAAAGTGATCACATTAATAATTAATTATATTACGTATATGTTGAATTACAAAGTAATCAAACTTAAACTTATGTATCTTGTAATATATGTTGAATCACCAAGTGGTCAACTTAATCATTTTGTGCACAATTTTTGTTGTTGGTTGTTTAAACATACTTCTTCTTGGGTCAAAAACCATCTAAATCCTCTCTATGGTTAACATCTTAACCTTGAATGTCAACGGTCTTCGCGACCTTTCAAAAAGGCAGCCTCTTCTTGTTTGGTTAAACTCCATGGTCCCTTCACTGGACATCGTTTGTCTTCAAGAGACCCACTCAACATCTGATGCTGAACTACAGTCTTGGTTCAATGGGTCTTCTTTCTCTGTTGTTGGTTCGCATTTGTCAAGTCACAGTGCTGGTGTTTGTATTCTCTTTAAATCTGGGTTTACTGTTAACAACTTCCATCAACACAATTCTGGACGTGTCATAGTCACCGACTTTCAATCTTCTTGTCATGATTTTCGTGTCGTTTGTATTTATGCCCCTAATCAGTATCTGGTTAGGGTGAGGGTTTGCGAGTTCGTTCTCGCACCCAATGGGCAGAGGAAGGTGAATTTTCCACTTCTTTTTTCTTCAAGTCAGTCAAAAAGAAACAGTCTGACAGTACCATCTTCTCTGTTCAAAACAATGCTGGTCAGTATGTTTCTTCTTCTATGGACCTTCTGGATGCCTGGCAAGAATTCTATTCTGAACTCTTTTCTGCTGGATCTACTGATAATACTCTTCAAAATATTCTTCTGAGAAAATTGGAGTCTCGTCTTGATCCTTCACAAGCAAATCTTTGTGAAGGAGCCTTAAAACCTGATGATTGCTATGCTGCCTTGAAAGGGATGACACGTAATAAAACGCCTGGGTTTGATGGTCTTCCCATGGAATTCTATCTTTCTTTTTGGGACATTCTTGGTAAAGATCTTGTAGATGTCCTTAATCATGGTTGTGTTAAAGGCTGCCTTTCCTATTCTCAACGCCAAGGCACCATAACTCTTGTCCCCAAAAAGGGTGATTTACGTAATCGTAAGAACTGGCGACCCATTACTCTTCTCAACTGCGACTATAAAATTGCGTCACGAGCAATCTCTGGCAGGTTGCTGAAAGTCTAATCTGAAGTCATCTCTCCTGATCAGTGAGGTTCTGTGCCTGGCTGTTTCATTGGAGAGACTGTTCTTCTTTTACAAAATATCGTTGACTTTGCAACTCTGAATAACATCCCTGCTGCCCTAATATCACTAGATCAAGAGAAAGCTTTTGACCGTGTTGATTGGCTTTTTCTTCTCAAGACTTTACGAGTAATGGGTTTTGGCCCAAATTTTCTTCAGTGGATCAGTACGTTTTACACTGACGTGCTGTCCACTGTCCAAGTTAATGGGTTTTTCACCCCTTTCTTTTCTTTGTCTCGTGGTGTACGGCAAGGGTATCCACTCTCACCCTTACTTTACATCATCACCGCTGAAGTCTTGGCTTGTAATATCCGAGCTTGTCCCCGTATTGAAGGTTTTCTTTTGCCCGGACCTGTTTCTTGTACATCCTTAATCAATCAGTATGCAGATGATACTACTTTAACTGTCACCAATGATGATTCTATACATGCTATCTTTGACATTTATAGTCTATATGAACAGGCATCTGGTGCAAAACTGAACCCTTCAAAGTCAAAAGGTCTGTGGCTTGGGTCCTGGCCGAATCGCTCAGACCCACCAGTTCTTCTCGATTGGTCCAGTGAGGCTATCCCATGTGTGGGTACCTCTCTGGGCCCAAATTTGCCTTCTTCTTCAAACTGGGACAAGCGGATTACATCTCTTTCCAATGTCTTTGATCTTTGGCAACAGCGTTGTCTGTCCTTTCGGGGAAAATCTCTTGTTGCGAATGCCCTTGCACTCTCTGGTCTTTGGTATGTTGCCACAGTGCTACCATTGCCAGAGGGTCTCTTGTCATCCATTAATAAGTTTCTTTATAAATTCTTCTGGTCCAGTAAGAAAGAGTTAGTTGCACGAGCAACTACATCTCTAGATAAATTAAGTGATGGATTTGCAGTGGTGGATGTCCGTTTGAAAGTCTGTGCTCTCCATGTTCATTGGATCATACGGTACATCCTTTCCCCTAACAAATGGGGAACTTTCTTTGCTTATTATGTTCAAGAATGTTTTGGTGTTACGGTTCATGAGATTCTGTCTTATCCAGCGTTTTATCCATCTTCGCTTTTGCCTCCGATTTTGGCCTCCATCTTGGAATCTTGGTCTCTTCTGGGAGGCCATTCGCGAGGCAATGGATACTTCTTGCGTGCAGCATAACGATCTTAGTCCAAGAAAAAAGTGAAATAAATGATTTTGAAAGTCACTTGTTGCGCAGCAGGGAATATCCGGTACATCACTAAGATATTGTGTTTTTTCATTCGTGCATGAACAGATTAATGTACTTTATAACGTTACTGTCAACAACACGCTTATCAGTTTTGCTTATATATACAAGTATAGTTTTACATCGAAATAGTTAATAAAGTTAATGTTTTAAAAATGTATACTTGAGCATGATTCCGTATCTCAGAGTTTTGATGCGCCCCCGGGAGAATAGCTGCAAATGAAGGAAGATAATGCTTTTTCGCCAAGTATTCTCCCCTTCACTTGACCCGAAAAGGCGTTGGTACACTCTAACTACAGGGATTTGCGGTGGTCCAACTAAGCGCTTTGGAAATTCTACATTTACTGAGCAATTTGAAGGTGAAATTCACAAAGTTCGCCTTGAAAGTGTTTATGATAGAATTGTAGCCAAATGTCCTCCCCAATGGTTCGATAGCGGCAGAAGGAAAGAGGAGGTGTATGTGGGAACGGCATTTGACATAATTGGAGGGCAACTGCGATTGAGAGAGCTAAAAAACCATGGATTTGTAAGGAGTCCACGATATGAAATGATAACAAAGTATATCAATGAGTTCGACTTAGAGGAACTAGATGACCCACATCACAAAGGAAATGCACGATCGGTGAGGCTTATTGGTCTTGAAAGCCAGCTATCATTGTTCAAAAACCTAAGTAGAAACTCTTAGCTCCCAATTAGAGGCTTCCACCAAAGAAATCAAAGAGTTTCAAGCGAAAGGTATTTATGAATCCAGAGGTCATAAGATAAGCCCGCCAAATTTTCCGAATCTCCCGCCAAAACCGATATCACCCGGATCAAATGCGAATGAAACTCTTACCATCAACGAGACATATGAAATGTCCCCAAATCTTAATGACATATCTACCGACGCAACTACTCGTCCTCTGCACAAGAAAAGAAAATTGCAAAACAGGACCAAGTCATTGTTAAACGAAGTCGAAGTTATCTGTGAAAGCCATCGTGAATCTCTTGGAACTGTTCTTGGCCATAGGATTCTCTGCGAGGATGAATCAGCAATGATAACACTTGACAAAGTAGTAGAAACAGTGATTGAACAAAAAGGAACCAAAAAAGGATTCGAGTCCGTATTTTCTGAAGAAAAATGGGAGTCTTACTTCAAAACGTTGCACAAGCCAGACTGGGTTTTGTTGTACTTTAAACTGAAATCTAAATTGCCAGATGATGGATGGCAAACTTTACTGAACATAACTAACCTTGGTCAAAGCGGGGTAAGTAAAGCATAAATAACTTCTTGCAAATATTATTTCGCTTAACTTTTGTAAAATAAATAATGTCCTTAAATTTTGTCCAAAGAATTCGTCAGATACACCGTTATTGATGACAAAAACAAAATCAAAGCCATAAGACGTATGATTTTTGGAGTTGTTCGGAAGCTGATAGATGTCCAAAAATTGGAAGGTGCAGGAAAGCAGGCATACGGAGTTGATTTGAATGCGGTCACTGTTTGGGCTATAAGGGAGCAAAGACTTCACCAATTTAACAAGGAAGAGATGGAATTCAGCATCAAAATTGATGGAAGAACTCTCGGAGGTAATTTCAACTGAGTTGCAGCGATACTTGGGTGGTTTAGGTAACCTCTCGTACGAGGAATTTCGACTTGTTCTAACAGAAGGGATGGGTGATAGGTGGTTGTACGCACGCTAGCGACTGACGGAAGTACTGTACATCGACGGTACATGTATAGAGCTTTTAAGTGTGACGTCACTTGTATTTTTAAGATAAGATTTGTTGTTTAAAGTTCTAACTTTTTTCAAACATATTTTTTGCTTTATTTTAGCGGTTTTTTTGAGCAGTTGGAAACGGAAATACGTCAAAAGTTAAACTTCTACATGGCGCTAATTTAGTAATCATTTAAAAGTTATAATTTTTTTTAGGGAGAGATCAGGTACTTATTGGAATGGTGCCTATTGATAACGCACACTGCAAAGAACAGAGCAGTAAAGCGGTCTATCCTCTGGTCATGGCTAATTGCGGGGAGAATAGGTAATTTATTGAACAAAACGGAAGAGTTGTCTTATATTGGATAACAATGAAATTGTCAATATCTAGACATCAAAATAGAACAATGCATAGTTAATGCAATCTGTCTATGAGAATGATAACTATTTCCATGGGTTACTAACATTTTATCTATGGTAACTGACAGCATTACTGGAAGCCGACTTGACTAAACCACATTTTTTTGCCCCTAAGGAAAGAAATTGAATGTATAATAAGAAAACTGAACAGCCAAAAGACAGTCATTAAAAGGAATGGAATCACAGTGGATGGCAAAAAATATACAGTAAAATTTACCGGTTGGTATTAGTCAAAACAAAGATATTTTTTAGAAGATATTCTATATTAAGCTTCATTTCCTTCTTCTACAGTAACAGCCGACTATAAAGCTCTTTGTCTTTTGATGAAGAAAAAAATGGCTGAAAAGAATGATGATTTTAAGATTGGAGGAAAAGGACTGGATACTGAATGTTGCATCTATTGTTTAGCCATAAGGGTAGGTTGAATCTATATTATTTTTGTAAGTAGCCGTATATAGGAAATATGAAATTAACATTTTGTTTCCCAATAGGGATGTGCATGTAAAATCACTGCTGACGAAGACGGTGCGTGTATGGGTTGCATTAAAGATTGCTTTAATCGAAGCAAGGCTAATATAGGGAGGTGTGTATCAAATGAATAAATAATTACATTTAACTGTCACTACTAATAAACCGAAAAAGTTCATGCAATATTCAATTTTAAGGTCTCTGGTCACATTTGTTTTTACAGTTGGACAGGTATACGTGATGACCTTCTCTTTCTCCTTGATGAAGATCTTAGTAATGTTATGTTATGTTCACTACACTGTGAGATGCGCAACACTGAACAGCTGTTAGGGTCGATTGGCTTGTTCGCTCATCGAAGTAATTGCCTTGATGAGTTCAATGATGAGCTTTCAAGATTTCGACCAAAAAGTTTCAAAGAGAAACGCATAAGCATAAAACTTAATCCAGGCCAGGAATCGGCTGTAGAGAAAGGGAACATCAGTGTTGCTACATTTTCCAGTAAAAATTAAATAGTATTTTATTTTGTCACCATTATCACCACCGTACCACTGATCGTAAAAATCATTATCATCATTTTTAGTAATATTTTATGTATGTATACTTAATATGTATGAAATATATTTCTGAAGGACCAACATAAAGAAAAATACTGCAGAATATAGAGATAATTATTGAAAAGGGACTACCAACCCAGAAGATAGTTCAGTACTACAGAAATACTCCAGGTGCTGCAAAACAGCTTATCTTGGACAGATACAGCTTTTGTAGTTACATGATGAAAGAGGTATTATACAGTTATAATAGATTTATGTTCACTTTAAGATTATATAATTACTTTAATCTCGATATCAAAATATGCCTACTTGCAAAAACGTTGTCATACAACATTTGAACATTTTTAGTTTCAAGATTAAAAATAAATAAAAAGTACAAAAGAAAGAGTTCTTTTGGTGGTCATTAAGGAGAAGAGCAGCCTGCTGTGTTTCCAGCGTCTTTCTGCAAGTCATTATGATATTACCTTTAAGCAAGACCAGCAAGATGTGCGGGATTCCTTGCTTCAATCCGGGATCCATATTGCTGGCACCCATATTTCTTTATTCGAGTCCGACCCTAAATCTGTTTTTGTGTCTGTGAAAAATCTTCCTGCTGAAGTCCCTGATGAGAAGATGAATCAAGTGCTTCTTGACTTTGGCGAGGTCTTAGGGTCTTCCCATGTACTTGATGATGATGACATTTGGAATGGTGATCGTAAGGTCGAACTCATAATTAAAAAGGACATTCCCTCACTTATCCGGATTGGTAAGTACCCTGCAGTAATTCGTTATAAGGGTCAGAAATTATGCTGTCATTACTGTAATCGTTGGGGGCATGCTATTAATGATTGTCCCTACAAAATCAACCATCTTTGTATTCGTTGTGGAATGGGCCATTCTGCAAAATACTGCTCACATCCATGGACATTAGATAATAGCCCTGTGGTCTATGAGGACCTCCCTGTGACACTGACTCAGGAGGAATCTTCTGTTGTAACTCCTGTTGCTCCTTCTGCTGGCTCAAATTTTGATATACCATTTGTTGCTGGCAAACGTCTTTCTGAAGCCAGTAAGCCTAAACGCAAAAAATCTCATTCGCAGAAGGAAAACCCAGAAGCGTTTAATGATGTTGCTGAAAATTTTACTGTTAATGATTTGCCTTTTGCGTCGGATATCTCTGCCGGCCCCTCTACCCCTGTTGCTATTGAGGCGCACCACCCGGTGAATCGATACTCAGCTCGTGTGGAAGAAGAAGACACCAACATTGAAATTGATTCTCCATCACTCTTTTCTGAACCTCCTGAGTCAGGTAGTCACAGTAATCCTCCCTCTTCTTCTGATAATGCCCCCAACGAAATACCTTCTTCTGTTCTGACCAATGTCATGCAGGCAATATCTAAAATGCCTGGATTGCCAAAACGTCTTTCAAAAGCTGCCTTGCCTGTTGTACCCATTCGTAAACCCACTGCTCCTAAAAAGCCGTCTACTAAATCTAAAACAATCTAAAATAAAATAAAATAATCTTCATGTACTTTAATAACATTACATTTCAAATATTTACTATTCTATTTATATTAACTAGGCTGAATCACAACTGATCAGCCTAATAATTATGTATTTATTGTTGAATTACAAAGTAATCAACCCTTTAATTATGTTACTTTATACTAGAGTTAATCACAAAGTGATTACATTAATAATTATAAATATGACGTTGAATTACAAAGTAATCAACCCTTTAATTTTGTATTCTATATTTGATCACAAAGTGATTACAGTAATAATTATAAATATGACGTTGAATTACAAAGTAATCAAATCTTTAATTTTGTATCCCATATTTGATCACAAAGTGATCACATTAATAATTAATTATATTACGTATATGTTGAATTACAAAGTAATCAACCTTAAACTTATGTATCTTGTAATATATGTTGAATCACCAAGTGGTCAACTTAATCATTTTGTGCACAATTTTTGTTGTTGGTTGTTTAAACATATTTCTTCTTGGGTCAAAAACCATCTAAATCCTCTCTATGGTTAACATCTTAACCTTGAATGTCAACGGTCTTCGCGACCTTTCAAAAAGGCAGCCTCTTCTTGTTTGGTTAAACTCCATGGTCCCTTCACTGGACATCGTTTGTCTTCAAGAGACCCACTCAACATCTGATGCTGAACTACAGTCTTGGTTCAATGGGTCTTCTTTCTCTGTTGTTGGTTCGCATTTGTCAAGTCACAGTGCTGGTGTTTGTATTCTCTTTAAATCTGGGTTTACTGTTAACAACTTCCATCAACACAATTCTGGACGTGTCATAGTCACCGACTTTCAATCTTCTTGTCATGATTTTCGTGTCGTTTGTATTTATGCCCCTAATCAGTATCTGGTTAGAGGGCCCTTTTTTGAAGATCTTGATCAGTTCACCACTACTTCTAGTCCTGTTTTTCTGTTGGGCGATTTTAACGCCGTTTTTGATCGTTCTCTTGACCGATCTTCTTCTGTCACTGATTTCACTCAACGTGACACCTCAGATAAACTTACTGATCTTTTTGTTAATTTTAATGTTGTTGATATTTGGCGTACTTTGCATCCTGTCTCTAAATCGTTTACATGGACACGTCCAGATGGTTCAATATCGTCTCGTATTGATCTTATTGGCGTACCTAATGTGTGGTCTCATTTTGCTGTTTCTTCAATCATTGTTCCTTGTCCACACTCTGATCACTGTGCTGTAATTGTACATATTAATATCCCTTGTCCAGTGAAAAAGGGTCCGAGTTTTTGGAAACTCAACATCAGTATTCTTAATGAAGACGACTACTCCCTTATTATCTGTAATTTTTGGCAACGATGGATCCAGCAGAAAACTAACTATCGTCATCTTTCTTTGTGGTGGGATAGAGGCAAACAATGGATAAAGTCTCTATCCATCACATATTGTTCTTCCAAAGCTAAAGCCAGGCGTTTGGAAAGGTCCACTCTTGAGAATCTTGCTTCTCATCTTAAAAGTAAAATAGATTCTGGTGATTCCTCTTGTATGCCTAGTTACAAGGCAGTCCTTCATCAAATCTCGTTTCTTGACCAGTTTGAAGCTGAGGGTTTGCGAGTTCATTCTCGCACCCAATGGGCAGAGGAAGGTGAATCTTCCACTTCTTTTTTCTTCAAGTCAGTCAAAAAGAAACAGTCTGACAGTACCATCTTCTCTGTTCAAAACAATGCTGGTCAGTATGTTTCTTCTTCTATGGACCTTCTGGATGCCTGGCAAGAATTCTATTCTGAACTCTTTTCTGCTGGATCTACTGATAATACTCTTCAAAATATTCTTCTGAGAAAATTGGAGTCTCGTCTTGATCCTTCACAAGCACATATTTGTGAAGGGGCCTTAAAACCTGATGAATGCTATGCTGCCTTGAAAGGGATGACACGTAATAAAACGCCTGGGTTTGATGGTCTTCCCATGGAATTCTATCTTTCTTTTTGGGACATTCTTGGTAAAGATCTTGTAGATGTCCTTAATCATGGTTGTGTTAAAGGCTGCCTTTCCTATTCTCAACGCCAAGGCACCATAACTCTTGTCCCCAAAAAGGGTGATTTACGTAATCGTAAGAACTGGCGACCCATTACTCTTCTCAACTGCGACTATAAAATTGCGTCACGAGCAATCTCTGGCAGGTTGCTTAAAGTCTTATCTGAAGTCATCTCTCATGAACAGTCAGGTTCTGTGCCTGGCCATTTCATTGGAGAGACTGTTCTTCTTTTACAAAATATCGTTGACTTTGCAACTCTGAATAACATCCCTGCTGCCCTAATATCACTAGATCAAGAGAAAGCTTTTGACCGTGTTGATTGGCCTTTTCTTCTCAAGACTTTACGAGTAATGGGTTTTGGCCCCAATTTTCTTCAGTGGATCAGTACGTTTTACACTGACGTGCTGTCCACTGTCCAAGTTAATGGGTTTTTCACCCCTTTCTTTCTTTGTCTCGTGGTGTACGGCAAGGGTGTCCACTCTCACCCTTACTTTACATCATCACCGCTGAAGTCTTGGCTTGTAATATCTTAGCTTGTCCCCGTATTGAAGGTTTTCTTTTGCCCGGACCTGTTTCTTGTACATCCTTAATCAATCAGTATGCAGATGATACTACTTTAACTGTCACCAATGATGATTCTATACGTGCTATCTTTGACATTTATAGTCTATATGAACAGGCATCTGGTGCAAAACTGAACCCTTCAAAGTCAAAAGGTCTGTGGCTTGGGTCCTGGCCGAATCGCTCAGACCCACCAGTTCTTCTCGATTGGTCCAGTGAGGCTATCCCATGTGTGGGTACCTCTCTGGGCCCAAATTTGCCTTCTTCTTCAAACTGGGACAAGCGGATTACATCTCTTTCCAATGTCTTTGATCTTTGGCAACGGCGTTGTCTGTCCTTTCGGGGAAAATCTCTTGTTGCGAATGCCCTTGCGCTCTCTGGTCTTTGGTATGTTGCCACAGTGTTACCATTGCCAGAGGGTCTCTTGTCATCCATTAATAAGTTTCTTTATAAATTCTTCTGGTCCAGTAAGAAAGAGTTAGTTGCACGAGCAACTACATCTCAAGATAAATTAAGTGGTGGATTTGCAGTGGTGGATGTCCGTTTGAAAGTCTGTGCTCTCCATGTTCAATGGATCAAACGGTACATCCTTTCCCCTAACAAATGGGGAACTTTCTTTGCTTATTATGTTCAAGAATGTTTTGGTGTTACGGTTCATGAGATTCTGTCTTATCCAGCATTTTATCCATCTTCGCTTTTGCCTCCGTTTTTTCCCCCCGTCTTGGAATCTTGGTCTCTTCTGGGAGGCCATTTGCGAGGCAATGGATACTTCTTGCGTGCAAATGACAATGGACAGCGACATCCATTGGCTATTTGCACCACCAGACTCTGCTATTCACTCTTGGTTAAAGCCACTGCAATTCCACCACATTGTGTCAACAAATTCTTTTCTACCTTTGGTTCATTGTACTGGGCAGAGACATGGAAGCAAGTACATGTCCTGCCTCTTGACTGTCATGTAATCAATGTTAATTGGAAAACTGCACATGGGGTACTCTACGCCGCTGATCGTCTTGTTTCTTTTGGTATGTCTGTGGATCCAATGTGTCATTGTAATAATGCTCATGAAACTCTCCAGGACTTGTTTTTTGACTGCACATTTACTCAATCTGTCCTTTTGCAACTTCAAACCATTTTTCTTCGTGTTACCCCATTGTGTCCTCGACTTGCACCTCGTCATCTTCTTTTTGGCTTCGATGAAGGTGAACGAGAAATTGTTCCACCTGTTTTTTCATATGTCCTTAATCTGGCCAAGTTCTTCGTCTGGATGTCACGTAATAATTTCCGCTTTCGTAACGAGCAGCCTGCTGTTCGTGTTGTACTGTCTTGTGTTTGTTTTTCTTCCTTCCTCTCTTTGCCAAGCGTTTCAAGTCCGAACGCAAGAAACGCTACTTCAAACGTTCATGGAATGTTATTGGCAAGTTCTGGCCAAACGTTTAAATCTGTAATCTTCTTCACCGAGTAGTCTTAACTTGATGAAGAAGTCATTCTTCAACCATTCTTGGTTCTTTCTTGTTTCTTGGAATTTCCTTAATCATTTCAATTCCTAAAATTAAAATTAGAATTAAATTATATAAGTGATCACAATAAACCCCCCTAGGTAAGTTTCTCAATAACTAATCGCAATTAAATCGAATTCAAATCGAACATCTCAACTTTCCAAATTTATTCCTCGTACAACGAGATTGCAAGACACATGGCTATGAATTACAGTACGGTAGCCTCCACAGGCCTCCCAATCAGCAACAGAGGACCCGCAGAATTTCTTCAAAGACGAACTACAGTGAGATTTTCGTTCGCCACAATGCCCAGCAAGCACAGCCTGATCACTGCGGTGTGCAACAGTCTTCCCACGGATGGAGTAAAATGCGTGCAAGTGATGTCCCGGACCAAGGTGGACCTCACGCTCAGGAACGAGTCATTGGTAAGATCCCTTCTCCATGAGGGAATCTGTATCAATGGCGAAAGACACAAGCCAAAACCGATGGGTTTCAGGATGACCTACGTATATGTGCATTACCTGCCATCGGAAATGGCGTCAGAAACGGTAGGTAATGCACTCGAGGCATACGGGAGGGTCATTGAAGTACAACGCCAGCTATACGATGGAACAAAGATTGAAACTGGCTCGCGCTTGGTTTCGATGGAAGTCACGCGAGCCATTCCTTCGTTCCTACACATCGGAATGTACAATGCTCGGGTCTGGCATAGAGGCCAGTTCCAGACCTGTGGGTTTTGTGGCGATGTGTCACATTTCTATAAAGACTGACTGCAAAGAACAGCAACCCAGGAGAGCCCCAAAGACAACAACCATAGCGCAGCACTCGAAGGAGAAGAGGTAACGCAAGACCAAGACAAAGATAAAGAAACCGATGATGAAGATGAAGTAGAAGAAGTAGAAGAAGGAGAAAAGGAGAACGAAGACAATACCGAAACTAATGAAATTACAGAGAAAAAAGAAGAAGAAAAAGAAGAAGAAGAAGGAGCAAAGCTGGATAAAGCAGAAGATGACGAAGAAGAAGTACACGAAGCTGAAGACCACACGATTGAATCGAGCCTTGACCTGGTTGTCAACTTGGCGTCCCAGACAGCCGAGATGGACCAGGAACAGTCAAAAGAACTCACTCCCCTGTTTCCCCCAAGAAACAGAAGAAGAAAAACAGCACTAAAAAGAAGTGAGGAACAATTTTTACCTAATCATTCATCATACACAATGCAAGTAGTCTGCGCGTTGCGAGCGTCAATATTCGCGGTCTCCGTGACCAACTCAAACGCCACGCTGTTTTTGACGCTCTCGCTGATTCACCTGGGGATATTTTTTACTTGCAAGAGATTTTTGGGACTGATTTAGACACTGATTTATGGGGTAGGGAGTGGGGAGGGAAATCTTGTTTTAATATGTTCTCTACAAGAGAAGCGGGGGTAGCCATACTATTTCGCCGCACTCTTGACATAGAGATAAAGCAAACAAAGTCCGATAAGGACGGCAGAATTATTCAAGCTCAAACAGTATTTATGAATCAGACCCTGAATCTTGTGAATGTTTATGCCCCTTCTGGGGGTTCGAATGTTCACTTGAGACGGGAGTTTTCTGATTCACTATCAGAATATATAGATACTGATGATGATTCATGCCTAAATATCTTAGGCGGTGACTTTAACTGCATTGTTGATGTCTCTCTCAATGTTGACACAACGAGAAATTATTCCAATCCAACGAGTAAACAGTTAATTAACATCACAAAGTCACTAGGATTATCAGACATTTATAGAAAATTTCACCCAGATTCTAAAGGCTTTACGTTCCTTTCGTCGAACGGAACGAAAAGCCGTATTGATCGATTCTATTTAGACTCCACTAAAGAGAATCATGTAATGACTACCGGCATAGAGGCATTCCCTCTGGCAAGTGATTATAATTTAATTAATGTGACCTTGTCATTTGGGAATGTACCACAAGGCCAGGGGTCCTGGAAGTTAAACACTTCACTTTTAAAAGACACTACCTTTAATGACAAAATCAGAACTTTTTGGAGTGCCTGGGGTACTAAAAAGACAGATTTTCCATCCCTCCTTGATTGGTGGGATTCTGGAAAATCTAAACTCAGAGAAATATGTGTTTCGCATTCGCGCGCTCTCGCTAGAGCACACAAACAACACAAGGGCGTCTTACAGAAACAGTTGCGAAATACACTCAGGAAACTCGAGACGAGACATAGCGACGGCGACGTTAAACGTTTTCAAGAATTAAAACAGAAACTACAAGACATAGAACTGACTGAAACTCGGGGCAAAATGATCCGCTCTCGAGTTCAATGGCACGAGGAAGGCGAACGCTGTACAGCGTATTTCGCGAACCTTGAAAAATCTAAAGGGAATCAAACCCTCATCAGAGCCATCAAACGACCGGACGGAACTGTCACAAATAACATCTACCAGATACTAAACGAACACACACGATTCTACAAAGAATTGTACACTGCCGAACCAACAGATACCGACAAACAAGACGAGATTTTAAGTCATTTAGAACAGACACTTGAACAGACATTTAGAACAGAAAATGCGAAAGACATATGTGAGGGCAAACTAACTCTCGCGGAATGTGCAAACGCCGTGAAGTTATTTGCCAATAATAAGTCTCCCGGCACTGACGGCTTTCCTGCCGAATTTTACCAACACTTCTGGGACATTTTAGGTTCTGATTTTGTAGAGATGGCTAACGCTTGTTACGATGCGGGTTTACTCGCGCCGTCACAACGTGTGGCCCTCTCGACAATCTTACCAATTAGTAAGTGTAACCTTGATTATAAGATAATCACCAAGGTTCTAAGTCTACGGCTAGTAGAAGTCCTTGGTGATATAGTCAGCTTTGATCAAAGTTGTTGCATTAAAGGTAGAAATATCGGACACAATTTATTGTTGATAAAGGACCTGATACAGTACTCTAATGACGAAAATATCCCAGCGATATTCCTGTCAATCGACCAAATGAAGGCGTTTGACAGGGTCGATTGGGGTTACTTGTTCAAGTGCTTAGAATCCTTTGGATTCGGCCCGTCCTTTATTCATTGGATTCGAACCATCTATACTGATATTTCAAGTTGTGTTAAAGTGAATGGTTTTATTTCTGCGCCCTTTGAACTCACCAGAGGTGTGCGACAAGGGTGTAGCTTAAGTGTTTTGCTTTATGTTTTGATTGCTGAGACCTTTGCTTGCTTGGTTCGCAGCGATCCAAACATTCGCGGCATTCCACTTCCTAAAGCAAACAAGTGTAGTGTTGTTTCGCAATATGCAGATGACACAACTCTAACGCTTTCTGATTTGGAATCCGTCAAACATTGCTTTCATCTCTTGGATGTTTATGGGAGCGCTTCTGGTGCTCGCATAAACTTATCAAAATGCGAAGGCCTGTTGAGCGGTTCTTTACGAAATCGAATCGTTTCCGACCCTGAAATTCCTATCAAATGGACTTCAGATAAGATAAAAGTCCTTGGTTTGTGGATAGGTAATGACCGGGAAAATTGGTCAAAGAAGATTGACAAGTTCTGTCAAACCCTCAAGACCTGGCGCATACGAGATCTAAGTTTGCGCGGGAAAGTCTGTGTCATCAACCAACTAGCCGCTTCTTCTCTCTGGTACATAGCCTCTGTCTTGGTTATGCCTTCGTGGGTTGTTAGGGCTCTAGAGTCTGCCGTGTGGCAGTTTTTCTGGGGCTCTAACAATTTTCCAGTGAAGAAGAATATTTGTAGACTACCTGTCAAACTCGGTGGACAGGGAGTTATTGACTTTGTCACACAAAGCCAAGCACTTAAGCTTAAATGGATTAAAATCCTTTTGTCCGGTGATTTGCCTATTAAATGTGGCATAGTCTAAAACATGGACTGGACTGGACCCGAGAAAACATGGACTGGACTCAGAAAACATGGACTCCCGTAGAAAACATGGACCCGGGGTCAAACACGAGTATTTACGTAATACAAGCATTTTATGAATACTTCATTTTAGTAATAGGAGCTAGGTATACTTAACTGTCAATACTTTATACTATAATCAGACCACCACTTGCGTTACGAAAAAAGTGTCAACTATGACAATGTACAGAATGCATGTTCAATCGGCCTAAATTTAGTAAACACATGTTAGTTATGTTTTGGATATTTGATGGGTGGGTGGGTTAAAACTCCCAAGAAATATCAAGCAAGGTCTCGATTCTTAAAAATAATATCGTTCAATGTTCAGATACAGCACACAAAATATTGAGCGAGCTTATTAATTCAATTTCAAGATTCAACTTCTTTTGAACCAAATGGAATATCCGACTTCTGAGGGAAGTCTTATGTGCCGCTCAGGGGGCAGGGGAAGTTTCTCCAGCCTACGAAAATCTGTCTGGATTTTTTGGTATTTCGTGGACCAACTTTCAATTGAGACTTTGTATTAGGAAGGGAGAGTCGAGATATGTATCTATGCAGTCGTTAGTATTTATATACTATCAAAAAAAAAATGAAAAAAAATATCCTGCTAGCATTTGGCACATTAAAAAAAACACTTGAGAGCGGGAAAAAAGATCGACCCATAAAATATCAAATGGTCCGTCCCTTATAAAGGTATATACATATTTTTTTAATTTGATGAACTCACGGGTGAGACAAAATGACAAAGACACTTCGTTGATAGCATCGTACACCTTCTATTGTTGCTCAGTTCTAGTGTTCTGATTTGTGTTAATGTCACGTAAAATGTTTATTTTTGTCATCTGAGATGACTGAACTTGCATACCGCTTCACTCTGTGTGATCTTAGTTGAAACAACAGTTCTGTTCAAGCTTTCTTTTCTATTCGCGAATTTATTACGAGCTTCATCATAATTAATATGGAAAAAACGTATGCAGAGGTTGTTGTTGGAAAAGGTGGGGATGGGAGTCGTCGGTGGCAGGTGTATCAAGAAGAGGACGAGACAGAAGCATTGAAGATTGCACTTCAAAACTCTGCCCAATACGAGCCCGGATATGAGGTAGTTTAACCAATTCTTAATCGAACTTCTCCCACCTTCATGGTATATTGAAGAAATAACAGACATACTGTTTATATTCTAGGGAAGTGATAATGATTATAGCCTGGAAGCCGCAACTCCTGGTTTTGGATTTCAGGATAAAAACAATCCGAAAAGGTGAGTCAAACGCGTCTCCACATTAGTCTCTGACTTACATTAGTTTTGCGAGGGCATAGTTGTGTTAGAATAACTTTCTTACACATTGCCCTTCTTACTTCAGAAAAAAACGCCAGCCCCATTTGAGACATGGGATGATGGGAATTACACACCGGTTCCTGGAAAGGCCATTCTTCCGCTTGGAAATTTCAAGTACACCAAGGTTAGTAAACGTAAAATAAGTACCAGCACATTCCAACATACCCAGGGAGGTTATCATCGATATTAAAAAGAATCGTGTTTAGTACTGAAATTCTCAATTTTCATGACAATGATTTCCATAAATATCTTTCTCTGCTTGAAATAAATTCTACTTACAATTTTAAGTTAAATCCTTTTGTATTTAAATTTATATTGATATATGATTCCGATATTCCTGTCATACTATGATATGAAAATACAATGCTCTCTTATTACATGACCACTATTGACTAATTTTTTATTATTATTTCTTTTGGAAGGGGGGTAGGGGCTAACGACAGCCAAAGTTGGAAGTAATTAGGGATTTTGTGGCAAAGGCCACCCCACCCCCCCTCCCCCCTCACCCTTCAAATATGAGCATAAATTTATTGACTGTCTCTGGTTCAATGCTTATTGGTTATTGACCATCCCTAGTTATAAAAAAATAGTTATCACCCTCTGCAAATTTTTGACAAGTCCCTTTGTAAAATTCTCATAAGGCAAACCTTTAACACCAGTGTCAGTGTTGCAATAGGCTGTCGCGAGATATGCAAAGATCTTTACGAGTGTTGTTATTAATATTATTATTTTATTGAAGATAAGTTCAATTTTTGAGACCCAGTACCGTGAAAGAATGTTTACTCTGTTATTATTCTATTGTTCTCATTATCATTTTATATTGTTTATTTAGTTATTTGTTTAGTAGGTTAGTTGGTACTGTTGTTTATTTATTTATTTATTGTTTATTTAATACCAGGTAAATTCGGAGAATGATGTTATTGACTTGTGAAGAAGAAGAGGAGGAGACTGGAGAGGTGGGATGTCAATCGTTGTTCTTTCCTGAGAAATGAGGCCTCATATTAAGGCTCGTAATTTATCCATTACGTTGTTCCTTCCTGTTACACTATGATGTAAAATGTTATTTAGATCATATGTACATTTCATTAACAGGACTGAACAAGTAAAATGAGAACCTAAATCCAGCACGGATGATGTCTAAAAATTGTTGCCGCACTTGAGTCGTCTTCGCTGGAAAATACCCCAGTAAAAAAAAAAAGGAAAGATAGGTGCGTGCGTGTATTTGCGATGTAAATAACTAATGATATAATTTATAATTATTATATTACAATATATCGTTTTCTCTTTTACAGCAAGAGACAGCCTATAGTTATTTTGGATTCCAGTCCAGAAAAAAGAATCTAGTCCAGAAAAAGAACTGGACGATGCTGTGGGGCTAAGGTATGGTGTCGAGTTTGTTATTTGTTTCCATTTTCCCTTACATTTCCTTTCATTTTCGTAATGCCCTAGCAGCGACGAACGTTGCCATGCAAATACGTAAGCGATTATTTTGTGTTTAAAGTTTTTATATCAATTCAAGTGTTTGTTACTTTTTTTTTTACGCCCGACAACACAACAACAATACGACGACAACGGTCACACGACAAAGCGAGAACTAAACCTTTGACAACCGTTCTATGTTTTAGATCGAAAGAAGTTGAAAAGCGGTGCAAACTGGAAAGGTAACTTCGATAAATATTGGAATCACTTACTGTTGCAAATATTCTGTACATAAAAAAAATGAAAAATAATTTTTATAATTTTCAGTGAAATTACATATTTACGGGGAAACAGCGACTTTCCAATATACACTACCAATTTGCGTCAAGGCATGCTGACAATGGATGCCGTATGCTTGCTTACAGAGAACATCGCAGAGGAAAAGATATGTAGACATCAGCCAACAAGCGTGAATTGTAATTCCGTATTCCTCGTTGACTGCAGTGCAATGTCACATACAAAGGACATCTTATGCGACGACATGGGGGTATGGACGCCATCTGGTGTAAAAACCAAATACTGTCGGTCCAGCGACAAGGCTTACATCGCTGCTGACAAGTTTGGGAAAGTTGGGACATGGAAAATCACAAGGACATATAAAAATACCAGCACTGGTCGTGATGATCGCCTTCTGAAGATAATTCTCCACATGGAAGGTACTTGATTAATGAAAAAAGTGAGACAATGGTTCGTCTATCATAATAAGGTTTTGCGCTGCCATAAAAAAACCATTATAGAGTATTCCACGTGGAACCCAATTTTTACAAATTGAAGGGCGAACTGAAAATAAACTCAGAGAACAAAATTGAAGTTATTGTTTGAGATTTAAAAAGAAAAGAAAGGAAAGAAAACAGAAAGGGAAAGAAAAACACGGAACACGGCGACTTCCCCAAAAGAAAGTTTGCTAGCTACAGGAAGAAATACTGAAATATTTTTATTCTGTTTTCAGGGCCTTTTGGTATCCATAGGTACTGTATGGTACAGTACTGCTTCGAGAATGAGGAGTATGATGTAATCCCACGACCTCATAAGAACTCCAAACAAGAAAAGCCGTACAGGCAAACGGCAGAGTCAACAAGACAATGGCTTAAAAACCTCTCAAAAGAGAATCAAGCAAAAGCTACTTTTCACCAGGTATTAGAAGACCAAGGTGGAATTTTGAATGGACACTGCGCAGGTCAGTTTCCCAGAGACAGAAAACAAATAACTAACATGCGACATATAGATCGGCATAAGCCTGACGAAACAGATGTTATATCCCAACTAATGGAGAAATGCAAACAGCAGCAGCGTAGCCCATAAACGGCATTTATCAGAGAGTTATCACTTAGTGCAGAGCCTGAAATTGTTCTCGCATTTGACTGGCAGCTCGACGATAAAGTGCACTTTTGTACGAATCCTGCTGCATTTTCGATTTTGGGGGTAGATGCAACATACAATATCGGTAATTTTTTCGTTACCTTAACGACATACAATCATTTATTGCTCAAAACTAAAGAAGGCAACCACCCCGTAATGCCAGGCCCAGTTTTGATACACCAAAGAAAATTGTTCTCGTCATACTATTTGCTTCCTAGCACCATGGTAAAGCTAAACAAAAATTGCAAAAATGTGTTAGTTATCGGAAGCGATGATGAACAAAACTTGTATGAATGAACCCTTCAAATCGGTGATGGATGGTGCACATCATTTACTGTGTGATTTACACATGAAAGATAATATTTCGAGCAAATTGACCAATCTCGGGATAAAAGGTGTCGTTGCAAAGCAATTCATGGACGACATATTCGGTAAAAATATAGGAGATAGTAGGATACCAGGGCTTGTCGACAGCAATTCCCCAGAAGAGTTCAAGGCAAGGCTAGAAAGCCTTGGGTCATTATGGACAGATCGTCACGCAAAAGGAGCCTCCTTTGTAGTACTTCATCAAACACAAGGCTCGTCAAATAGCGAGCAACATGTCTCAAGAAGTAAGAGGCATGTGTGGACTTGGCTTTCCTGCCAAGCCCTATACGCAAAATGGTAACGAGTGTCTAAACAGTGTATTAAAAAAAGACTTAGGTAATTCCAAGTTGAATATGCTCGAGGCAGTAAATCTCGTAGAAAAGGAAATTAAGAGAAAAGGAAGCGAAGTCGAACTTGCTATAATTGGCAGAGGTGAGTACCTCCTTATGGAAGATTTCAGGCACCTCTATGTGGAAGAATGTGATTTTTACCGGAAAAATACGGCCCAAAAGAAGAAACTTTTACAAAGATTCCATCAACATCCTGTTACTAATACAGAAGAAGTCACATCTACCAACCAGTTGACCTTGTCAATTTCCGCCTATGCAACTGGCATTACCTCAATACCATTTCCTGTCCTAGAAAGAGAGTTTACAGAGGCCGCAAGGTTACTGAAATCAGGATCAGTGATATCTTTGCCACACACGCGTAATGAGAGGGTTGTTATGTCTAAAGGTGAGGTACACCATGTGAAATCTGTAGGAGGAAGTGGACATTGCATGGACTGGGTTCAAATTGTGCCAACACTGTGTTTCAGCCGCTGAGGACTGTGGCAAACTACCTGCCTTTATCGAATGGTTCAAAAAAACCAAAAACACACCAAATCTCTGTAACATTGCACTATTAGACATGCCGAAAGGAAGAGGGAAAAAGGCCACAAAGGCAACTTCTAGACGAAAGGGCAGAACAACACGTGACACATCTGTGCCAATTACCCTGACACAACAATAAAGTTCACAGCCTACAATGTACACTTCAAGCAGCCATTCCGCTTCCGGTACAGCATCAAACGTTCAGCAGTACAGCCCACAGCCTTCAATGTTTACTTCAAGCAGCCATTCCGCTTCCAGTACAGCATCAAACGTTCAGCAGTACAGTTCACAGCCTTCAATGTTTACTTCAAGCAGCCATTCCGCTTCCGGTACAGCATCAAACGTTCAGCAGTACAGCCCACAGCCTTCAATGTTTACTTCAAGCAGCCATTCCGCTTCCGGTACCGCATCAAACGTTCAGCAGTACAGTTCACAGCCTTCAATGTTTACTTCAAGCAGCCATTGCGCTTCCGGTACAGCATCAAACGTTCAGCAGTACAAATCACAGCCTTCAATGTTTACTTCAAGCAGCCATTCCGCTTCCGGTACAGCATCAAACGTTCAGCAGTACAGCCCACAGCCTACAATGTTTAGTTCAAGCAGCCATTCCGCTTCCGGTACAGCATCAAACGTCCAGCAGTACAGTTCACAGCCTACAATGTTTAGTTCAAGCAGCCATTCCGCTTCCGGTACAGCATCAAACGTCCAGCAGTACAGTTCACAGCCTACAATGTTTAGTTCAAGCAGCCAATCCTCATCCAGTCCAACAGCAAACGTCCAGCAGTACAGTTCCCAGCCTACAATGTTTAGTTCAAGCAGCCAATCCTCATCCGGTCCAACAGCAAACGTCCAGCAGTACAGGTCCCAGCCTACAATGTTTAGTTCAAGCAGCCAATCCTCTTCCGGTCCAACAGCAAACGTCCAGCAGTACAGTTCCCAGCCTACAATGTTTAGTTCAAGCAGCCAATCCTCTTCCAATAGCATACCATTCCCTTCGCCAGCTTTTGGTACCTTTCTGGTGTATCCGTTATCCTGCTGTCCAAAGCAAGTAAGCACCTGCTTTGGATGCAATGCACAGCTGAAGTTTGGGGGAGTAATTCAACCGAAGCCACGAGACATTGTTGTGGTATCCAATATGCAAAGGGAATTTTCAAACCCTCAGATAGGCCAGAGAATGGGCAAAAAAAGCAATGTGTATTTCCATTGCAATCAGCAATGTATAGTGAAGAAACAGCCCTATTTCATAGGGCATTTATGCCTAGTTCCAAATAATGTCTGGCCATGTCTGTCTGAAAGCTTTCGAGAGGATCTGAGATCAGCACCCTGGCATGTTGGAAATATCTTTGATTCTGTAGATGACCAATGCTATTATTGGGAATCACTGCTTAAGGACATTCTTGATGAACATGCACCGATTAAAAGAAAGAGGGTAAGAGAGACGGATGTGCCATACATGACAACGGAATGGAAGAATGCAATCAGGAAGAAGCGAAGATATGCTAAAAGGTTCTCGAAAAATCCAACACAAGAAAACTGTGAATTAAGAAATAGGTGGAGAAACATTGCCACTAAACTAAGACGTCAAGCAATCAAGGGATATTGGAAAAAGAAGACAGATGATTTCAGCAAAAAACCAAGCGAATTCTTCAAAACGTTCAAACCTTTTTTGAGTACCAATTCAAAGGTAAAGGACAAGCACATTACTTTAGAGAGAAATGGACATGTAATGAGGGATCAATTAGAAGTAGCCAACTATTTTGTAAGTCACTTTTCTTCTGTGGCCAAGAAGATTGGAAGCACTGAATTACTTGAACTTCCCGAACAACAATTAAGGGAACATGCAAGCATCCAAACAATAAACAGTAATAAGAGGGTAGTTAATGGGCCCCAGTTTGAAATTGACAGACTACATTGTGATGAAGTTATGAAGGCTCTAGGCGAATTAAATGCGAGGAAAGGTATGGGCTACGATCAAGTACCCAATATGGTTCTCAAGATGGGATGTGAGGAGCTTGCGCCATCACTGACGTCTATTTACAACAAATGCATAGACGCTTGCTATTGGCCATGCGATTGGAAAAAAGGAGAATGGATACCTGTCTTCAAGAAGGACAGTATATATGATGTAAAGAATTACAGACCTGTTACGTTGCTATCTGCTTGTGACAAAGTGTTTGAAAAACTGTTAAGTAAACAAGTAACAGCATACATGGAACCTTGGTTGAGTAACAAGCTAACAGCCTACCGAAAGAAGCACAGCACAGAAACAACTCTCCTAAACATTGTGGAGCAATGGAAATATGCTATTGATGAGAAAAAAATGGTGGGGGTTCTCTCAACTGACATGTCGAAGGCATTTGATTCGTTACATCCTCCGCTATTGTTGAATAAGTTGAACGCCTATGGGTTCTCTCAACAATCCATTAATCTAATACGATCGTATTTTACCGAGAGGAAATACAGGGTGAGAATTGGCTGTGAAGTCACAAGTGAATGGAAGGAAGTAGCGAGGGGGTGCCCACAAGGATCGACGTTTGGCCCATTACTATGGAACATCTTCCAAAATGATCTCACATATGTTGCAAACAAGTGCAACTTATCAATGTACGCGGATGACCACCAATTGCACTCAACTGGTAATAAGATCAAGGATGTTCAGGATAACCTGAATAAGGAGGGGAAGATTATCTCAGAATGGTACGACAGCAATTTACTACAGGGAAACTATGATAAGTATCAAGCCATGAGTATGGGACCAAAGAATAAGGACAAAGATATGCCGATAGTGATGTCCAATACAAATGTAAAGTTTGGCCCCGAAATGAAATTACTGGGACTGACGATTGATGAAAACTTGAATTTCAGTAGCCATATTGGGGAGGTTTGCAAAAGAGCTGCAAGGAAGGTGGGAGTTCTGACGAGATTGCGGAATATGTTATCAACCAAAGCAAAACTCATCATATACAAATCTGCTATACTACCCCAATTAACGTACTGCCATACTGTATGGCATTTTTGTCGATCATCTGACAGCAGGAAATTAGAACGTATCCAAGAAAGAGCTTTGAAAGCGATTTACGACAAGAAAACCTGTACGTATGGTGAACTACTCAAAATGGCAAGGTTACCAACATTAAAGAACAGAAGGCTACAGGATATTGCTACCCTTATGTACAAGGTGAAAAATGAACTATGTCCGGGTTATATCCAGGAAATTTTCAAGAAGAACAATAGTTGTTATAACTTAAGAAATTCTGACTTTATAATACCAAGGTTCAACACCGTCACTTATGGGAAACATAGTTTAAAATATCTTGGTCCCTTTATATGGTCAAAATTGGAAAAAAGTACTAGGAATTCTATTTCTTTAAAGGTTTTTAAGAATAGCATTAGAAGAATAGATCTTGAAAGTCTTATGCAAGATAAATGTCATGACTGTCCGTTATGTATCACCTGATATGCATTCTATGTATTGCCTTATTATTATTACTATTATTTATTTCGTCTATGATATCAATAGGAGTCTTAGGCTCGATTGCATGGGTTGTTCTTGTGCCGAATCTAACGCAAATGGTTGATCCTTTGCGTTGGATTCGGTGCTTATTCTGGGCCGAAGGTTCCCTATTGATTTTTTTTTTTTATTTTTATTTTATTTTTATTTTTATTTTTTATTTTTATTTTTTATTTTTTATTCTACATTTGGACGGGTTGCGGGTTGGTTGAGGGTGGGGGGGGGGGGGGGTGGGGTTAATAGAATACTATATAATTAGTTCCGTATTTTAATGGGCCTCTCCTGAACTCGCTATTGTGGTTGTGGGCGATGACTTCTGGCGGAGACTGGTTATACGTATATGCGGGTTCAGGGAAGGCCTATTACTTTCTCTTTTATACATTTTATTTAACTGGGTATGATATGGGTTTTTACTGGGTCTTAGATAGGTGTCCCCAATTAGCATACTATTTATATGTAAGCTAGATGATATTGACACATAAATAAAGTTTATTATTATTATTATTATTATTATTATTATTATTATTATTATCATTATTATTATACCTGTCTAGGGAACATTTATTATTTCTAAAGACAGAATTGGGTTTAGATTTAATTCACTAGATTTATTATTTATGGTGGGGGGTTGTCTTTAACCAGTGCAGATACAGGTGGGGTGACTAGTTATTTTACATTTTACAGATTCTGTGAACCCAGAAATTCCAACGGCTTGTTGTGAATTTTTTTTTTTTTACTGCCGCCTTTCAAAAATATGAAGGTTACCGACTTGGAATGTCAGTGGATTCGCAGAATAGGTAAAATTGCAGTAATTAACATTAATTGAAAAGAAAGCCTTTTGGAATCGCTGAGCCTTCCTAAATAAAGAGTTGATAGGTTGCCGATTTTAATCAGATTTTTTTCCAGAATATTTTGTAAAATTATATATATAAACGGGGAAGGGGAAATTGATAAAAATAAATGTTATTTTAAAGAACCCAGTAAAGTAAAGTACAGAGTTTCTTTTCCCTGTAAAATATCTATTGCATTACAGCTAATTTACGTAACTCATGATACTGGTCGAATGCAAATTAAAGGCTTCATAATTACGTTTCAAATTTCGAATTGGTCTATTTTTAGCTACTTAAAATATTTAATTCGGAGCTATGGTCTTGTTAATGTTTTACTAGGGATGTTGTACGTCATTGTACTTGTATCATATTACATGGCTCTGTAGTTAAATCTCTCCACGTGCGTGTACTCTAGATTAGTCTTTCTACTTATAGTTTGTAGTTTTATATTTACACTTCATAGTTAGTTTTTTCGTATGTCTTACAACTTGAGATCAAATAGAAGAAAAGATTACGCAAGAATGGCTGACGAGGGAACTGAAGAACATAAAACAGAGTCAGAACCAGAGGTTAGCGACGGCGAGTGGGAAGACTTAATGATACAGTTGAAAGAGCAAGAGGATAGAAAAGCCACCCTAGATCACGCTCGAGAGGCTCAAAAACTAAAGCAAAAGCAAGAACTGAAAGAAAAATTGGAAAATTTGAAAGAACTGAATGATAAAAGCGAAGAAAACCTTCAAAAAACGAGTAAGGCAAAATCAACACGAAGTCACTCCAAATCTCGAACGCGCCTGATAACACCGAAAGATCTGCGTTCCTTTGAATCCGTCGCGCAGAGTGTCGAGAAGCAACTCTCAAAAATGGGAATCAAGGAGGAGGAGACAGAAAGTAGCGACGAGAACAGCGTAAATACGAGCAGCGATGATAGCGACGATGACTCACACGAGAAGCAGAAAAAGAGGAAGGCAAGCAAACGAGGTAAGCTGAAATCCGGGAAAACCGCGAAAGTGTCATCGAGAGTAGTCAATCCGCAGATTTGGCCACAGAGCGAGCTTTCGCTTGGCTATGTTAGTAAAAACGTACCTTTTGAAGAGTTAACGATAGAGGAATTCGTCGCGGGATATAGCGCTATTATTCTACTGGACATCTCGCGCAGGGAGAAACACGCACGAATCGAGCATTTGCAGTCACTCATGTATCTAGCGACACTCTATGAGTGGCCTGCAGTTAGAAGTTTCCACGGGGCAGTACTCCTCGAGATCGAACGAGGACGTTTGAGTTGGGGAGACTCCTTCCTTCATCTGGAAAATCGTTCGCTGGTCGGAAGCGCCAAGAAGACGGCAAAGCCGGAATCAAAGAAATCAAGCAACTCTAGCCCCGTCCTTTTCTGCCGTGATTACCAAAAGGGATCGTGCACTAACTCCAAAGATCATTTCGCCCTGCTCAAAGGGGAAAAGAAATGGCTTTGCCATATTTGCGCGACTTGTTGGGTTAAAGACAGAGTAAAAAGATCGCATTCTGAATTTGCCTCTGATTGCCCTTATAAAACAACAGGGGATAATTGACGTCAAGATCATGACCTGCAGTTACAAGACTTACACGATGATTTAATTCATGATGATGAAGATAATTTACATGACTATCCTGATTTACTAGACTTAAACTCACGGGACAATAAACTGGACGATATTTCGAGACCGTTTTGCCAATCGCGACACTTTATTCATGACGGCAAAACATTCAAGAATCATGACTCACAGGACACAGCTGTCAATTTTGACAGGCAAGACAATCCAGAACGCTTTGTTCAATTACATAACACGGTCTTCGCGCTGGGTTTACCGAATTACAAAGGGTGTAGATTACCATTGCAATCTAATTTACAAATACCTATATGGCGAAATTACTTACGAAATTATGAGGATCGGCTCGTGTGCGAATTTCTTGAATTTGGCTGGCCGGTTGGTTATGATTACGACACATACTCGTTTCCGGTCAGCCAACCACGAAATCACAATGGAGCAAAAAACTTTACAGAGGACCTTGATCGATATTTGAAAGAACAGATCTCACGATCCGCAATTGCTGGACCGTTTAGTGACATTCCTTTCGAAAGAGGAATGGCTATTTCTCCTCTTAATACGGTTGACAAAAAAGATTCTACCGATAGGCGCGTAATTCTAGACTTGAGTTGGCCTCACAACAGTTCGGTTAACGACGGCATAAGTAAGTCAACGTATGAAGGTTTACATTTTGATTTAAAGTTTCCGACGGTGGACAGTATCGCTGACCTGATTGTCAAGAAAGGTTCCGGATGTCTTATCTATAAGTGTGACTTAAAAGCCGCGTATAGGCAGTTCCCGGTGGATCCGTATGATTATCCTTTGCTGGGTTCTTACTGGAAAGACAATTACTATTTTGATATCGTGTTACCAATGGGGTTGCGTTCTGCTGCCATGGCGTGTCAACGAATTACTAATGCCATTACGTATATTTGTGCCGAGCACGGTTACACCGTTGTGAATTACTTAGATGACTTTCAAGGAGTGGAAGAAGGAGACAAGGCTGTTAAAGGGTTTGCTTACTTACAAGACCTATTGAATAAGTTAGGAGTAGAGGAGTCTAAAAAGAAAGCGTGCCCTCCTTCTACAATCGTGACTTGCTTGGGTGTCGAGTTTGATACTAATAACATGACTATTTCCGTTACTAAGGAACGACTTGACAGCATCATGACTTTGCTCGACAAATGGATGTACAAGAAAAAGGCCACTAAACGCGAACTCCAGTCTCTAATTGGTAAACTTTCCTTTGTTGCTAAGTGTGTTCGCCAAAGTAGGCTGTTTCTCACGAGAATATTGGATCTGTTACGGCGTCTCAGCCACAATCATCATCATATAAATATCTCTAGTGAATGCAAGAAAGACATTAGATGGTGGCGTGAGTTCTTAGTTCGATATAATGGAGTGTCTATCATTTATACGTCTGTTTGGTCAAAACCTGACGAAATCTTCTCTACTGACGCTTGCTTGACTGGATGTGGCGGAGTATTTGGTTCCCAGTTTTTTCACCAGGAATTCCCGGATGGGATTCTTAGTGAATTTACATCGATTCATCATCTAGAGTGTATTGCTATCTTGGTAGCGACCCGGCTATGGGGATCAGAGTGGACTGGACTTCGCATTAGAGTCTACTGTGATAATGAGGCAATTGTGACAGTTTTAAATTCTGGCAAGACGAAAGACCCGTTATTAGGACGTTGCTTAAGAAACATATGGCTTTGTTCCTCATTGCATGAATTTGAGTTGACCGCTTTGCATCTACCAGGGGTTTCGAATCGTGCAGCTGACTACTTGTCTCGATGGCACTGCGATCCTACTTATAGCCAAAAATTCTTTGACGTCTGTCCTAATGCAAAGCCTGAACACAGTAATGTTGTTGACGATACATTGTTTATGTTGAATGAATGCTTATAAGAGTTGTTGTTTACTCTACAGACGTGGAACTCTCACAGTTGGAAAAGGATCTCAAAGTTACTAGACGGTCAGCTTACGCTGCTGGAACTAAACGAAACCACCTTACTCAATGGAGAAGTTATCTAGCTTTCTGTTCGTACTTTGACTTTACCCCAGTTCCGGCTACGTCACACTTAATTTGTCTATACTGTCAATTTCTTAGTCGTTCTATTACCCCCCAGTCAATCAGAAATTACCTTAGTGGGGTTAAGTTGTTACATGTTATGGGGGGGTTTGAATTCCCGTCCCTTCAATCGTTTGATATTAAGGTTACCCTTAAAGGTATAGAGAAATTAGCTAAGCACACACCTAACCGGGCCCCCCCTGTCACCCCGGATATCCTTTCACGCATCATCGCTGTGTCTGACTTGGACGATCCCCTTGAGGTATCGGTGTTGTGTGCTTTTCTATTTTCTTTCTTCTTAATAGCTAGAGTCTCTAACATAGTGCCTGCGCCCGCATCTGCATTTAATAAGGAAACTCATTTATGTAGGGGGGATATTCATCGCACACCGCAAGGTTTATTGGTTGTATTTAAGTGGACCAAGACTATACAATGTAATGAGCGTAGATTATTGCTTCCCTTGCTTAGGATGGAGGGTAGTTCCTTGTGTCCTGTAGCTATGTTTGATCGTATGTGTCAGTTGCTCCCCGCACCTAAACACGCCCCCGCATTTATCTCTAGTGCTCATAGTAGTAAAGGTATATTCAAGTCTATTTCTAAGGCACAATTTATAGCCCTATTCAGATCTAAATTAGCTCTCGCAGGTGTTTCTCATCCTTCTTTGTACAGAGGCCACTCGTTCCGTAGAGGGGCCGCGTCCTTTGCCTTCCATTGTGGGGTTTCGGGTGATCTTATTCAAGTTTTCGGGGATTGGGCATCTGATGCGTACAAGGTCTACCTTGAGTTCTCGCTTTCCTCTAAGCTTAGAGTAGCGGACACCATGCGTTCTCGCATTTTATTAGTAAAATAGATAGCAATTTAGGTTTATCGCCTGACAACTTTTCTTTCCTCATTGGGGTGGTTTGGCGGGCCGAAGTTTATTTAGATCAGCTGGTTTTAGGATTCTGCTGTGTGTGGTAGTCTCCTGTTGAATAAATAAACTTCCTTTCCCCAGTGAGGAATGTCTAGTTGTCTTCTGTTTATAATTTTGTGTAGAATTGGTCTATTTTTAGCTACTTAAAATATTTAATTCGGAGCTATGGTCTTGTTAATGTTTTACTAGGGATGTTGTACGTCATTGTACTTGTATCATATTACATGGCTCTGTAGTTAAATCTCTCCACGTGCGTGTACTCTAGATTAGTCTTTCTACTTATAGTTTGTAGTTTTATATTTACACTTCATAGTTAGTTTTTTGCCCACCCACCCTTCCCTAGGAGTGGGCCGAGGTTTATTTAGATCAGCTGGTTTTAGGATTCTGCTGTGTGTGGTAGTCTCCTGTTGAATAAATAAACTTCCTTTCCCCAGTGAGGAATGTCTAGTTGTCTTCTGTTTATAATTTTGTGTAGAATTAAAACTCAAAAAAAGTAGTTAAAAGTTAAGTCTTGTTTCTTTGTTTCCTTTTTAACTGTCTGTGCGTGACCATGTTGTTTATGTCAATCGACACCTGCACTTTGAATAATAATCTACAGTGATAGTACGTACATAGTGTACTCTTTGTACAGTTTTTGACTAGCTTGCGGGTGTTATGATCCTAGAACGTGTTCGATACTATCATTTTGTCCAGCATATATATTTTTGAACGAGTTTTAATTATTTTTCGTTGCACGTATGAGTGTTTGGTACTAGAAGTATTCTGTACATTGTCATAGTTGACACTTTTGTCGTAACTCAATGCAAGCGGTGGTCTGATTCATTAGTGTTAATGGATTACTAAAATTAAGTATTCATAAAATGCTAGTATTACGTAAATACTTGTGTCCATGTTTTCTGAGTCCAGTCCATGTTTTCTCGGGTCCAGTCCAGTCCATGTTTTAGACCATGCCATTAAATGGAGACCTTTGGCTCTACATTTCCTAGGCAAATACGCCGGAGTGAATTTCATCTGTTATTGCCCTTCTACAAGGAGCTTCTAGTCAGCTGGAATGTATTGGGCGCTAAACCACGTCAAGAATACGAGTCATGGATGATTGACCAGATTCTTGAAGCGCCTCTGTTTGATAATCCTTTCATTAAAGACCCGACCACCGGAAGGTCAATTAATTTCGGCCACTGGATCGAGATAATATTCTCTTCGTGAAAGACATCAGCTATCAGTTTGTTGCCAGCTTTCTTCCTCAGGATGGGATCCGTGAGTTGTTTCGAGAGCCTCTGAGGGCCGAACGTCTGGACAGAGAAATATCTACTGTCCTACGAAGGCTTCCAGCCACGTGGCGAAGGAGAATCGAAGCAGCTCAGCCGGGTCTCTCTTCAGCAGTCTTTGAGTATGGATTTCAAGACCCAGACTCGAGACTTTTTAGACCACTCATCAAGCAAAGAAATCGATTCTTTTATGATAAATTAAACACGGGTGGCGCTCAACCGCTGCTAACATGTAATAACATTTCTCTGAAACCTTTATTCTCAAGCTTATATAGCACAACAATCGACAATAAAGTCTCAGATCTGAGTTGGAAAATAATCCACTCGGGTCTACCGACTGCAGTTAAGCTCTTTAAATGGAGAGTGATTCCCGACGCTTTTTGTCGCTCTTGCGATCGGAGAGCAGTCAAGAACACTGAACATATTTTCTGGCTTTGCCCCGTTGCTAAGCGACTGTGGACATTTGTGACCCGGCTGATAAGACAATTAGGCCCCCAAGAACCCTTGTCTTATGTTAGTTTTTGTGAAGAATTTCGGGGTGGGGGGACCCCTGTCGAAATTTTGCTTTGAGGGTTGTGCTTGCAGTGGGTTGGTTGAGTAGTGAGCAGTGCGAGTGAGTGAGTGAGTAGGTAGTTGGGTAGAGTAGATGGAGTAGGTAGGAAGCTGCCTATGGGTGTCGATCCCACATGGTTGGGAGTAGTATCGTTGAAGGGCTGGTGAAGGAATTGGTTTATCGCTTCTCGGCCTTTTGGCTAAGATCAAGTGTAGTAGTGGTTCCCCTATTCATTAGAATTGTGGGTTGCCTGTGTATCAGGCAACCTTTTCTGTTTTTTTTCCTATGGCACATGTGGAAAGGCCATTAACTGTTAGATTTGCGAGTGACAAGAAGAGTTTTAGCAGCGAAGGGGTGTTCAATTACTTAGAAGAGCGAGAGGATATCCAGGTGATAGAGATTCTTTGCGTTTAGAAGATGACGGAGGGCTATGTAGATGTCACCTTTAAAAATGAGGATTGTGTGGCACGTCTATTAGAAGATCAAGTTATCCAGATAGACGGGAACAATGTGTCCATCCAAAGACCACATGAGATCAAGTCTTACGTAACGATTCGGAATTTGCCTTATGAGATCCATCATCGATGTGTATCTGACATGTTGGGCAGGTTTGGGAAAGTCTTTGAAGTACGACACCAATTTTTTAAAAGAGGATATAAAGTTGTTAATGGAACCCGTGTTGCAGTAATGATTTTCGAAAGTGCCATCCCATCTTACTTAGACATTGCAAATTGTGAAGCTCTCATTTACTACAGAGCGAATGCATTTGCGACACTGTGTGTATGTCCTGCGGTGAGGTTGGACATAGGAAGGACAAGTGCCGTGATCGTGGTCGTGTTATATTTGCGAATAACCCGCTCAGTCATCCATATCGTGTGGAAACTGATGTCTCTTCCAATAGGACTCGTTCCTTTAGTGTGAAATCGGATGACCGTGATGATGATGTGAACGAGCGCTCCATCCTGATGGATCAAAATGATGATGACAACAATGAAACCAACGAAAGAAATGAACCTGTACAAGAACAATTGGAAGGTGCTGATGGCGAAGAAGGTGAGACTACAACTGTAGTTCTAGAGGAAGCGAGCGGGGTTAGCGGATCGCCTTGCTTTTCTCCGTCTTTTGATGGAACAATGAATTCTTTATTGGAAAAGTTTGATGGTAATATCCCCGAAGATATTTCAGAATTTAGTGATTCACAAGAGGGTAAGAATGATATGGGTTGGACACCTGCTGGGAGAAAGCGGGGGGCAGTTGGAGTAAATTTTGAGAAACGCCCTAAGCGATAACTGTTTTCTTTAGTTAATATATTATGGCTTGTTTAAGTGTTGTGTCTATTAATGTTCGTGGTGTATTCCCAGGCAGTCACCCATCCAAGTACTAACCTGGCCCTACCGGGCTTGACTTCGGTGATCGGACGAGAACCGGTTTTTTCCCGGTGGTATGGCCATAGACGAAGAATGTTGCAGTTTAAAGGTTTTGTAGCCGTGTTTTTGGAGTAGTTAATTGGGTTGTTCGTGTTGTTGGGAGTGTTTTTGTGAAGAAGGTAGGGGTGGGGGGGACCCCTGTCGAAATTTTGATTTGAGGGTTGTGTTTGCAGTGGGCTGGTTGAGTAGTGAGCAGTGGGAGTGAGTGAGTAGGTAGTTGGGTAGACTAGATAGAGTAGGTAGAGTAGGTAGGAAGCTGCCTATGGGTGTCGATCCCACATGTTTGGGAGTAGTATTGTTGAAGAGCTGGTGGAGGGTGGGAGGAATTGGTTTATCGCTTCTCGGCCTTTTGGCTAAGATCAAGTGTAGTAGCAGTTCCCCTATTCGTTTGAGTTGTGGGTTGCCTGTGTATCAGGCAATCTTTCTGCTTGTGGATTTTGATTTTCTAGAAGATGGTTCTTGACCGGGAGTGCACAGTAAAATTTGAAGGAGAAGGCTTAGAAGTGGAGCCAATCTTGACCTTTTTGATTAATGACGGCCTTGACATTGGTACGGGGGATATTGCTTGCATTCAAAGACACTACGGAGGGTATTTGGTGACTTTCAAAGAACTAGAAATGGCGGATAAAGTGAGAGATAGGGAGATTGCGCAGATTGATGGAAGGAACGTGGCTTTCTTGCCAGCTTATATGTATGCGAAGAAAGTGACCATTCGTAACCTACCATTTGAAGTGTCTGATGACAGTGTTGATTTCCAGCTTGGACAACATGGCCGAATTACCAAGATAACGCGTAACACACTCTTTCGTCATCCGACTATACAGAGTGGGACCAGAACAGTGATGATGACAATTGACCATCCAATCCCATCCTATATCAAGATTGAGGGCTATCCGGTACAGATACTTTACGATGGGCAGGAATCAACGTGTAGGAAATGCAACAAAGAAAATATTTGTTTACAAATAGGATTTTTGTTTCTTCTTGGAGTAATTTGTAAGTTATTGTTTAATTGTGAATGTGTTACGTAACAGCAACATACGGGTCCTGAAAGTGGGGACTCTTCATTGGTTTGTACTGATACGCCCTAGGGTACTATTATATAACCGGTAGCGTGCCCTCGTGGTTATTCTGCTGCTATCACAAGTGACTTCAGTTGTTTTCACTACACTGTCCTTTGACCTACTTTGGTAAGTTTTGTTTGGTTGTATTTTTGTATTTGTAGAATTCCTACAGAGTCATTGATTCATTTTGTCCATAATACTTGGATAATTCTTTTTGTTTTGGCTAATTTGAGTTCATTATTTGACTCTGTTGACCTGTTGACTCGCCACGAGTGAGTATTGTTTTCTTGTCTTAATGGCTCTTAGTAGGGATCCTTTGATACTTATATTGGGTCATTCCTTTGTTACACGATGACATCGAGACTTAAGGGCATGTTTTGATATTATGGCAGCTTTAGATTTTAAGCTTCGGGGTACAGCGTAGGTTCGCTTGCATGGCGTGGGTGGTCGGATGGTTGACACTCTTCAGTCTTTTGATCTTCATGTTGTAAGGAGTTTATCTCCTGACGTTATTATTTAAAAAAATTGGAACTAACGACCTACCATATTCGTAAACCTGAAATAGTGGTTTCTGCTATTGAGGTTTTCCTGTTTTACTTTTAGAGCAATTTTCAGTCCACATGGTCGGCGTTTGTTATGTCATACCGGGTGGGCGAACCGACGCTAACGCATCATCATTTTTCAATCAATCACGGGTTTTGCAGCAATATCTCGAAGTAGTTTTAGCTCCTTTTCCTAATGTTTTTCGTTGGCATCATAAGCCTTTTACTCACCCCGACAAACCCCCGTTTTATTTACCTGATGGGGTTCATTTGAATCCTGCGGGACATTATTTGTTGTACTGCAGTTATCGCGGCGCCATTATGCATGGGCTTTCTCTACTTTGAATGCCTATTGTTTAGTTGGGGGGGGGGGGGCGGTATTTCTGGGTATCTGATTTCATGTTTTTATTATCATTTATATTGTCTTGGCTTATTTGCTTGTTAGCAGTCTTGTTGAGAATTGATTTTGTCAGTTCTCACTTGTTTTAGCCTTGTTTGTTTTTAGCCAATTATTTGGCTTTATTCTTGGTCTACTTTGACATCTATGGGATGATTTGCGTCAACTTTGTGTCTGACAGGTTTTCCCGTCATTGTATTCCTTGTTTTAATCAGTACCCAGTAGCCCTCCCTATTTAATCGAGGTTTTGTTAAGGGGTTTTTGTTAGTGTTAATTTTGCATTAGTTGGGTGCCATAAACTTTTGATTTGTGTTTCTAGAAGCAGTCAACTGCCTACAATCCATTATATTTTGCAGTTGAAATGCCTCCACAACGTCGTTCATCACGCTCACGCTCAAGTTGTTTGGGGCAGGGAAATTCAGTAAGCAACACCACCACCATTCAACAGCCTTCCACCTCAAAATCAGGCTTCAGCACAGGGAGGATCTGCTAACCAGCCAAATGCTGGTGGAGATGCAGCTCCAGCCATGCCTAACATACCTGAAGGATTGGTGGATTCCATAGTACAGAAGGTGGTGGAGAGATTGTCAGCAGTCAACACAGCCACCCCAGCAGTGGCTGGTTTACCACAAAGTGCTTCTTCATCTACAAGTGCTACATGTACTCCATGCAATTGGTCGACTCTTCGGTGTCAGCCATACAAGCCATTTTATCAGGTGAGCAGCTGGCATCAGCCATGCCAAATAATGTGTTTTCATCACCGAGCTTGCCCATAGACACAAGGGTTTCGGATAAAGTACAGGGAAAAATTTGGAACAATGAGTATATAGACTTTGCTGTTCACTTGCAAACCCAGTAACAGAAGGAAAGTTCCAAATTACCATTGATAGTGGCAATGACAATGCACAAACAATGTGCTTAGAACCAGTCTCTAAGACAAAAAAGTTTTTGTCAATTGATAATTGGCTTAGTGCTTTTTATATTTTTGTTGGTGTTTATACCCAAAAATATGCTACTGAGGCCCCTGCCCTCATGAAGTATGGGGAGGTAATTCGGAACTTGGCTTCTAGGGGTTGTAATTGGAGGCTTTACGATGAGAATTTCCGCTTTTTGAGGCAGACACTTTCATTTTCATATGGTCCTATATCCATTGGGAACTTTGGATGACTGCTCAACAGCTGGTTCGACAGCAGGTTGAGCGGAGAGTTGTAAATCCAACACCAAGATCTAATTTCAATTCAGCTACTAGATCTAGTTCATCCGAAGGCTTTCCACATGGCTACTGCTATAAATTCAGTCGAGGTTCGCATTGCCCAGGTTGTAATTACAAGCATTCCTGTTTTAAGTGCAATGGCTCTCATCAACCCAAAAATGAAATATTTGCCAGCAAATAATATTTTATGGTCTCATGGAATCCCTGTGTTTTTAAAGTTAAACAATAGTTAAGTGTGTTTTTAATGTGTTATGTAACATTATGATAATGCAATGGGGTCAAGAGGAAGTCAATTATGTAACCCCCCCTTGGGGATTGTGGTGTACATGTGATACAGTGACAGCGTTCATTCCACGCTACTATTCAGCTAGAACGTTTGGAAGATTTTCCCACCTCCTCCCCATTCCACCGCATTCTCAGGCTCTATATTTATTGATAAGCATCATGTTAGCGTTATTTAGTCCCCACCTTTACTGGGGCAAATCCAAATTGAACAAATATTGTAAATATCAAATTAAAATTAAATATATTTGTGACCCTTCACGCGACTTCGGGGCTTAACGCAATTGAGCGTTGAACCGTTTACCATTTCAACGCATTGAAGACCGTTGACAATGCGTTGATAAACATTTTAAGACCGTTGAAAAACATTGGAATTCGTTACAGCGTTGGAGTAATGCGTTGAGGAACATTTAAGACCGTTGAGATTGTTCTGATAAAAATGTTCGAAACGTTGAGAAACATTAAGCCTTTGTAAAGCATTTAGCTTACTTTTTCTGAGAGCATGTCCGGTCACCTTTGATCCGTTTGATATGTCACGATTATAGTTATTTGAATCAGTAAATCCGTTGCCTATCCGTTTTCTATGATTGTTCATACGTTTTTTAGTAAACTGAACTCGGTAATCGGTGCAAATATTTCCTCATTTCTTTTGATAACTCTTGGATACGCGAATTCGCTCACGATAGATAAACGATCTAGAATTGTTTACGGACACTTCTTGAATTTTACTTTCGGATGAATCAACAGGTTCAAGCAAAGATTTAGGTTGAAGTAAAATTATAAAATAAACGTCTGAACTAGAGTTTCAATTAGTCAAATCTTCATTTATAAGGGAACCGAAAATACAATCGTATCCTTCAGGCGCCAGTTCTTCAGATGAACCAAAGGCATTGAAAACAACGAATAATAAGGCGGTCTTCTCTGATGTCAGGAGATTTGGCTCGTGACAAGATCGATGTTTGAACTTGTCTATAAATATCGATTATTGGTGCTATCTTTTATTCATTTTATAACCGAAAAACCAAACAAATGCCTTCTTATCTTGTGTGCGGAGAACGCCTACCTGTTTAGCAAAATAAAATATTTCTAGTATTAGTCTAAACTGCCGAACTTCAAGCCAAACCGTTGGGCCAAGTTCCTAACTTCGATGCGAACTCAGAAGTTCATAACAAACTTCGTTTTGAAGTTGCGATGTTGATTGCGAACTTGGGCATTTCCGAACGTAGTTCGGAATCTGTTCGGGAAAAGTTAAACGCGTGAAACGCACTGTAATATTGACAGTGATGTTAACATGCTCAAACTCTGAACAGTCTTGAACAGGGCAACTTTGATTGGAAATACCAGTATCAAATTACATATCAATGACACGAAAAGAGTTGTAAAAAATGATTTTATTCAGAAATGCATTACTACAATTTTTGAAGAAAGGGACAATCCTCGAAAATCAAACTAGGGAGGAAGTGCTGGTGCTACTAAATCTTCAGTACCAGGGCGACAAAACTCCCTGATCTCTCGGAACAGATATTTTTTTCTCTCTTGGTCTAAGTTTTTAGGGATAACTAAAGAAGGTAACTGGTAGGGGGGTTTTATTTTAGTGTTTTTCAGGATTTGAAACTCAATTTCTTCAGAATCTACAAAATTCCGACAGAAAACTACTCCTGGGTGCTCTTTAGAAAATCGGAAATGATGGAATTTGCTTATTCCGGGTATTTTTTTGAAATAATTCTCCAGAAAAGTCACCCAGTCATAGACATGTACTAAGACTGTGCCATCATGGAGACCACACAATTTTGCAATGTTAACCCCGCTAACCGTTGATTTATCAACAGCTTCAAGTAAATCAAAAAGGGAAGAAACATAACGCCGCCTAAATGACTGCTTAAGTAACCCAAAACACCAGTCGGGACTAAATTTTGTGTGACCTGCAATCAAAAACGAATATAAAATGGAATGATGAAGTCCACAAAGTACTCGCCAGCAATAATACCAAATTACATAATTATTCTTATTTTGACCCCCACAATTATCAGCGTGAATTTGAACATCAGTCTCTCCTGCACCGTGATTAGAAAAAAAATCATGCACATAGCTTATGGTTGAATTTGCCCCCTTTCCAGTATGGACTGCTTCATCAATCAAATAATTCACTTGTCTGGGTAAGCCTTCGCAGCAAATGCCAAACAGACCACATTTTCGTGGAGTTTTGAAATATATTGGTCCTGGCTGTTGGGGATTTGAAGGAATATGGACTTGTTGAGCATAATCGTAAGAGTAATGAACTGTTCCATTAAAGGAGCAGCTTGGTCTACTACTAAGAAGGTCAATAGTCGTATTGTTTTTTAATGTTTTCTTGCAACTAGCAATACATTCCTTCATGGATGCCCTTTCAGATGTAGCACTTTTCAGATGCTGTTGTTGCTTTTGGATAAGATGGGTCTTCTCCTCGTCGCTAACATTGATACCTTGTGATATTTTAGTGTTATTAAGTTGACAAGTGTGGCAAAGGTCGGTGGCTGGTGTCATTATTAGTACGTAGGGTGTTAATGTGTTCCAGAGACTGACAAATTTTGTATAGCCCACACAGCTTTGGTTATTGGCTTCTGTGCACATTTTATATCGTCGCCACACAGATGCCTTTGACTCACACGATGGAAGGAGTTGAACCTTTAAATTCTTGTAGTGAGGAACTCTGCCTGGTAGTGAAACTCCTTGTTCAGCCGCAAAGTTTTTTATGAACGTAACTACATTACTCACTGTATCATGTTGTAGTACATTATGTGGCAGGCGTGAGGTATTACCGTGCCTTCTAGGGGTTATGCCATTACGGCGAAGATGTGTTTTCAGATGTTCCAAACGATGTTTTCCAATGCCATATAGAAACATGAATGTTTTTTTACATACTTGAAGTCCTTGGTAAAAATAGGTTATTCTTTGACGTTTTTTGTAACTTCTTTTTATTTGGCTTTGTAAGGCACCCAAAATAACGAGATCTAGCTCTGTTGAGGTCAGTTCAGCACACTGCGAGCGTTGATCCAACATTTCATCATATCCAAACTGCTTGTTGCAAGAAACTCGATTTTTTCCGTTATCACATCCACAGCTTCCTTGAAGAAATGATGTAATGTTGCTTTGGAAATCTTCATCTTGTTGAGAAGTTTCAGTACATATTTCGTTTGACTGGCTCAAAGGGTTAGTGGTTGTATCTTCAGGATCAGAATCTGTTTCGGAACAGGTGGTGTATGTATCTCCATCAAGACCTTCTTGTAGGTCAGTTCCCTTATTCGAGAAGTACTCAAGTCTTATGGTATCCAAGTCTTTATCTAAGTCTTTATTTCCCTCCAAACCACAGTCGCGAAGAAAATGACAACTCATTTCACTAGTAGAGGAATTGTTTTTTCAGTAGGAAAATTCCTTTTTTTCCTACTTAGTTTATAGTTAAAGACATCCGTGACTTCGAAAATCATTCAGTCTCTTTACACACCTTGTTAACATCCCGTGATGTTTTTATCACTTTGAAAATCATTAAGCTTTACACACCTTGTTAACATCCCGTGATGTTTTTATCACTTTGAAAATTATTAAGCTTTACACACCTTGTTATCTCAGTTCAGTGCTGTCACACGAAAATAAACGTTGACTCTCGAGATCTACAACTACCAAGCAACGTCCCAGCACAGTTAATTACTGAGACCTTTCCGCAAATGAAATGGTAATCCAGACCCCTTTTTTTTTTGCTTTTCTTTTCAGTTATGTTCAGTAGTACCACGAAACGTTCTGAGCATCAAAATAATCATGATTAGTAAAATTAGATACACACCAATTTGTGTTTATTATATCAATGTCGTGACATAGATAACTAAACTGATCTACCGCATCTCTAAGTCGACTAGCTGAACTCCCAGAAAGTCGTGCAATCACGAAAGCCGTTTCACTCACGAAAAATTGTAGTAATAGGAGTTGGGATAGTAGTTGAAGCAAAATGGCATATCAACCGAATATTCCTGGAAATGAAGTCATCGTGCTGCTAGATGATGCTTGCGATGCAGGAGAAGAAGCTATTGCTGCGGTGTGGAGGTTTCATGAAAAATTTATGAAAGCTTCTGCTGCTGCTGGAATGCTTACAGAAATCCGAGCTCCTTTTGATCACATTTGTCAAGGTATGGCACTTCTAGTCCTTCTCAGTGGTAGGAATTGACTTACTCCATCGCAAACTGACTGTTTATTTCGTAGATACCGTACAAAAGATGAAAAGATTTGGAATTGGAAACTTAAGAAAAGAAATGAATGCAAGAAGAGGTTCCGTGTAAAATGATCAAGCATCAGTAGAACCGGCTCGGCTGGCTACCATGGAAAAGGATTAATTAAACGGATGAAATGAACTTAGTGAATGATTTTTGATTCAGTATGGAATTGATGTAACGCTGAAAGATTTATTCTTCCACCTATACGAACTGAAGGATATAAGCATAGCTATCTTGTTTCTATGTAGCACCGCCATGTAATAAGAGTTTGTAACTTTTAGCATTAACTTTTATGTGCATTTTAGCACTTAGATATTATCATTTGTATATAGTTTCTTTTATACTATTTTCTTTTTTCCTATTGTAACTGAATTAACTGTCTTTAATAAATAATACGTATGGCTAAAAGCTCATATCTTTTTGTCAATGAACCATTTCTTATTGTTAGTGCGTGTGTCGTTACCACTTGTTGAAACAAGTCTCAGTTAAGACACAGTTGTGCTCGACAAATTATTTTCATTCGGATAGCGTGCGCATATCAAAGATATATAAGCAACTTAAGGAAATTGGAAATGATATGGTAAGTTTCCGTGTTAAACGCTTTAGACTCGGAACGTCGGTCTTATCAGCGTAAAACCATAGCCAAAAATAGTGTTTTGTACAACAATAATTCACGTATAAATTTCATTCAGATAGCGTGCATACATCAAAGTTAAATAAACAACTCAAGAAAATCGGAAATGCTATGGCAAGTTCGTGTGTGAAACGATTTAGACTCGAAAATGATGGTAGTCCTATTTTCAAAAGAATTAGTATTTTCCATTTTTATGGCATGCAAACGTAAAAGTGAAAAAGTTGCTTATAGAATATCATTTGTATATACTTTTTATGTGCCGTTTCATAAATGTTTTTTTTTTTTTTCATTTTCCTAATTGTGTCTTATCAGCCGGAAATAGTTGCGCTCTTTTGCAAAGCGATAATTCAAGTATTCGATGCCGTGCAAACCTTGAACACGCACCTCATTCAAATGCTGAATCACGAAACCTTTTCCCTATATAAGGCACAGAAATCGTAGGATGTGATTCAATCTTTGGCAAACAAGCGTGGAAGAATTGTAATAAGAGTGTGCAAGAAGCTATGCCTCCGAAAAAGCAAACTAGCGTTCTGATTAAGTGGAAAACAAATAATCTTTGGAACGATCGGGAGCAAAGGGTTCTCCGAAAAACAATATCTCCAAATGAAGGGGAACTTGCTAAGGGACAGCAGGTGAAGATATTGTTCAACAGACGATGGTATAATGGTGAGATTTCAGAATCATGGGGAATCAAACAAAGAAAAGGTAATGTAAATATCTTGACAAGTTTCTCTTAATGAACAGAGCTCTTAATGGCAACATTTTTTCCCTTCAGAAACCGAGAAGTCCGCATCATCTGAAGACGAGGATGACCAGCCACTTTCTTCTCTTGTCCCACAGCGGCGGGTTGATACGGAAAAGACAGAGTATGAAAAATACCTTTCTGAGAGGAACGCGGTGCTACGAAAGAGGGAAAACTCTGATGACCATGAAGGAAAAGTGCAAATTGCAATCAACCCGCAAATGCAGGAAAAACCAGTAGAGGATTCGGAAGTTAAGAAAAAACTATTAGCAAAGCTTGAATCTGAGGAGAAAAAACGAGAAATTTTAGAGGCAAAACTCCAGGCTGAAACGTTATCAAGAAAAAAACTTGAGAATGAACTTAAGGAAAGGGTGAAGGAGCTGAATGCTAAGGAAAAAGAGTTCAGAAAGATGGAAGTGGAAAAAAACGAATTAGAGATGAAATTGAAATTGGAAGCAGAGAAGAGATCTGGCGAGGAGACTCGAGAATATGGGCACGGAATGTCGCAGTTCATGTTTGACGATAGCTTCGACAGTATCCAGTCAGAATCAAGTATGGATAGCAGCTTCCACCATTCAGATAAAGTAAGTACCCTTGTATCACCTATTGCGTGACATTTTAAATATCTACTTCACACTTCCATCAATGTGAATTTGAAAATAGCTTACCAAAATTAGCCGGCAATTGGGAAAGTTTGAAGCAGTTTTGATGAATAGCACCGAAGTTACAGGCGATCAAATTTATTATTTATTTATTTTTTACGAGGAAATGTATGTTGGTGTCAATGGACGTGGGATTAAATAAAGGATAATCCTCACCGAGACACTTGTATGCATGTAGAAATAGCTTAAACTTTAAAATTATGTGAAAATGGAAGTAACCAATATTTTTTTTCGTCTACAGAAACTTGATGACATGAATGCAAATTTAATCAGTTTCATGGACACTTCAATGGCATCTTTCAGCGAAATTGAATGCCAGTTGAAGGATATGAACTACCAACTGGCAGCACTGCCTGGTTATTATGGCATCATGACGCCCCAAACAACTGCCGAATCCAACACCAGCATTCCTACTTCACCACAAACAAACATATTTACTAGTGAAAGCCATACCAACACAACATTCCTGTCCGACATAAACACTCCTCCATCTGCCAAGCGCACATCTACCGCAAGTACTTCGATTTCGCCCCTTCTGTATCGCCTACCGGAAGACCAGGCCAAGAAGGTGCGAAATGTGAAAGGAAGTGACAGGGTGCAGTATGTACGAAACTGCATGGACGCTGTATTTTCGAAGGAGGAAATGGCTACCTCAAACATGGAGGGAAAACGAAATAAGAGGCCCCTGGAGAAGGGCCGCGTTGACCTTGTCAAACGTAAGTCGAAAGTATATTAATTTGTCATCACTGATTGAGCTTCCATTAAAGAAACTGTTTTTATTTCCTATAGGCTTAGCTTTTTCTGTTTTCCCAGCAAAAGGAAACAGTCCAAGTGAAAAAACAATGAGGAATGCCATCAACGCAAAATGCAGGGAAGTCCGGTTTCAGAGCAAAGTAAACACAAAACAAAAAGAAGAGGATGAGTGATAGGTTTCAGTACCTACAATCATTTCGCATTCGATTCACGATATACATCATGATGGTTTTTTTTGCATTGTAATGCAGATTAGTCACGTGGTTGTTGTGGAGGCAAGGCAACTATAAATCAGGAGATTATTAATCAAACAGAAAATATACTTTTTTCATGATTATGAACATGAAACATTAGACTGAAAACAGTCGAGTGTTAAAACTTAAAATAATAGTATTTTCATCAATACACAATTTCTCGTTCTCGTTTCTTCAATAATTTCGATTCTTAGTGAACTAGTACTAGCAAAGCTTCATTTTATAATTGGATAGCAAACGGCATTGAAATATTAAAATAAAAGGAATAGACGCTCATCTGTATCCAAAAGAATTTAGATCATTCACTCAATCAAAGGCAAGGCGCCATCCAATTCTTAATAATATTGGAAACTCTAAGACATAAAAATTTCTCCACATTTGCTACGATTCTCAATATTCTTAGCCTGCACGCAGGCTAAATATTCTGCGAACTCAAACATTTCAATGACTTGTTGTGAAATTGGTTTTTCGCTGCCGTCAATCAAAACTAATCAGTCGGTACTTATCTATTTTTGAATGGCGGCAGTGAAGTCCAAATTCCAACGGGAAACTCGCAACTACCGAGTTCGCAGAATAATAATATTGAGAATCGCAGTAAATGAACTTGTATTGTCGTATCAAACTTTTCTGCAACTTTACTTGTTATTAGCTTTTCTTAGCTATAATAATGCTCTTCAAAGGAAATCAAGATCGCAAGGGCAAAGGTTAAAACACAATAAAGAATTCCGAACATTAGCATGACTGCGTGAATAGTATGATATACAAATCATATACGTACTGACTTGGATACTCCAAGACCCTGCACATTTAAGATATTTATTTGAACTGGAGCACATAGCTTCGTAAAAGAAGTTTGGTTATTAAGTTTGCCGAATAAATACTGTCGAATAAAACTACTATCTAGTCGCTTACTTACGGACTTCAATACGGCGAACGGAATGCGAAAATTTTGGGCTATTTTTGCTATTTCGTTTCATGATCATTCCAGACCGTTTGTAGCTAAAATTCTCAAAGGCGCAAAGGATATTTCTTTGATTACACCAGTTTTTGTGCTTCATCTGCACATTTAGATTTACAGCAATGATTGTCGGTAGCTAACTACTACCAATGTCACGACTAAACTGAACTGGATCATATCAATCGCCTAGGCTAAAACTAACAAAGAACGAGCTCAACACCATTACGAATGGTTCGTGATTTACATGTATTTTTTTAAACGGTTATGAAAACGAATTTTTTTCTTTGGATCGTTGAAGTTATATGTAAACCAACAACATCCTCGATTGAAGTTCGTCGTCCACAAAAACAGTTTGGCATGTATAATATTCTGGCAATAACTTCGGTCACCCCAGAGTATTTGTTCGGATGCACGTAGGCTACAGAAGAAGCTTAATTCAAGAATTCAATGAATCGAATGTGTAACTGATAAATAAAAGGGATGTGCGAATTACTGTACGTATTTTGCAATGATTTGCTTAATAATTCAAGTGAATTTATTCTTCATCCGTACAATGACTATCAAATAACAGATCGATCAAGGCTGTTATAAGCGTTGACCGAAGCGTTGACCGAAGCGTTTGGCAGAAGCGTTGAACCTATTATTGAGTAAACGTTGACAATCATCAAAAAAGCATTTCAACGTTTTTCAAGTTCATTAAGAAACGTTGCAACGCATTACTGATCGTTGACAATGCGTTGCATTTCGTTGACAACGCGTTGAAAAGCGTTGAAAACGCATTACAACGCAGATTGCGTTAAGCCCCGAAGTCGCGTGAAAGGTCACATTTAATAAAGCGGCTATGGTCATCCGGCCATAGCCAAATTACACCAACCCTTGAATGATTGTTTATCTACTATTTTCCCAGTAAACAAGCTTCACGAAAAGCAGCATATCCCTCTTTTAGACATTAAGAAATGGGAAGGAAATGAAAACATCAATTGTAATTTTCGTCCCTCAAGCAAAGCCTCCAAACCCCAGCAGCCTTAGTCCTCTGTTGCCAACACCAATAAAAAATTGGTTATACAATCAGCTGGTTTCTGGTTTTAATCACGGTTTTTCATTGCATTTTGACGGGTCTAAGGTACCTTGTAGCTATAAGAATTTACTCTCTGCTGACCAAAACCCGTCAGCTGTCGAAGACAAATTAAGCAAAGAGTTAGCTCTAGGTCGTTTGGCTGGCCCCTATTCTTCGCCTCCTTTTTCAAATTTTTGCATTTCGCCATTGGGTGTAGTTCCAAAAAAGACACCAGAAGAATTCCGTCTAATTCATCCTCCTTCCTTTCCTAAGGGCCTATCTATTAATGATGGTATACCTGAAGAATTTTCTAGTGTTTCCTATGCTACCATTCAAGATGCTATAAAGAAAATTAAACTAGCAGGGCGAGGATGCCATTTAGCTAAAACCGATGTTAAAAATGCTTTCCGGATAATACCCATCTCTCCAAAAGACTATCACTTGTTAGGAATGGTTTGGAAGGGCCTTTTCTATTTCGATAAATGCATGCCAATGGGCTGTTCTAGTTCTTGTAAGACCTTCGAGCTTCTTAGCACGGCTTTAGAGTGGGTTGCCAGCAAGCGTTTGCACATTGATTTTATTATCCACCTGTTGGATGATTTTTTGATGGTATCCCCATCCTCTCAGTTATGTCAGTCACAGCTTTCAATTTTTATTAATTTTTTATTGTTTATTATTATATTTGTGACTTTGTCGGTGTTCCTATATCACCGGAAAAAACATGTGGTCCTAGTACGGTTTTATCTTTTGCTGGCATTGAGTTAGACACTATTGCATTTGAAGCTGGTTTACCTAAAGAAAAAATTGAGAAATGTTTAGATTTTATATCTACTTTGCTTAAACAAAAGAAAGCTTTTCTTAGATAAATTCAGTCTATTGTTGGGCTTTTGAATTTTGCATGTTCAGTTAGTACATCTGGTCGTCCATTTTTAAGAAGGTTAATTGATCTTACCATAGGAATTCGCTCTCCTTATCATAAGATTCGTTTGACTAAAGAATTGAAGGCAGATTTAGCAGTTTGGCAATCCTTTTTAGACATGTTCAATGGTAAATCATTTTTCTTGGAGGACAAATGGTATAATTCTGAACATTTGAAACTCTTTACTGATTTGGCTGGTTCATGTGGTTTTGGGGCAATATTTGGATCAAAATGGTGCTATGGTGCTTGGCCTGCTGATTGGCTCAACTATAATATTGCAGTACTTGAGTTTTATCCCATTGTTCTTAGTTTATGTCTTTGGGGTCATCTTATGAAGAATCAGTGCATTTTATTTTTCACGGATAATGAAGCAGTAATGCATGCTATTAACAAACAGTCTTGTAAGGACAAAGATATGATGTTTTATGTCCGAAAACTAGTATTGTTTGTTTGAAAAATAATATTCTTTTTAAGGCCAAGCATATTCGAGGCATTCATAATGTTTTAGCTGATTCTTTATCTCGGTTACAGATTGCCAAATTTTTGAAAATGGCCCCCGACCACATGGACAAAACACAGACGGATATTCCCTTGCACTTGCAGCCGCATCACTGGCACCCATAATGTCAAAGCTTTTACAATCGAGTTTGCAACCTTCTTCAATCCCTACTTATTCTAGGGCTTGGCGGCTATTTTGTACATTTTTTCACACTGTTTTTCCTGGGGCTCCAATTAATCTCCCCTTTTCTTCACCTACAATAGCCTTGTTTATTTCATATTTGTTTGAACGCAATTATGCAGTATCTACTATGACAACATATATTTCAGCTCTCAGGTATTTTCATAAATTACATGGGCATGCAGACCCTAGCAAGAATTTTCTTGTTTCTCAGATGATGAAGGGTTACTCAAAAATTGATATCCGTATAGATAGTCGTTTACCAATCACTTTGCCAATTCTTCATAGGCTTATCTCATCATCTTCTCAATTGTCATGTTCCAGTTATAACATTATGCCTATTTTCTTTCCATACCTTCTCTAGGATAGGTGAAATAACTCATACTCAAGCAAATCACAAGATTCAAATTGAACAGTTGTCTCAGGTTAAAAATTCACAAAATGAAATTGTCAGTTTTCAATTAACCTTTTATGATTATAAGCATTCATATAATCAACGTCCATTTACTTTGAGTATTTTGCCCAGTAATGCTTGTTGCCATGTGCAATATTTACTTGCTTATCTCAGGATAAGAGGAAATTCACCTGGTCAATTATTTATGATGGCTGATTTTCCCCCGGTTTCACGTTCATATTTTATCTAGCAAGGGCAGTGACTTTAGATAACACTGAGATTATAATTCAAAAATTTTATCAGTATGTCCAGTTAAAATGTTAACCTAATTTGCATCTGATTAGCAAGGGCAGCAGATAGCAAAATTAGTTTTCTTATATGAGGTATATATATATATATATTTTTTTTCTTATCGTTACCATGTACACCTCTGTTGTTCAGTTTAAATGCTAAACAAATTGCATCTGATTAGCAAGGGCAGATTGCTTTTTGTTTTTTTAAAGATATTTGAGGTTTTAATATCCCTCTTATTGTTACTATTTACAACTCTGTTGTTTCATTTACATATCTAACAAATTGCATCTGATTAGCAAGGGCGGCAGATTGCTTTTTGTATTTTAATTCTCTTACATGGGGTGATGTCAATTTTCCTTTGGGTGGGGCCGGCGTTCATTTCATGTACACCTTTGGCTTGTTATGGCCCTCACCTTTACTGGGCCAAGTTTATTGTCAAGTTAATTTCAAATTATGAAATATATATTAATCAAATAAATTGATATTTTTCTAATAAAGAGGCTATGGGATAGTGCCCATAGCCAATTTAATCCAACCTATGGTATTTGTTGTTCTTTGCCCAGTAAACTAGCTTCCGGACAAATTGACATTTATTTTTTAGGACAGGGGGAAACATAAAACTGGACATATTGCTAAAGTGAATTACAAAAGCTTATTGTGCTGTAGCTAGAGTAAATTCGTTGATTTGGAAGTTTGTATGGGGGTGGTGTTGAATTAGTGAAAAGGGGTTCTTGTTTATTGCCTGTATTGGAAGGGGGTCTGGGTATGGTCGATTTTGGAGTTAGATTACGAGCCTTGCATGAAGTAAATGTTGTTAGTAGTTTGAGTCGCGGTGAAGGGAAAATGTCGTGTTATATGCGTTATTTTGTAGGTAGTCGTGTTGCTGGTCTTCGTGATGAATGGAACGTACTTGTGAATAATTTAGTGTCAAATGCTGTTACTGTGACGTCCTATTATAGTAAAGTACTTGTGGATATTCATGCTTTTGTTAATGATGTAAGTCCGGTGTTGAAGATTATGTATAATGTGATTGTTCGTGATGCTTTTGTGAGTCTAAGGTGTGTGCGTTATTGGGAAAGTGTCATAAGTGAAAGAATAGAGTGGAAGTGTGTGTAGCGTGACCTAAAGCTGTCTTTGTCTGAAAATATAATGAGCGAGTTGCGGTGGAGAATTGTTCAGAGAACTGTCAAAGTCAGAGTTAATCTTAGAGATTGGGGTTTTAATGTTGTGTCTGATCAATGTGCTGTATGTCAGTGAAGGGAGACTATTGAACATTGTTTTTTGTATTGTAATCGTGTTAAAAGAGCTTGGGTTTGGGTTGAAAGTATTGTGAAAAAATGGTGTAAGGATTTTGTTGTCAACGCAAAGTGTGTATTTTTGGGTCTGTTTAATGTAGCTTTAAGCCGTAAGAAACTTGTGATGTTTGTTGTAGAAACGATGTTGAATGTTATATGGTTATTTAGAAATAGGGCAACATTTCATAATAGTGTTGTTCAGTATCGTGATATTGTACGCAAATGCCGTGCTGATATTGTGTTTCCGTCACACGAAGAACTCCTTGATGCAGTGCTTAAGAGTTTAGGCCAGAATGCTCGCTCGTCCATAAAATGTGTTCAGCAGTCGGCAAATGGCTCGAGCTTCCAAGTCTCTTTCAAGCCGGAGGCGGCTCGCCTTAGGGATCAACTTTTGACTAAAGGAATTTATCTCAAGGGAACTTTTTGTTACTTAACCGAGGCCCAACCGAAGCATAAGGTCATTACGGTGTCCAATCTGCCCTTTGAAATGGGGGATGATTTAATTAAGGACATCTTTAGTCACTATGGAGAAGTGAGAGGTCTAATTCGCAATGTCGACAAGTATAGAATAGAGACAGGAGATAGGCGACTCCTTATGGTTCTCTCTCACCATACTCCCTCAAGAGTCTCTCTTGACCCTTTCCGAGCCCAGGTGCACTATCTTAGTCAGCCCTGTTGCTGCTTCAATTTTAATTGGTGGGGCCATAAGGACCGTAATTGCCCCTTGAAGGACGACTGTGGGAGGTGTGGTAGCAGATCCCATTACATGTTTGCCTGCGAAGAAGACTTTGTCTATCCACCTTCCTTCGCCGTTAATGACCCTCTTCCTGTTTCTTGGGCTCAACACCCGTGTCATTAGAAGGGCGTTGGACGATAATTTAATACGCATCTCAAATGACGAAACCCTTTCTTCCCAAACCATTTTCGGTTCTGTTGATGACCTCTCTGATGATGGACAAACAGAAGTGGTTGTAATGGAGGAATCCAATGAGGAAACTACAGAACAATCCAATGATGAACCAACTCCTGCGGAGGAAGAGGAAATGTCTGAGTCTCCTCAAGACTCACCCTTCCTCTTTCCAAATGCAACTATACAGGACTCTCTCAATGATGCTTCCTTGAATTCTCAAACACCTTCTTCTCTGAATTCTGATCTTTTTTTCGTTGTCTGTTGGGACTCCTCTCTCTTCAGTTTCCTTCAGCCATGTGGTCCAGAACTTTCGGAACCCGCCTCACTCTGCTACAACACACTCGACTGCCCCCTTCACAACCCTCAAGCACCTATCTCATAATACTTCGCCTCTTTCCAAAAATGCAGCGAGCCATGGCGAGTGGAAGGTCGTTCTAACGCTCTGCCGATCTTCGTCAATTCTAATATCAGCCAATGTCATTTAACAAATGGAAGATGGTAAAGGGGCAAGAATAAGAACAAGAGAAGTTTTAAGTTCAACGGACTCTGAAAGCTCATTTTCGTCGCCAAAACAAAAACAACTTAAAATGGCGGATAAAGAAATAACAATTGATGTGCTGTACAAGATTCTAATGGAAATGAAAGAAAACCTAAGTACTCTTTTAAATGATAATAGGGCCCTTAAAAAGGACCTCGACGATGTCAAAGTTTCTCTATCAATGCAAGAGTCAATTAATGATCAGCTCAAGAAGGAGAATGAAAATCTCAAATCTAAAGCAAAAGACCTTCAAAGATCACAGGAAGGCTATGACGCTCAACTCAGAGTCCTGTTTGAGAAAACAGAACAGCTCGAAAACAGAGGCGACGATCTCGAAATGTACACCAGAAAGAGCAGTTTAGAGATCCACGGTGTACCCGAGAAAATACACGAAGACTTGGAGGAAGTGGTGATTAAAGTAGCAGAAAATGCCGGAGTAGAGATCGAGGAAGACGACATTGACATTGTTCATCGTCTCCCTTTCAAACTGAAAGGTATCAGACCAATTTTAGTAAAGTTCATCAGCCACAAAGTCAAATCACAACTCTACTTTGCGCGTCACAAACTAAAAAGAGCTGTATGGAAAAGTGAACTTCTTGAAGATGCAGACCAGGTCTACATAAACGAAAATTTGACCACTTCTAAAAGAAAATTGTTCGCAGAAACAAGAAAAAAAGCACGACAAAACAAGTAGTACAGTGTGTGGACTGTAGACGGGAAGACTTTTGTTAGCAAGGAGAAAGGAGACCGCTCTATAAAGATAAGTTGTTACTCAGACTTAGAGAATATTTTTGTTTAATATTTCTTCTTTATTTCTATTATATAATTAATCTATACGAACCGTACGAAATATCCTTAAACTTAATTTGAATATAAATGCATATTAGATTAACTCAATTAGCTCCTTTTTTATTCTAAATAGAGGTGCTGGTACAGCTTTGTCAATTTCAGTATTATTTAATTCTCTTGGGATTTTGACGGATTCACTCATCTACCTGCATAACTAAAGTCGTATTTGTGTTTCAAAAACGAACCTTTGTTGTCTTGTGTACGTTGTGCTATTAAACATTTCTGTTATGTTACTTGTCGTAAATTGTATTAATGTCTTTCGTGTTTGTATTCTATTATTTGAATTTGGTGTTATTCCACAGAAATATTCAGCAACTTTAGCATTTTCTGTTATTTTATTTGAAACATGGAAAATTTTAATTTTCAAGTAACAACTCTCAATGTCAGGGGAATGCGTAATTGCGTAATCTAAACATGAGGCCTCTAAGGGAATTACTTTCATTCAAGAGACGCATACTACTCCAGAGTGCATGCAAGAATGGAAAAACATTTTTAGAGGAGAAATTTTTATGTCACATGGATCGAATAATAGCAACTCAAGTACGTTAAGGCCTGGGTCAAACCATTAAAAATCGCAAAAATTCAATTAAAAAATTATAAAAAAAAAGGAACACTGATAGAATGTATTTTTCAGAGTAAGGTCATGTTTAATGGGTAGATGCTTAAATATACAGTGTTGGTTATGCTGTAGAGTGATCACGTGATCAGATATATACGTCACAATGTGACATTTTCAGTATGCCCCATTGGATGCCTTTGCATCATAACCAAATCTAATAAGATGCTTTTCATATTAACTTGTGTTAAAGTTTAATACATTTGCCATCCTTTTACAAAGAGGATGAATCATCATACCATTTCTTTGAGGGTCAAAAATAACATTTTGGCTTCAAAGCAGCAAATCCACGTAAAAATGTGCTATAAAAGTTAAAATACGTACTTTCGTCATCCATCCTCATTGCAAATGCGTAGACATATCCCTAGTGTATCTCATATTTGATTATTAATTCGATCGATTTTCATTGAAGTATAATGCGCGATCAAAATATCAAATCCTTACATAACTGTAAGACTTGGCAGCCATGTTGAAAGTTGCGCCGACATAGTAGTGGATTTGATCAGCGGTTGCCGTTAAAAATAGGCAGCTACTTCATGTATGGTTTATTTTAGTGCATTCAAAACACTTTTTCAAAATGGCGGACGAATGAGGTCTTTTCGTCTAAATTTCTGTTTATGGAACATTACTCTAGTTTTATTGCACAAGGACTACTTTAAAGCAAGCAAACCAAAAGGGTGAGCTTTTAGTCAGGTATTTATCCTGCTACTTTCGCAATGTTAGATTTGAATGTGAATAAAGTGAAGAAAATACAATGTTGTGATATCAATTTGTTGTTGCTAACTATTGGTACGTGTGCCACACATTTTTCAAGAAAAAATATGTTTCGACATCCTGCTCCGCTACTAATCCTATTACAGATAAGAAGATAAGACACGTCACAAGACCATTTTGGCGCTATTTTCAAAATTATTTCTACACGAAAGGCGCAATGTACTAGCTCTCTAATAATCGTTCTCAATTCCGTATTCCATAAAACTTATACAATTTGAGATGTCAGGCGGCTTTTGTTCTCCTACTACCTGTGGTTTTGCAAAGGTTGCCGCTATCTATTCAGCAAAGAAAGCCAAATGTTTTGTGAAGGAGAATTACGATCCCGCCAAATCGCCAAAATCACAAGAGGTCGAAGCAAGGTTCGAAGGTTTTTGTAAAGTCTTTGTTGACAACCAAGATGGTTTTAAAATTGATTTTAACACATTCAACAAACGGTTCTTGGCTCTTCAGGCTGTAGTGAGGAAGTGGGATCCGAAGAAAAAGGTAGAGAAGACCAAATTCTTCACTGAGTTCTCGTGTGAGCGATGGTTTGGACTCACTCAGGCAAGGAAGAACGAGCACACATTTGCAAACTGCAAAGGCTGCTATCAAAACTATGCTCCAATCCATGCTTTGTTTCCAGTAAAGAGTCTGGCCCTGAAAAGTAAAGCAAAAGAAAACCCTTTTAGAGTAGCAGCTGAATTAAACTCAAATATTGGCAAAGGAAAAAACACGAAGAAGCCATTAAAAAAACAAGTAATAGCAGCTGCAAGAGAACTTTTTAAAGAACTAAATCCTGTTTTCAATAAATGGGCTGGTATCTCATTAGGAGAGGCCATGTCAAAAGTGCAAGAGGCTAATGTGGAAGTTAAGAAGACTCCAGTTGAAAGAAAGAGTCTAAGACGCAAATTTCTGAGAAGTGTAAAAGAGGATGTGGAAAATAAATGGCAGGAAACATCACTACAAAGGTAAGAGTGCTAATTACTACATGTACCTTACATTCTAATAAGAGTAAATATATGTTGCAGTTATTTTTTTAATATGATATTATTGTGCTATATTTATTTTTCAAATAAGACAATGAGCCAAAAGTGGAAATATGAGATAATAACAATATTGACTTCAAAATATACTTTAATAAAAAGGAGAAATGACATTTGAATATTTAAAAATTAATGTTGTTATTCTCAAATTTCAGATGCCTTGGTAATAGACAGTCATTTGCAAGTCGGCAAAGAGAGAGGCTTTCTGCAACTTTTGAATCAAAGAAGTGTGCAAAGGAAAGAAGAAAGAATGTGATTGCCCAGGAGAAAGCTGGAACAAGAAATAAAAAAAACCACAGTGGGAACATTGAAAACATGATAGATGGTATTGATAAAGATCATTTGATAAATGAGATTAACAGCTATGCAGAGGGCACCATTATTAATTGGTCAGATCTGGCTAGGAGGTACAATGTGTCAAACAAAAAAGGAATCCCAGCAAAGAATGGAGGGCAGATGATACAAGATTTTCTGGTCAACCAGGGGATAAATGTAACAAAATTCAAAAAGCCAATTGCCCATGATAGGGTGCGAAGACAGAAATTAAGAGGTAAAGGGGGTGAGATAAGCCTGCCAACAGCAGAGACAAATGAGTCGCTTAAGAAAACACTTAAGGCAAAGATTATGAAAGGAGAAATATGTGTGGGTGAAATGATTGTTCCCAAAAAGTATGCAAAGCTTGTATTGAATAAAAACAATGAAATCCAGGCTGTAGAATTTACATTGCAAGGTAGAAAAATACCCCTAGATGAAATAAGGAAATTGACATTGGAGAGACAGAAAGAATATGTACACAAGAACCCTGACAACTATTATGAAAATATGACAAGGCTTGATGTTGTTAAGCGCTTAACTGAACTTAATGAGTTTGATGACAGCCAAGGACTTACCACTATGAAAGAGAAATTGAAGTCTCTAGAGAGGACAAGACATCTGATGATATGGCATGACCATTCAACTGTTGCAAACCATGGGCATTTGCTGTTTCTAGTGTCTGTAATTTATGATCCTGCCTTTCACTTGACATCTGCTGAATATAAAGCAAAAACTGGTAAGAACATAGACATTCAAGAGGAAGTGGAACGTCCCCAGGTTTATATCATTGCAAGGTAAATATTTCTATAGTTGTACTGTACATTTAAACTCCTTCAAATTTGAATCATGTACTAAATGATGTTTTGACATGATATATTAACATCATGAGAACATCAAATTTGAGGAACATGTATATATTTTAATAATCAAAATAACCTGGCTTATACTATTAGTGTTAATTTAAATTATTATATAATTCACAGGTGTGCAGACACAGATGTAGAACAGCTGGCATACTGTGAAACAAGGTGTGATTGCCTGAAAAACCTCTCCTCAACAATTAATGTAAAGGAAGGAATTCCAATTACAGACATTATGAGGTTTTGTAAAGGAGATGGCCCTTCCTTACAACTAGAGTGTGGTCAGCAAAGAGGAGGGCATTACTATTGTTCAGGATGTGCTATTCATGCTGATATGACATATGAGCTAGATCATGCCTTTCGCTGTCCTACAGTAACACTGATAGAGAGACAGCAGGTAATACTACAGGGAAAAATTGGCAAAAAGCACTCATTGGCCCTCAACCCTAATCCTTACCAAAACTTGAGCAAAGCTGAACTTGAAAAAGAAGTAAGAGGAAGAGGCCTTGAAGTAGACAACAACTTAAAGCCAGCTCTACAGGAGGCTCTGACTAGTGAGCTGAAAGGAAAGAAAAGAGTTCCTGCCTTGCTCTATCTCACTCCAGAGGCATCACTAGAAAGTATTAATGCTAACAATTATGAAGTTTTGGCATGTGAGCCAATGCATGACATAGCAGGCCACATAAACAACATCCTTCAAGAGCTACCACATCACCTCCCAGAAAAAGAGTCAGCTTTGCTCAAAGAAACCATAGCTCTTGCAGCAGAAGGGAAAGACAAAAAGAGGGCCTGTGATCAACGCTTTACCATAATTGTTGCATCATCACAGATGAGACAGAAGGTCCCAATAAAAGTACAACAGTCATTGGACACCCTTGTTGATATGCAAGAAATATTGTATTCTTCTGAGGATGAACGCTGCCCTCGCCAGATATTAAGATATCACAACCAAAGCTTTCTACATGCAATCCTTTGCTTTGAAGTGCTTGGATACAACCCATGTACGATGACCCGTAGAAAACTATATGGGAAGTATTTCCATGACCTAATCCAGCATGCCCCACTTCAACTGAGGATAACTTCTGGTACCGCAATCAATGCAGAAGATGAGGAACGCTTATTCAATGCTATAAATGGGATAACAAAGTCAACTTCATCAAACCATCCTAACCACATAATTGGCAATGCACTTGTGCGCTTACAAATGGAAGAAGAGTTGAAAGAGCTCAATGAAGGACGTGGATGTTCAGAAGAAAAGAATAAAATTCAAAGAATGGCAGCCAGTCTTCCACAATTTCTTGATACTCTGATACCCCCTTATATTTTACTAAAGTACCCACAACAATGGCAAGCCCATCTTGAAAGAATTTCAGATTTTCTCTGTCCTGGTTCTGAAGGAAAATGGTGGGAGTTTGATGGCAGGAATATTATTTTCCATGATTCAAAATCACAGCCCAGTTCCAGAATAGAAGGACCCTTACTACATCACTTTAGGTCCAGTAATATAAAAAAAGAAGAAGCCTACCTGAAATCATGTTGGTTGAAGTGCTCAGATGAAGATATTTGCATTCCTGCACAATATCTATATCTTCCTGAGAATGCTGATGACCCAAGCAAAGTGACCAAGGTATCAACAGGGTTTCTCCATGCTGACAGTCAAGATGTACCCCAACTCCCTGTATCTGATTTGCATGACCCAGATACCAGCCCAAGTGATCTTGTTTGTACCGAGGATGACAATAATGATGGTTGGGATGACAAAGAGAATGAGGATGAGGTTGTTATCCAAATGACACCCATTTCAGGAGATGAAGAAGTTGCTCACTTAGATGAAGATGATGTAACTCAAAATATTGAGGAAGCTGACCACCAAATGAATGAAGTCCTCTCAGTAGGTACTAGTTGTACAGACTCGTCATCACATCCAGTAAACAATAATCAGCCAAAAGACAAGCCTGAAGAACAAGTTCCATCTGAGCCAATCTTAGTGACTCGTCTTGCAGTTGCTGTTGCTAAAGTGTTGGGACCAATAGATGAAGTAAAAAAGCTTGATCTTCTGAAAACAAAAGCAAAACATTCCCATAGTCAGTCTAATTATGAACAATATATGGGCTGTTTGGTATCTGTTCAAAGCAAAGTTTTACAAAAAAAATCAGTCCTGAAAGAAAGTTTAAAGAGGTGGGAGCAGCAATATTTTGTAAATAACAACTTAAAGTCCCCAACCATAGAAGATATCAAGAAAGACAGTCTTTCGTCTAATTTACTAAAGGGAATAAATACAGCAACACAATTGTTAAAGCACTGGGGTATAAAATTATAATATTATATAAAAATGATAATTGAAAATGTAAATAATCTTTTAAGTCTAAAAGTAATGCAGTCACTTATAACATGAAGGGACAACTATTTTACTATAATATGATAATTATAATTTTTTCCACTCATATTTATGTATATAACGCATTTATCGACACTCTTTGTAAATATATTGTTACGTATAAAAAGGCAGTGCCAGGATTTCTGTAGGTTTATTGGACTTAAAGCTTATAAATAAGCTTTAATCTTACCAAAACTTCTTGGTTGTATGACATAATATCGTTACAAACAAGGCGAAAGAATACTTAATTATGAAGAATAATAAAAGAAAATAAGTCTCTTACTTACCTCGTGTTAAATTCATATATAATTTAACAGCAAATCCCCACATTTTATCAGCAAAAATGATTTTTACATGTACTAAACTGCCACTTGCTTTGATCCTCGTAGCTAGTAATCGACACCAAGCTTCAACTAGTTGCTATGCAACCTATTGTCAACCGCAAAATCGAATACGCGGGCTCATCAATCATGTTCCATATTTAGTCAGCATTGCCTAATAGGGAATGTGTAGGTATTTTCCCGCGATTTCGGAGAAATAAGCGCGAAGGAGTTTATCCTAAATCAAAATCATCACATTCCGTATTTAAAGAAAAAGTCTTTTCATACACAATCAATGGGGAAATTTAGGCCACATACACTAGAAGAGAAGCGTAAGCTTCGCAGTGCTAGACAAAAAAGGAAACGAAAGCAGAAAACGGCTAAGAAACATGATGAAGAAAGACTGAAAACTTTAAAGGCAGTCGAAGAACAGAAACAGCTTACTGCAAAACAGCGGGATGCAGCGCGAGAATTCTATAGAAAATGGAGAGCTAAGTGCGAAGAAAACAAAAAATGAAAGACTTACTGGTTAGAAATCAAAGGAAGGTAAGGGCTACAAAATTTCTCATATATGCTGTTCAGCTAGTATTAGGAAGTGAAATCCATTTGGAGTTAGATAAATTTGTATGTATTGAGAAGTTCATAACAACTCTCCTACCAACCAATCAATGATCATGAAAATTAACTATGAAATAACACACATCAACAGAGTTGATCATTGTTTGTTTATAATAAAGATACATCATTTATTCCCTCACAAACACAGGTACAGTAGTGATGGCATATGAATTATTTATGTTTATAAGCTAATTATTTTTTAAGATTTAATAATGTATATTTGTCATTTGCAGGCTATGAAAAGAATAAAAATTTGTCTAACAATATTTACAACTATATATTTACAGATAAAGCAAACAAATAAGACTCCCATAATAGCAGAATATGGAGCTAACAATATTGATGCAGATGACCTTGTACCCAAAGAGAACCCAATTTGTCTTGGAGAAGGGTCCTATGGCAAATGTTTTCTAAAAAAATATAAGAGACTTGCCATTCAAGTTGTTGAGAAGCAGATGGCTGATGTAGATATTCCTAACCTCATGAAAGAAGTACAGATTATGCAGGCACTTGTACACCCAAATATTCCAACAGTTTTAGGGGTGCAACTAGAGAATAAACCTTATTCAATAATTATGGAGTTTGTTGGAGAAGCAGGTTCTTCGAATTCACTCACTATAAACCGACTTCTACAAGATGTATACAAACTTGGGAAAAAAGAGTGGATCATGATATCATACAATGTAGCTGATGCCTTACATTATATGCACAAAAAAGGGTTTCTTCATTGTGATTTAAAGGGTAATAACATTGTTGTCTCAAATCAAAGAGGGTATCTGATAGACTTTGGTAAAGCCTGTTCAGTAACTGCTCCTTCCTCTAGAAAATACACATCTTTCTACCCTCACATTGCTCCCGAGGTACTTAGTGGCTCGCCTTGTTCCAAACAAAGTGACATCTTCTCATTGGGAACTGTGCTGTCCAAAATTGGAAGTGGCCAGAACATTGATGTAATTTTAGAGATTGGTAAGGATTGTCTGAATAACAGTCCATATAGGCGACCAACACTTGCTGGAATTCTTTCCACTCTAAGTCTTGCAGCACAAACTGAAATTCCATTATAGTTCTAATAGTATTCTAAAGTATGTAGCTTCATAGGTATTTGTAAGGCTTGAGTGTTGAACCATGTCATTAATTGATTAATTACTATGTAGTTTTCTTGCAGTATAGTTTACTATAATTCTTGTAAATTAGTCGTTTTGATGTAGAATTAGCAAGTTCCCATTCCTATACCTATTATCGATTGCACATGCATACACAAGAATAATTTGTTTCACAAACATCAATGACACAGTTGAAGGGTGGAAGCTAATCCTGTTGTCAAGATGATTCGTCTTTTAACAACAGGCTGTCAGGATGACTCGTCCTTTTACAGCTAGCAGAAACCTGAAACAATAACACACAAAAATCAACAAGGACACAAAGAAGGACTTTGCCACGCTATATTTAGCTTTAACTATTAGTATTTATAAATATGCAGTTATATTTGAACGAAACAATGCTTATAAGATGACATTTTTGCAGATAATTAGAATAAAACTTAACTGAACACTTTGGGGGGAGGGATATGTATCGTCTCATGGTTTCATAAATGGTTTTGAATATAGTTATATTTGAGATATTGCTATTTCTCAGTTATAAAGTATCTACGCTTTTTAATGACCAGTTCGTAAACAGTGAAAACGAATTAAATCGTAGTGAGAAAGACACTTCTAAACCGGCTGTGAAATAAAATAAATTGAAATGTATTGAATAATAGACTAGTCTAAAAGACACAAAAGAAGATAATGGACTAAGGTCTACTATATAATGGAATAAGGTCTATTTTACTAAATATTTCACGGGTTTATTGCAATCATTCTAATACACATTACATGTAAAAGCTTGATTTATAACAGCAAACTGCACATGAAAAAGATCAAAGGAGACATTAAAACTCGCTGTAAAATTAATTCGATTTAATACTATGGTTTAGTTTACTTTTAATGGGAAATATTCATAACTTACCTTGATTTCCAACGTGTACATTTATCGTAAGACTCCACGGGAATTCCATAACTATATTATTGAAGCTCTGATCGATCTAACTGGTCGAAGAATTCTGTTATAGCTTGCGGTTCCTGGATTATAGTTACATAAATAATTCCCATAGAACATATTCGGTCCAAATTATGTATTGAGAAAGCTTTTCGGGAAAATAAACAAGTTTAAATCATCCACGATACGATATTTTGTCAGTTTTGAGTTTTGATATGTCGTCGAGCCGTAATGGCGTCGCATTCCAAACGCAAATATTAAACAGATCATTGGGTTCGGTCGCATAGCAACCAAAAGTTTTGCAGGGGGTCTTTTCCAAGGATTAACCCAGGCCTTAATGTAGCTGAGAAAGGAGTAGCGGTGCTAATTGGCGAAAAACTCGATCACAAAATTAAAGAATATATAGTGGATGAGAGAGGTAGATATGTTATTATGTCAGCGCTTATTCAAGGATGTGAATTCGTTTTAATCAACATTTATAAGCCAAATGAAGAAAAATACCAGATAGAAACTTTGAAGGAATTATTCAAAAAATTGAACACTTTAGATATTCCAATGTACACACCAATAATATGGGGCGGAGACTTTAACGTCATTTTCGACACTGAACTAGATGCGTGTGGAGGTAACCCATCTATTAAAGTCAAAACAATAGAAGTTCTTGATACAATTATTTCGGAAGCAGATCTTTGTGATATATGGAGAATCCGAAATCCATTACTTAAACAATACACTTGGAACGGAGTGGCTCAGGGTTTAACGACAAATAAAGACAAGCGTCTATTCCGACGGTTAGATTATTTTTTTATTTCGGATGGTTTACAACCTTTTGTAGACTCTGTGAAGATTATACCAGCTCCATCGACAGACCATTCAGCCGTAACAATAAAACTTAAGTCATTTGAAGGAGGAAAGAGAGGGCCTTCGTTTTGGAAAATGAACAATTCCTTGTTAAAAGAAGAAAACTATGTAAATGGCATAAACGATCTAATTGATAAAGTCTTGTTAGATACAAAAATAGACAATACAACAAGTGCGCAAAGTGTTTGGGAGTTAGCTAAATATGAAATTCGAAAGTTTTCTATAAAATATTCAAAAAAACGTGCAAAAGATTTTAGGTCTAGATACGCAATTCTTGAAAAACAAATCATGGAAATTGAAAGTAAGAAAGATTGGAATCAGAAACAGGACGCACTTCAAAAACATGATACATTAAAAGGAGAATTGAATAAATATAGCGATTATCTAACCGAGGGAGTTATTCTAAGATCTAAAAGCAAATGGTACGAAGAAGGGGAAAAGAGTACGAAATATTTTTTAAATTTGGAAAGAAGAAACAAAGCTAAAACATGTGTTAGGAAAATTCTTAACAATAATAAAGAAATTACAGATTCAAGTGAAATTTTGGAAAATATAGCAAAATATTATAACAATCTATACTCGTTAGGAAGTGACTTGTCCGAACAAGAATGCTATCAATTCTTGATAGATAATGTCAATGTACCACAACTTAAAGCTGAAGAGTCAGGAAGATGTGACGGTCTTCTGACAATGAGCGAATGTTTTATAGCCCTTAAAAAAATGCCCAACTCAAAAACCCCTGGAAATGATGGGCTCACTAAAGAGTTCTATTGCAAGTTTTGGGATAAAATTGGTGCCCTGGTAGTTGATGGTTTTAATGAAAGTTTTGAAAAAGGCAGTCTCTCAACAACACAACGTCAGGCTGTAATAACGCTTATCGAAAAACCAGGCAAAGATTCTAGATATTTAAAAAACTGGAGACCTATTAGCCTAATAAACGTAGATGCTAAGATTTGTAGCAAAGCGCTATCTAATAGACTGGCCGAAATCCTTCCTTCTATCATCCACTCAAATCAAACCGCGTTTGTTAAAGATCGAAATATTGACGAGCCAATTAGACTTATTGAAGATCTGATGGACTATACACTATCTGGAAATCATCCATTGCTACTTTTTGCTGCGGACTTTGAAAAGGCTTTTGATAGTATTCATCACAACTTCATTTGGGCGGCATTGAAATTATTTGGTTTTAGTGAAAACTTTGTGAAATGGATACGCGTTTTATTGAATGATACTAAGAGCTGTGTGCTTAATAACGGTACTGCTTCAGATTTTATTGATATAAAGAGAGGAACAAAACAGGGCGATCCTTTATCACCCTACTTGTTCATTATTGTCATTGAATGTATGGCTGCAATGATTCGGCAAAATGACAACATTCAAGGTATAAATTTCTGAGCTGAAGACGAAAACAAACTAAGAATCACTCTTTTCGCTGATGACACCACGTTTTTTCTAAACAACACACAATCTCTTGCTAACACTTTGGAGGTCTTAAATATTTTTCAAAAGTTCTCAGGCCTTAAGATCAATCGCGAAAAATCTGAAATTGGATGGCTTGGCCCTAAAGCTAAAAATCAACTGACTGAATCAGAATATCAAAATTTAAAATGGATTGACTTACACGAGTCTGGAATGAAAATTCTGGGTATTCATTTCTCTTACAATCAGAGTTATTACAATACTAATAACTTTGAAAGAATATTCGAAAATTTTAAAACAACATTAACTATTTGGAGATGTAGACACTTGACACCGATTGGTAAAATTCAGGTAGTTAAGTCCTTAGGACTGTCTAAACTGACTTATGTGTGCACAAAATTAGGTGCAAAAGACGAATTCATTAATCTCGTTAAAGACGAGATTATTAAATTTGTATGGAACGGTAAGAAAGCAAAAGTTAAATATAACACTCTGATTGGTCCGTATTCTAATGGGGGGTTAAAGCTACCCGATTTTCATAGTATAATCAAAGCAAGCATGTGCAAATGGGCAGTTAGACTACTGGATAACACAAAAAGGACTTGGAAAATTATACCTTTACAAAAACTGAAAAAGATAGGCGGTATAAAATGTATCCGCGAAAACTTTGCTGTCAGTAGAATACCAAAAGATCTGCCAAAATTCTATTCGAATGTTCTAAAAAATTGGGCAGAATTAAGCTATTCTGAGGTAGAAAGCATACAAAGTATTTTAAGGCAGTCCTTGTGGAACAACACTCATATAAAATTCGTATGTGATGTAAAGTACTTGGAATGTTTTTTAAACTGTAATATTTGTTATGTAAAGGATCTTTGGAACCCAAATACAGGTTTTAAGTGGGAAGATGCAAAACAAAAAGGTCTTTCGGACAAGGAGTGGTTTACTTGGTTAGGAATAACAAGGGAAGTAAAAGGTTTTAAAGCCTTTTTCCAATACTATGAAAAAATTGAACACCAAATAGCAATGAAAAATGACTCTGAACAATTCCACCTGACAAAATATGAAAATATAAGAAAAGCACTTTATAATTGAACGTAATTACAGAAATATGCTAAAATTATAATTTAATTAATACTTTCGCATAATTTAAGACAGTTGCTATATTTCTTTTGTAATTTGCTATATCTATTTATTTATTTATTTTTCTGTATCTTATCTGTACTTAATTATTATTTTTGTAATTTATTTGTAATCCTACATACTTTGAATTGAAAAATTAATAATAAAAAAAATTAATAAAAAAAAAAAAAAAAAAAAAAGAGTAGAAGTGTGTGTGGCGTGACCTAAAGCTGTCTTTGTCTGAAAATATAATGAGCGAGTTGCGGTGGAGAATTGTTCAGAGAACTGTCAAAGTCAGAGTTAATCTTAGAGATTGGGGTTTTAATGTTGTGTCTGATCAATGTGCTGTATGTCAGTGAAGGGAGACTATTGAACATTGTTTTTTGTATTGTAATCGTGTTAAAAGAGCTTGGGTTTGGGTTGAAAGTATTGTGAAAAAATGGTGTAAGGATTTTGTTGTCAACGCAAAGTGTGTATTTTTGGGTCTGTTTAATGTAGCTTTAAGCCGTAAGAAACTTGTGATGTTTGTTGTAGAAACGATGTTGAATGTTATATGGTTATTTAGAAATAGGGCAACATTTCATAATAGTGTTGTTCAGTATCGTGATATTGTACGCAAATGCCGTGCTGATATTGTGTTTCCGTCACACGAAGAACTCCTTGATGCAGTGCTTAAGAGTTTAGGCCAGAATGCTCGCTCGTCCATAAAATGTGTTCAGCAGTCGGCAAATGGCTCGAGCTTCCAAGTCTCTTTCAAGCCGGAGGCGGCTCGCCTTAGGGATCAACTTTTGACTAAAGGAATTTATCTCAAGGGAACTTTTTGTTACTTAACCGAGGCCCAACCGAAGCATAAGGTCATTACGGTGTCCAATCTGCCCTTTGAAATGGGGGATGATTTAATTAAGGACATCTTTAGTCACTATGGAGAAGTGAGAGGTCTAATTCGCAATGTCGACAAGTATAGAATAGAGACAGGAGATAGGCGACTCCTTATGGTTCTCTCTCACCATACTCCCTCAAGAGTCTCTCTTGACCCTTTCCGAGCCCAGGTGCACTATCTTAGTCAGCCCTGTTGCTGCTTCAATTTTAATTGGTGGGGCCATAAGGACCGTAATTGCCCCTTGAAGGACGACTGTGGGAGGTGTGGTAGCAGATCCCATTACATGTTTGCCTGCGAAGAAGACTTTGTCTATCCACCTTCCTTCGCCGTTAATGACCCTCTTCCTGTTTCTTGGGCTCAACACCCGTGTCATTAGAAGGGCGTTGGACGATAATTTAATACGCATCTCAAATGACGAAACCCTTTCTTCCCAAACCATTTTCGGTTCTGTTGATGACCTCTCTGATGATGGACAAACAGAAGTGGTTGTAATGGAGGAATCCAATGAGGAAACTACAGAACAATCCAATGATGAACCAACTCCTGCGGAGGAAGAGGAAATGTCTGAGTCTCCTCAAGACTCACCCTTCCTCTTTCCAAATGCAACTATACAGGACTCTCTCAATGATGCTTCCTTGAATTCTCAAACACCTTCTTCTCTGAATTCTGATCTTTTTTTCGTTGTCTGTTGGGACTCCTCTCTCTTCAGTTTCCTTCAGCCATGTGGTCCAGAACTTTCGGAACCCGCCTCACTCTGCTACAACACACTCGACTGCCCCCTTCACAACCCTCAAGCACCTATCTCATAATACTTCGCCTCTTTCCAAAAATGCAGCGAGCCATGGCGAGTGGAAGGTCGTTCTAACGCTCTGCCGATCTTCGTCAATTCTAATATCAGCCAATGTCATTTAACAAATGGAAGATGGTAAAGGGGCAAGAATAAGAACAAGAGAAGTTTTAAGTTCAACGGACTCTGAAAGCTCATTTTCGTCGCCAAAACAAAAACAACTTAAAATGGCGGATAAAGAAATAACAATTGATGTGCTGTACAAGATTCTAATGGAAATGAAAGAAAACCTAAGTACTCTTTTAAATGATAATAGGGCCCTTAAAAAGGACCTCGACGATGTCAAAGTTTCTCTATCAATGCAAGAGTCAATTAATGATCAGCTCAAGAAGGAGAATGAAAATCTCAAATCTAAAGCAAAAGACCTTCAAAGATCACAGGAAGGCTATGACGCTCAACTCAGAGTCCTGTTTGAGAAAACAGAACAGCTCGAAAACAGAGGCGACGATCTCGAAATGTACACCAGAAAGAGCAGTTTAGAGATCCACGGTGTACCCGAGAAAATACACGAAGACTTGGAGGAAGTGGTGATTAAAGTAGCAGAAAATGCCGGAGTAGAGATCGAGGAAGACGACATTGACATTGTTCATCGTCTCCCTTTCAAACTGAAAGGTATCAGACCAATTTTAGTAAAGTTCATCAGCCACAAAGTCAAATCACAACTCTACTTTGCGCGTCACAAACTAAAAAGAGCTGTATGGAAAAGTGAACTTCTTGAAGATGCAGACCAGGTCTACATAAACGAAAATTTGACCACTTCTAAAAGAAAATTGTTCGCAGAAACAAGAAAAAAAGCACGACAAAACAAGTAGTACAGTGTGTGGACTGTAGACGGGAAGACTTTTGTTAGCAAGGAGAAAGGAGACCGCTCTATAAAGATAAGTTGTTACTCAGACTTAGAGAATATTTTTGTTTAATATTTCTTCTTTATTTCTATTATATAATTAATCTATACGAACCGTACGAAATATCCTTAAACTTAATTTGAATATAAATGCATATTAGATTAACTCAATTAGCTCCTTTTTTATTCTAAATAGAGGTGCTGGTACAGCTTTGTCAATTTCAGTATTATTTAATTCTCTTGGGATTTTGACGGATTCACTCATCTACCTGCATAACTAAAGTCGTATTTGTGTTTCAAAAACGAACCTTTGTTGTCTTGTGTACGTTGTGCTATTAAACATTTCTGTTATGTTACTTGTCGTAAATTGTATTAATGTCTTTCGTGTTTGTATTCTATTATTTGAATTTGGTGTTATTCCACAGAAATATTCAGCAACTTTAGCATTTTCTGTTATTTTATTTGAAACATGGAAAATTTTAATTTTCAAGTAACAACTCTCAATGTCAGGGGAATGCGTAATTGCGTAATCTAAACATGAGGCCTCTAAGGGAATTACTTTCATTCAAGAGACGCATACTACTCCAGAGTGCATGCAAGAATGGAAAAACATTTTTAGAGGAGAAATTTTTATGTCACATGGATCGAATAATAGCAACTCAAGTACGTTAAGGCCTGGGTCAAACCATTAAAAATCGCAAAAATTCAATTAAAAAATTATAAAAAAAAAGGAACACTGATAGAATGTATTTTTCAGAGTAAGGTCATGTTTAATGGGTAGATGCTTAAATATACAGTGTTGGTTATGCTGTAGAGTGATCACGTGATCAGATATATACGTCACAATGTGACATTTTCAGTATGCCCCATTGGATGCCTTTGCATCATAACCAAATCTAATAAGATGCTTTTCATATTAACTTGTGTTAAAGTTTAATACATTTGCCATCCTTTTACAAAGAGGATGAATCATCATACCATTTCTTTGAGGGTCAAAAATAACATTTTGGCTTCAAAGCAGCAAATCCACGTAAAAATGTGCTATAAAAGTTAAAATACGTACTTTCGTCATCCATCCTCATTGCAAATGCGTAGACATATCCCTAGTGTATCTCATATTTGATTATTAATTCGATCGATTTTCATTGAAGTATAATGCGCGATCAAAATATCAAATCCTTACATAACTGTAAGACTTGGCAGCCATGTTGAAAGTTGCGCCGACATAGTAGTGGATTTGATCAGCGGTTGCCGTTAAAAATAGGCAGCTACTTCATGTATGGTTTATTTTAGTGCATTCAAAACACTTTTTCAAAATGGCGGACGAATGAGGTCTTTTCGTCTAAATTTCTGTTTATGGAACATTACTCTAGTTTTATTGCACAAGGACTACTTTAAAGCAAGCAAACCAAAAGGGTGAGCTTTTAGTCAGGTATTTATCCTGCTACTTTCGCAATGTTAGATTTGAATGTGAATAAAGTGAAGAAAATACAATGTTGTGATATCAATTTGTTGTTGCTAACTATTGGTACGTGTGCCACACATTTTTCAAGAAAAAATATGTTTCGACATCCTGCTCCGCTACTAATCCTATTACAGATAAGAAGATAAGACACGTCACAAGACCATTTTGGCGCTATTTTCAAAATTATTTCTACACGAAAGGCGCAATGTACTAGCTCTCTAATAATCGTTCTCAATTCCGTATTCCATAAAACTTATACAATTTGAGATGTCAGGCGGCTTTTGTTCTCCTACTACCTGTGGTTTTGCAAAGGTTGCCGCTATCTATTCAGCAAAGAAAGCCAAATGTTTTGTGAAGGAGAATTACGATCCCGCCAAATCGCCAAAATCACAAGAGGTCGAAGCAAGGTTCGAAGGTTTTTGTAAAGTCTTTGTTGACAACCAAGATGGTTTTAAAATTGATTTTAACACATTCAACAAACGGTTCTTGGCTCTTCAGGCTGTAGTGAGGAAGTGGGATCCGAAGAAAAAGGTAGAGAAGACCAAATTCTTCACTGAGTTCTCGTGTGAGCGATGGTTTGGACTCACTCAGGCAAGGAAGAACGAGCACACATTTGCAAACTGCAAAGGCTGCTATCAAAACTATGCTCCAATCCATGCTTTGTTTCCAGTAAAGAGTCTGGCCCTGAAAAGTAAAGCAAAAGAAAACCCTTTTAGAGTAGCAGCTGAATTAAACTCAAATATTGGCAAAGGAAAAAACACGAAGAAGCCATTAAAAAAACAAGTAATAGCAGCTGCAAGAGAACTTTTTAAAGAACTAAATCCTGTTTTCAATAAATGGGCTGGTATCTCATTAGGAGAGGCCATGTCAAAAGTGCAAGAGGCTAATGTGGAAGTTAAGAAGACTCCAGTTGAAAGAAAGAGTCTAAGACGCAAATTTCTGAGAAGTGTAAAAGAGGATGTGGAAAATAAATGGCAGGAAACATCACTACAAAGGTAAGAGTGCTAATTACTACATGTACCTTACATTCTAATAAGAGTAAATATATGTTGCAGTTATTTTTTTAATATGATATTATTGTGCTATATTTATTTTTCAAATAAGACAATGAGCCAAAAGTGGAAATATGAGATAATAACAATATTGACTTCAAAATATACTTTAATAAAAAGGAGAAATGACATTTGAATATTTAAAAATTAATGTTGTTATTCTCAAATTTCAGATGCCTTGGTAATAGACAGTCATTTGCAAGTCGGCAAAGAGAGAGGCTTTCTGCAACTTTTGAATCAAAGAAGTGTGCAAAGGAAAGAAGAAAGAATGTGATTGCCCAGGAGAAAGCTGGAACAAGAAATAAAAAAAACCACAGTGGGAACATTGAAAACATGATAGATGGTATTGATAAAGATCATTTGATAAATGAGATTAACAGCTATGCAGAGGGCACCATTATTAATTGGTCAGATCTGGCTAGGAGGTACAATGTGTCAAACAAAAAAGGAATCCCAGCAAAGAATGGAGGGCAGATGATACAAGATTTTCTGGTCAACCAGGGGATAAATGTAACAAAATTCAAAAAGCCAATTGCCCATGATAGGGTGCGAAGACAGAAATTAAGAGGTAAAGGGGGTGAGATAAGCCTGCCAACAGCAGAGACAAATGAGTCGCTTAAGAAAACACTTAAGGCAAAGATTATGAAAGGAGAAATATGTGTGGGTGAAATGATTGTTCCCAAAAAGTATGCAAAGCTTGTATTGAATAAAAACAATGAAATCCAGGCTGTAGAATTTACATTGCAAGGTAGAAAAATACCCCTAGATGAAATAAGGAAATTGACATTGGAGAGACAGAAAGAATATGTACACAAGAACCCTGACAACTATTATGAAAATATGACAAGGCTTGATGTTGTTAAGCGCTTAACTGAACTTAATGAGTTTGATGACAGCCAAGGACTTACCACTATGAAAGAGAAATTGAAGTCTCTAGAGAGGACAAGACATCTGATGATATGGCATGACCATTCAACTGTTGCAAACCATGGGCATTTGCTGTTTCTAGTGTCTGTAATTTATGATCCTGCCTTTCACTTGACATCTGCTGAATATAAAGCAAAAACTGGTAAGAACATAGACATTCAAGAGGAAGTGGAACGTCCCCAGGTTTATATCATTGCAAGGTAAATATTTCTATAGTTGTACTGTACATTTAAACTCCTTCAAATTTGAATCATGTACTAAATGATGTTTTGACATGATATATTAACATCATGAGAACATCAAATTTGAGGAACATGTATATATTTTAATAATCAAAATAACCTGGCTTATACTATTAGTGTTAATTTAAATTATTATATAATTCACAGGTGTGCAGACACAGATGTAGAACAGCTGGCATACTGTGAAACAAGGTGTGATTGCCTGAAAAACCTCTCCTCAACAATTAATGTAAAGGAAGGAATTCCAATTACAGACATTATGAGGTTTTGTAAAGGAGATGGCCCTTCCTTACAACTAGAGTGTGGTCAGCAAAGAGGAGGGCATTACTATTGTTCAGGATGTGCTATTCATGCTGATATGACATATGAGCTAGATCATGCCTTTCGCTGTCCTACAGTAATGCACCAGTCAAAGTAAAGCCCGACCCCCCCCCACCCCGGGATATGTGGGGCTTTAGTGGGGATTTAGTACGAGTTTAGCAGGTTTTCAGAGCCCGACCATGTGGGGCATTTGTACATTTTGGCGTCCCCACCTAAAGAGGTCGGGCATTAGGTGGGGATTCGTTTTTGTAAAATCCAAGATGGCGGCTATTGTCCCTGCAAAGAGTTCTGGGTAACGGTGCCTCATGGTTTATGGTACTGCGATCTTTGTGCCACAAAATAATTGTTGACATGATTTAAGAAAAAGCATTAAAATTGGAATTCTATACTGATTTTTTTGTATTTTTGATATAAGCGCAGAAAAAATGGGAGTGAGTCATCATTATAGAAACCCTGTTTAGTTTTCAAGTTATGTTGCATGCTCTTTCGCCCTAGGGGGTGGGGCTTTTGACCTCAAATATCTTCCCCATGTGGTGGGGCATTTGTCAGTTTTGGTACGCTGTTCAAAACCAATCCCCACCTATATCCCGGGGTGGGGGGGGGGTCGGGCTTTACTTTGACTGGTGCATAACACTGATAGAGAGACAGCAGGTAATACTACAGGGAAAAATTGGCAAAAAGCACTCATTGGCCCTCAACCCTAATCCTTACCAAAACTTGAGCAAAGCTGAACTTGAAAAAGAAGTAAGAGGAAGAGGCCTTGAAGTAGACAACAACTTAAAGCCAGCTCTACAGGAGGCTCTGACTAGTGAGCTGAAAGGAAAGAAAAGAGTTCCTGCCTTGCTCTATCTCACTCCAGAGGCATCACTAGAAAGTATTAATGCTAACAATTATGAAGTTTTGGCATGTGAGCCAATGCATGACATAGCAGGCCACATAAACAACATCCTTCAAGAGCTACCACATCACCTCCCAGAAAAAGAGTCAGCTTTGCTCAAAGAAACCATAGCTCTTGCAGCAGAAGGGAAAGACAAAAAGAGGGCCTGTGATCAACGCTTTACCATAATTGTTGCATCATCACAGATGAGACAGAAGGTCCCAATAAAAGTACAACAGTTATTGGACACCCTTGTTGATATGCAAGAAATATTGTATTCTTCTGAGGATGAACGCTGCCCTCGCCAGATATTAAGATATCACAACCAAAGCTTTCTACATGCAATCCTTTGCTTTGAAGTGCTTGGATACAACCCATGTACGATGACCCGTAGAAAACTATATGGGAAGTATTTCCATGACCTAATCCAGCATGCCCCACTTCAACTGAGGATAATTTCTGGTACCGCAATCAATGCAGAAGATGAGGAACGCTTATTCAATGCTATAAATGGGATAACAAAGTCAACTTCATCAAACCATCCTAACCACATAATTGGCAATGCACTTGTGCGCTTACAAATGGAAGAAGAGTTGAAAGAGCTCAATGAAGGACGTGGATGTTCAGAAGAAAAGAATAAAATTCAAAGAATGGCAGCCAGTCTTCCACAATTTCTTGATACTCTGATACCCCCTTATATTTTACTAAAGTACCCACAACAATGGCAAGCCCATCTTGAAAGAATTTCAGATTTTCTCTGTCCTGGTTCTGAAGGAAAATGGTGGGAGTTTGATGGCAGGAATATTATTTTCCATGATTCAAAATCACAGCCCAGTTCCAGAATAGAAGGACCCTTACTACATCACTTTAGGTCCAGTAATATAAAAAAAGAAGAAGCCTACCTGAAATCATGTTGGTTGAAGTGCTCAGATGAAGATATTTGCATTCCTGCACAATATCTATATCTTCCTGAGAATGCTGATGACCCAAGCAAAGTGACCAAGGTATCAACAGGGTTTCTCCATGCTGACAGTCAAGATGTACCCCAACTCCCTGTATCTGATTTGCATGACCCAGATACCAGCCCAAGTGATCTTGTTTGTACCGAGGATGACAATAATGATGGTTGGGATGACAAAGAGAATGAGGATGAGGTTGTTATCCAAATGACACCCATTTCAGGAGATGAAGAAGTTGCTCACTTAGATGAAGATGATGTAACTCAAAATATTGAGGAAGCTGACCACCAAATGAATGAAGTCCTCTCAGTAGGTACTAGTTGTACAGACTCGTCATCACATCCAGTAAACAATAATCAGCCAAAAGACAAGCCTGAAGAACAAGTTCCATCTGAGCCAATCTTAGTGACTCGTCTTGCAGTTGCTGTTGCTAAAGTGTTGGGACCAATAGATGAAGTAAAAAAGCTTGATCTTCTGAAAACAAAAGCAAAACATTCCCATAGTCAGTCTAATTATGAACAATATATGGGCTGTTTGGTATCTGTTCAAAGCAAAGTTTTACAAAAAAAATCAGTCCTGAAAGAAAGTTTAAAGAGGTGGGAGCAGCAATATTTTGTAAATAACAACTTAAAGTCCCCAACCATAGAAGATATCAAGAAAGACAGTCTTTCGTCTAATTTACTAAAGGGAATAAATACAGCAACACAATTGTTAAAGCACTGGGGTATAAAATTATAATATTATATAAAAATGATAATTGAAAATGTAAATAATCTTTTAAGTCTAAAAGTAATGCAGTCACTTATAACATGAAGGGACAACTATTTTACTATAATATGATAATTATAATTTTTTCCACTCATATTTATGTATATAACGCATTTATCGACACTCTTTGTAAATATATTGTTACGTATAAAAAGGCAGTGCCAGGATTTCTGTAGGTTTATTGGACTTAAAGCTTATAAATAAGCTTTAATCTTACCAAAACTTCTTGGTTGTATGACATAATATCGTTACAAACAAGGCGAAAGAATACTTAATTATGAAGAATAATAAAAGAAAATAAGTCTCTTACTTACCTCGTGTTAAATTCATATATAATTTAACAGCAAATCCCCACATTTTATCAGCAAAAATGATTTTTACATGTACTAAACTGCCACTTGCTTTGATCCTCGTAGCTAGTAATCGACACCAAGCTTCAACTAGTTGCTATGCAACCTATTGTCAACCGCAAAATCGAATACGCGGGCTCATCAATCATGTTCCATATTTAGTCAGCATTGCCTAATAGGGAATGTGTAGGTATTTTCCCGCGATTTCGGAGAAATAAGCGCGAAGGAGTTTATCCTAAATCAAAATCATCACATTCCGTATTTAAAGAAAAAGTCTTTTCATACACAATCAATGGGGAAATTTAGGCCACATACACTAGAAGAGAAGCGTAAGCTTCGCAGTGCTAGACAAAAAAGAGAACCGAAAGCAGAAAACGGCTAAGAAACATGATGAAGAAAGACTGAAAACTTTAAAGGCAGTCGAAGAACAGAAACAGCTTACTGCAAAACAGCGGGATGCAGCGCGAGAATTCTATAGAAAATGGAGAGCTAAGTGCGAAGAAAACAAAAAAATGAAAGACTTACTGGTTAGAAATCAAAGGAAGGTAAGGGCTACAAAATTTCTTATATATGCTGTTCAGCTAGTATTAGGAAGTGAAATCCATTTGGAGTTAGATAAATTTGTATGTATTGAGAAGTTCATAACAACTCTCCTACCAACCAATCAATGATCATGAAAATTAACTATGAAATAACACACATCAACAGAGTTGATCATTGTTTGTTTATAATAAAGATACATCATTTATTCCCTCACAAACACAGGTACAGTAGTGATGGCATATGAATTATTTATGTTTATAAGCTAATTATTTTTTAAGATTTAATAATGTATATTTGTCATTTGCAGGCTATGAAAAGAATAAAAATTTGTCTAACAATATTTACAACTATATATTTACAGATAAAGCAAACAAATAAGACTCCCATAATAGCAGAATATGGAGCTAACAATATTGATGCAGATGACCTTGTACCCAAAGAGAACCCAATTTGTCTTGGAGAAGGGTCCTATGGCAAATGTTTTCTAAAAAAATATAAGAGACTTGCCATTCAAGTTGTTGAGAAGCAGATGGCTGATGTAGATATTCCTAACCTCATGAAAGAAGTACAGATTATGCGGGCACTTGTACACCCAAATATTCCAACAGTTTTAGGGGTGCAACTAGAGAATAAACCTTATTCAATAATTATGGAGTTTGTTGGAGAAGCAGGTTCTTCGAATTCACTCACTATAAACCGACTTCTACAAGATGTATACAAACTTGGGAAAAAAGAGTGGATCATGATATCATACAATGTAGCTGATGCCTTACATTATATGCACAAAAAAGGGTTTCTTCATTGTGATTTAAAGGGTAATAATATTGTTGTCTCAAATCAAAGAGGGTATCTGATAGACTTTGGTAAAGCCTGTTCAGTAACTGCTCCTCCCTCTAGAAAATACACATCTTTCTACCCTCACATTGCTCCCGAGGTACTTAGTGGCTCGCCTTGTTCCAAACAAAGTGACATCTTCTCATTGGGAACTGTGCTGTCCAAAATTGGAAGTGGCCAGAACATTGATGTAATTTTAGAGATTGGTAAGGATTGTCTGAATAACAGTCCATATAGGCGACCAACACTTGCTGGAATTCTTTCCACTCTAAGTCTTGCAGCACAAACTGAAATTCCATTATAGTTCTAATAGTATTCTAAAGTATGTAGCTTCATAGGTATTTGTAAGGCTTGAGTGTTGAACCATGTCATTAATTGATTAATTACTATGTAGTTTTCTTGCAGTATAGTTTACTATAATTCTTGTAAATTAGTCGTTTTGATGTAGAATTAGCAAGTTCCCATTCCTATACCTATTATCGATTGCACATGCATACACAAGAATAATTTGTTTCACAAACATCAATGACACAGTTGAAGGGTGGAAGCTAATCCTGTTGTCAAGATGATTCGTCTTTTAACAACAGGCTGTCAGGATGACTCGTCCTTTTACAGCTAGCAGAAACCTGAAACAATAACACACAAAAATCAACAAGGACACAAAGAAGGACTTTGCCACGCTATATTTAGCTTTAACTATTAGTATTTATAAATATGCAGTTATATTTGAACGAAACAATGCTTATAAGATGACATTTTTGCAGATAATTAGAATAAAACTTAACTGAACACTTTGGGGGGAGGGATATGTATCGTCTCATGGTTTCATAAATGGTTTTGAATATAGTTATATTTGAGATATTGCTATTTCTCAGTTATAAAGTATCTACGCTTTTTAATGACCAGTTCGTAAACAGTGAAAACGAATTAAATCGTAGTGAGAAAGACACTTCTAAACCGGCTGTGAAATAAAATAAATTGAAATGTATTGAATAATAGACTAGTCTAAAAGACACAAAAGAAGATAATGGAGTAAGGTCTACTATATAATGGAATAAGGTCTATTTTACTAAATATTTCACGGGTTTATTGCAATCATTCTAATACACATTACATGTAAAAGCTTGATTTATAACAGCAAACTGCACATGAAAAAGATCAAAGGAGACATTAAAACTCGCTGTAAAATTAATTCGATTTAATACTATGGTTTAGTTTACTTTTAACGGGAAATATTCATAACTTACCTTGATTTCCAACATGTACATTTATCGTAAGACTCCACGGGAATTCCATAACTATATTATTGAAGCTCTGATCGATCTAACTGGTCGAAGAATTCTGTTATAGCTTGCGGTTCCTGGATTATAGTTACATAAATAATTCCCATAGAACATATTCGGTCCAAATTATGTATTGAGAAAGCTTTTCGGGAAAATAAACAAGTTTAAATCATCCACGATACGATATTTTGTCAGTTTTGAGTTTTGATATGTCGTCGAGCCGTAATGGCGTCGCATTCCAAACGCAAATATTAAACAGATCATTGGGTTCGGTCGCATAGCAACCAAAAGTTTTGCAGGGGGTCTTTTCCAAGGATTAACCCAGGCCTTAATGTAGCTGAGAAAGGAGTAGTGGTGCTAATTGGCGAAAAACTCGATCACAAAATTAAAGAATATATAGTGGATGAGAGAGGTAGATATGTTATTATGTCAGCGCTTATTCAAGGATGTGAATTCGTTTTAATCAACATTTATAAGCCAAATGAAGAAAAATACCAGATAGAAACTTTGAAGGAATTATTCAAAAAATTGAACACTTTAGATATTCCAATGTACACACCAATAATATGGGGCGGAGACTTTAACGTCATTTTCGACACTGAACTAGATGCGTGTGGAGGTAACCCATCTATTAAAGTCAAAACAATAGAAGTTCTTGATACAATTATTTCGGAAGCAGATCTTTGTGATATATGGAGAATCCGAAATCCATTACTTAAACAATACACTTGGAACGGAGTGGCTCAGGGTTTAACGACAAATAAAGACAAGCGTCTATTCCGACGGTTAGATTATTTTTTTATTTCGGATGGTTTACAACCTTTTGTAGACTCTGTGAAGATTATACCAGCTCCATCGACAGACCATTCAGCCGTAACAATAAAACTTAAGTCATTTGAAGGAGGAAAGAGAGGGCCTTCGTTTTGGAAAATGAACAATTCCTTGTTAAAAGAAGAAAACTATGTAAATGGCATAAACGATCTAATTGATAAAGTCTTGTTAGATACAAAAATAGACAATACAACAAGTGCGCAAAGTGTTTGGGAGTTAGCTAAATATGAAATTCGAAAGTTTTCTATAAAATATTCAAAAAAACGTGCAAAAGATTTTAGGTCTAGATACGCAATTCTTGAAAAACAAATCATGGAAATTGAAAGTAAGAAAGATTGGAATCAGAAACAGGACGCACTTCAAAAACATGATACATTAAAAGGAGAATTGAATAAATATAGCGATTATCTAACCGAGGGAGTTATTCTAAGATCTAAAAGCAAATGGTACGAAGAAGGGGAAAAGAGTACGAAATATTTTTTAAATTTGGAAAGAAGAAACAAAGCTAAAACATGTGTTAGGAAAATTCTTAACAATAATAAAGAAATTACAGATTCAAGTGAAATTTTGGAAAATATAGCAAAATATTATAACAATCTATACTCGTTAGGAAGTGACTTGTCCGAACAAGAATGCTATCAATTCTTGATAGATAATGTCAATGTACCACAACTTAAAGCTGAAGAGTCAGGAAGATGTGACGGTCTTCTGACAATGAGCGAATGTTTTATAGCCCTTAAAAAAATGCCCAACTCAAAAACCCCTGGAAATGATGGGCTCACTAAAGAGTTCTATTGCAAGTTTTGGGATAAAATTGGTGCCCTGGTAGTTGATGGTTTTAATGAAAGTTTTGAAAAAGGCAGTCTCTCAACAACACAACGTCAGGCTGTAATAACGCTTATCGAAAAACCAGGCAAAGATTCTAGATATTTAAAAAACTGGAGACCTATTAGCCTAATAAACGTAGATGCTAAGATTTGTAGCAAAGCGCTATCTAATAGACTGGCCGAAATCCTTCCTTCTATCATCCACTCAAATCAAACCGCGTTTGTTAAAGATCGAAGTATTGACGAGCCAATTAGACTTATTGAAGATCTGATGGACTATACACTATCTGGAAATCATCCATTGCTACTTTTTGCTGCGGACTTTGAAAAGGCTTTTGATAGTATTCATCACAACTTCATTTGGGCGGCATTGAAATTATTTGGTTTTAGTGAAAACTTTGTGAAATGGATACGCGTTTTATTGAATGATACTAAGAGCTGTGTGCTTAATAACGGTACTGCTTCAGATTTTATTGATATAAAGAGAGGAACAAAACAGGGCGATCCTTTATCACCCTACTTGTTCATTATTGTCATTGAATGTATGGCTGCAATGATTCGGCAAGATGACAACATTCAAGGTATAAATTTCGGAGCTGAAGACGAAAACAAACTAAAAATCACTCTTTTCGCTGATGACACCACGTTTTTTCTAAACAACACACAATCTCTTGCTAACACTTTGGAGGTCTTAAATATTTTTCAAAAGTTCTCAGGCCTTAAGATCAATCGCGAAAAATCTGAAATTGGATGGCTTGGCCCTAAAGCTAAAAATCAACTGACTGAATCAGAATATCAAAATTTAAAATGGATTGACTTACACGAGTCTGGAATGAAAATTCTGGGTATTCATTTCTCTTACAATCAGAGTTATTACAATACTAATAACTTTGAAAGAATATTCGAAAATTTTAAAACAACATTAACTATTTGGAGATGTAGACACTTGACACCGATTGGTAAAATTCAGGTAGTTAAGTCCTTAGGACTGTCTAAACTGACTTATGTGTGCACAAAATTAGGTGCAAAAGACGAATTCATTAATCTCGTTAAAGACGAGATTATTAAATTTGTATGGAACGGTAAGAAAGCAAAAGTTAAATATAACACTCTGATTGGTCCGTATTCTAATGGGGGGTTAAAGCTACCCGATTTTCATAGTATAATCAAAGCAAGCATGTGCAAATGGGCAGTTAGACTACTGGATAACACAAAAAGGACTTGGAAAATTATACCTTTACAAAAACTGAAAAAGATAGGCGGTATAAAATGTATCCGCGAAAACTTTGCTGTCAGTAGAATACCAAAAGATCTGCCAAAATTCTATTCGAATGTTCTAAAAAATTGGGCAGAATTAAGCTATTCTGAGGTAGAAAGCATACAAAGTATTTTAAGGCAGTCCTTGTGGAACAACACTCATATAAAATTCGTATGTGATGTAAAGTACTTGGAATGTTTTTTAAACTGTAATATTTGTTATGTAAAGGATCTTTGGAACCCAAATACAGGTTTTAAGTGGGAAGATGCAAAACAAAAAGGTCTTTCGGACAAGGAGTGGTTTACTTGGTTAGGAATAACAAGGGAAGTAAAAGGTTTTAAAGCCATTTTCCAATACTATGAAAAAATTGAACACCAAATAGCAATGAAAAATGACTCTGAACAATTCCACCTGACAAAATATGAAAATATAAGAAAAGCACTTTATAATTGAACGTAATTACAGAAATATGCTAAAATTATAATTTAATTAATACTTTCGCATAATTTAAGACAGTTGCTATATTTCTTTTGTAATTTCCTATATCTATTTATTTATTTATTTTTCTGTATCTTATCTGTACTTAATTATTATTTTTGTAATTTATTTGTAATCCTACATACTTTGAATTGAAAATGTAATAATAAAAAAAATTAATAAAAAAAAAAAAAAAAAAAAAGAGTGGAAGTGTGTGTGGCGTGACCTAAAGCTGTCTTTGTCTGAAAATATAATGAGCGAGTTGCGGTGGAGAATTGTTCAGAGAACTGTCAAAGTCAGAGTTAATCTTAGAGATTGGGGTTTTAATGTTGTGTCTGATCAATGTGCTGTATGTCAGTGAAGGGAGACTATTGAACATTGTTTTTTGTATTGTAATCGTGTTAAAAGAGCTTGGGTTTGGGTTGAAAGTATTGTGAAAAAATGGTGTAAGGATTTTGTTGTCAACGCAAAGTGTGTATTTTTGGGTCTGTTTAATGTAGCTTTAAGCCGTAAGAAACTTGTGATGTTTGTTGTAGAAACGATGTTGAATGTTATATGGTTATTTAGAAATAGGGCAACATTTCATAATAGTGTTGTTCAGTATCGTGATATTGTACGCAAATGCCGTGCTGATATTGTGTTTCCGTCACACGAAGAACTCCTTGATGCAGTGCTTAAGAGTTTAGGCCAGAATGCTCGCTCGTCCATAAAATGTGTTCAGCAGTCGGCAAATGGCTCGAGCTTCCAAGTCTCTTTCAAGCCGGAGGCGGCTCGCCTTAGGGATCAACTTTTGACTAAAGGAATTTATCTCAAGGGAACTTTTTGTTACTTAACCGAGGCCCAACCGAAGCATAAGGTCATTACGGTGTCCAATCTGCCCTTTGAAATGGGGGATGATTTAATTAAGGACTTCTTTAGTCACTATGGAGAAGTGAGAGGTCTAATTCGCAATGTCGACAAGTATGGAATAGAGACAGGAGATAGGCGACTTCTTATGGTTCTCTCTCACCATATTCCCTCAAGAGTCTCTCTTGACCCTTTCCGAGCCCAGGTGCGCTATCTTAGTCAGCCCTGTTGCTGCTTCAATTTTAATTGGTGGGGCCATAAGGACCGTAATTGCCCCTTGAAGGACGACTGTGGGAGGTGTGGTAGCAGATCCCATTACATGTTTGCCTGCAAAGAAGACTTTGTCTATCCACCTTCCTTCGCCGTTAATGACCCTCCTCCTGTTTCTTGGGCTCAACACCCCAGTGTCATTAGAAGGGCTTTGGACGATAATTTAATACGCGTCTCAAATGACGAAACCCTTTCTTCCCAAACCATTTTCGGTTCTGTTGATGACCTCTCTGATGATGGACAAACAGAAGTGGTTGTAATGGAGGAATCCAATGAGGAAACTACAGAACAATCCAATGATGAACCAACTCCTGCGGAGGAAGAGGAAATGTCTGAGTCTCCTCAAGACTCACCCTTCCTCTTTCCAAATGCAACTATACAGGACTCTCTCAATGATGCTTCCTTGAATTCTCAAACACCTTCTTCTTCTCTGAATTCTGATCTTTTTTCGTTGTCTGTTGGGACTCCTCTCTCTTCAGTTTCCTTCAGCCATGTGGTCCAGAACTTTCGGAACCCGCCTCGCTCTGCTGCAACACACTCGACTGCCCCCTTCACAACCCTCAAGCGCCTATCTCATAATACTTCGCCTCTTTCCAAAAATGCAAGAAAAGATACCTAATCTGGTTCTCAATTTCTTGATTGTTTTCTTTGCTTTTTGTTATAATTGTATATAATTTAATAATATAATTTAAAATTTCTTTGCCAAAAGTGCAAAGTGTCAAAGATAATAACATAATATACATATACATTCCTTATTGCCAAAAGTTCATTCAATGCATTGTTCGTTTAAAATTGTGTTTGTAACATAACCTCTTGCCAAAAGTGCAGAGAAAGTTAATAATATAAGTATTTAAACCATCTAAACTTAACTTCTCATACCTCAGTATGAAAATTGCCACTTTGAATATCAAGGGCCTTCGAGATCCTCTTAAAAGGGCTTCTTTTCTAATCTGGCTTCTTTCTTTTACTCCTGACATAGTATGCCTTCAGGAGTCACACTGTGTCTCTCAGGAAGAACTTGACTCCTGGTTCAGATACTCCCCATACCTAGCGTATGGCTCCTTCTTCTCTCCCAGATCTGCTGGATCGATGATTGTTATTAGCTTTCCTGCAATGTCACTTATGTTCATTCTATGCCGAATGGTCGCCTTCTTAAACTGAAGCTGGAAATCTGTAGTCAACTGCTTATTCTCACTTGTGTTTATGCACCAAATCATAATCCTGAACGTAACGACTTTTTGAATGAACTTGAGGATCTTCTTGATCCTTGAAGAAGAACAATACCCCCAATTAATTTCTGATTTCTGGAACACATGGCGTCTTCAAAAGCCACAATATATATCACCTCTCCTCTGGTGGGATCTCGGGAAACGCCATGTTAAGGATATCACCATCCAATATTGCTCTAAACGGAAAAGACAAGCTCAGGCTCACGGTGAATCCCTTCAGCAAGATCTCTCCCGTCTCCAAAATCAAGTTAACAATGGTGACATGTCATCTGTCCCTCCACTACAAACTTTAAAAAATAGGCTACTAGATCTAGACCGAGAAGAAGCCACAGCCAGCAAAATAATAGCTAGGGCAAGGTGGATTGAGGAAGGGGAAACCTCTTCTACGTTCTTTTTTCGCCTTGAAAAGAAAAACTGTGCCTCAAAAATGATTGATGCAGCAATGAATGACAATGGCAACATTGTCACAGAAACTAATGATCTCCTATCTGCATGGCGTTCCTTTTATGTCTCCCTCTTTTCCAACACCAAAAGCTACGGTGACAGAACATTTTCATCAGCTGGGCCAAGACTATGGAATAAGCTACCATTGTCGCTTCGTGGTGCCGAATGCTATCAAACTTTTAAAACCGGCCTAAAGACACTCCTTTTTAAACAATATTATTTGTTATGAATATAATTAGCCTCTTAACTTCTATTTTTTCCATCACGAAGCTATTCCTATAAACCGTTCTATTTCTTATAAACTAATTTAACGACTACTTTGCACATTTCGTGATTTATTATTTTATTACTTTTTACATTTTAAATACTAATTTCCGTTTTGACTGATTTGTTTTTCTGATTTAATACACCGAATCGGGATGTGGCGGCTAGTTTGGGTGGCTGTTGTTCCTGACTGTCTGGCCTCGTGTTTTTCACGCGGAAGCTTAAAAGCGTTTTCGCGTGTGTGGGGGGCTGGTCAGTCCGGAGTGGCGGTTGCACAGATTGGTCACCGTATTCCGATTCGGTGTATACGCGTTAATATTTATATTATATATCTTTTCATCGTTTTTATTTCTTATTATTTGTCTACATCATTTTTAGTATTATATTGTTAAAGCATCGAGACCTAGTTAGATGCTTTGAAATAAAATTATATTATTATTATTATTATTATTATTATTATTATTATTATTATTATTATTATTATTATTATTATTATTATTATTATTATTCGTCTCAACCTAATGATGACATTCTTCAAGAAGATTTTCTTGACACCCTTGAACGGGTTCTTCCCTCTGAAGACCGTGAAGCTTGTGAGGGTCTGTTGACAGCTGACGAATGTCTGCAAGCTTTACAGGGCATGGCAAATGGTAAGAATCCTGGCCATGATGGCCTCCCTAAAGAATTTTATGTGCACTTCTGGCCTGTTCTTGGCTCAGATCTCGCTGACACTCTTAATCATGCCTATAATTCTCTCCTTTTATCTTGGTCTCAACATGGAGGCATAATCACTCTCATCCACAAGAAGGGGCCAGGTTATCTTCGGAAAAACTGGCGTCCAGTCTCTCTCTTGTGTACTGACTATAAGATCGCTTCTTGTGCCATTGCTTGTCGTCTGCGTAATGTAATTGCGTCCGTGATTTCTCCTGACCAGACGTGCTCCATTCCTGGTCGCTTCATCGGTGAAAACGTTCGTTTGCTAAGTGATGCTGTCACTTACGCTGACATCCCACACACCCCTTTAGCCCTAGTCTCTTTTGACCAAGAGAAGGCCTTTGACAGGGTGGACTGGTTTTTTCTTCTAGCAATCTTACATAAGATGGGTTTTGGCCCTTCTTTTTGTCGTTGGATCAAGCTCTTCTATACTGGGCCTCGATCTCTGTCTTAGTCAATGGTTTTTTTACCCCATGGTTTACTCTCTCTCGTGGTGTGCGTCAAGGCTGTCCTCTTTCTACTGCTCTTTATGTTATTGTTGCTGTCTCTTGCTTGTAAACTTCGATCGTCACAAACTCTTCGACGTCTGTCTCTTCCAGACCCGAACTCTGAATCTTCCCTCATCTCTCAATATGCAGATGACACTACTCTTCTCTGCACTTCTGATCAGGAAATAGATGAGGTCTTTTCTATCTATCAGCAATATGAATCTGCTACTGGGGCAAAACTTAATATGGATAAATGTAAGGGTCTGTGGTGTGGAACCTGCAGCGGTTGTCAAAACCCCCGTGTCCAGATCCAGTGGTCCTCAGATAACATCACCTGTCTTGGGATTGTAATTGGCCATGGCGACTTGTCTCATGCTAATTGGGATAAGCGCCTTGACTCTTTCTCCAAGATCCTGCATTCCTGGAAGCAGCGAACTCTTTCTCTCTCTGGCAGGGCCCTAGTCCTTAATGGGCTTGCCTTGTCTGGTGTATGGTATTGTGCAACGGTTCTAACAATGCCTGGGTGGGTCTGGCGGGCCATCAGATCAAACTAACATCTTTCTTCTGGTCTGGGAGATACGTCTCCATTTATGAAAAAGTCTTAATGCAACCTCAATCTAGAGGGGGATTTAACCTTGTATCTGTGAAACTGAAGGTACGCGCCCTTCACATCATGTGGGTACGCAGGTTCTTGTCTACCCCAAACAAGTGGTGTGCCTTCTTCTCCTTCTTTTTTCAAAAATACTTTGTTGATAACCTGAAGACAGTACTTGCAGCTCCAGCTCACTATCCTTTTCAACTGCTTCCACCTTTCTATGCTTCTGTTCTAGAATCCTGGGCCCTTATTGGAGGACACCTCTCTACTGGTCATCTTGGTTATGTTGTCCCTAGACCATCTACGGGACAACCTCTTCCAGCCTTAGCTCTTACGACCAAGATGACCTATACAATCCTAGTGGACAAATTCTCTGAACCCCCTGCTTGCATTGCCATTTCAGGACCTCTATTCGGAAACTTGTATTGGAGCGACACATGGGAACAGATCTCCTCTTTCCCGCTTGATCGCAAAACTCGCGATCATGCGTGGAAAGTAGCCCATGGTGTGCTGTATACTGTGGAATGACTTAATAATGCGGGATGTCAGCTTGACCCTTCTTGTTTTTGCAACACTGCTATCGAAACTCCTATGCATCTGTTTTTTCACTGTCCTTTTATACAAGTCCTGTTGCTGTGGGCTCAGTCTCTTTTTCTGCTTGTAACTCCCCTTTCACCATCCTTACAACTTCGTCATCTCCTTTTTAGTTATAACCACGATGAACGTGAGATTGTACCTCTGTCTTTTTCTACATGCTATCTCTAACTAAATATTTTGTTTGGTTGTCTCGTAACGACTACCGCTTCAATGATGCACAACCTGACCAAGATACTGTTCGTTCTTGTGTCATTGCTCGCCTCAACCTTCATCTTCTCTCTTTTTCAAAGCGTTTCAAATCCCCAACGAAACGCCGCTTCTTTAACCGGTCCTGGAACGTCCTTGGGAAATTTTCCCCCAACATTAAAACTCTCACATTCTAATCACTTCTTCTCTTTCCATACTCTGCATCTAAAGTTCCCTCTTTCATTTCCTTCTGAATATATGTATTATTGGTTTTTTTGTCATTGAAAAAATATAAAATACCTAAAAATAAATCAATGTTGTATAAATTTTAGTTCTTATGCTTCATACAGTGCTTGACCCTGTATGAACCATCCTCTTTCATTTGTTGTTGTTTTGTAATAATTTGTGATTGTAGTAACTCTTTGGTCAAGAGGGGGCAGGATTCATAACCCTGGCGTGCGGTTGGCGTCCTAGTAGGACCACCCCTAGCTCGTGATCATCATGCTGACTTATTTGCACACCCCGAGTCACTGATGTTGAAGTAAAAAGAAAAAGATCAAGTGTATTATCTGTTCTTATTTTCAGCTTACTCACTTGATTAGCCAAAAGCCGAGTTTACCTCTTTCACAAGTAGTGTTTTTTCAATTTATCATATCTCATAATGCCTCCATTTCGAGCATCACGGACAGTTCGCCTCCAAATCCCTAAAGGCGAGGATCGCGTGACAGTCATTGCTGTTCTTTGCTCTCTACGTGCACCAGAGTACGAGCTCGTGGGAGCCCAAACCTGCCCTGGTGGACACGCCATCGATATCGTGTTCAAAACAGAAGAAGGCGCAGAAGTATGCGAACAACGTGGCATTGACCTTTTCCACACCAACTTTTCTGTGGCCTCCATCGCCATCCCACATACCTACGTGTCGGTATTCCTTCCAATCGAGTACCCAGACACAGATCTCCGGGCTCTCCTATGCCGGTATCGTGAAGTGCGTAGCATACGCAGACTTCACTTCAAAGACGAGGGCCTTCGAGAGCTCGAGACTGGGGTCCGCATGGTTGATTTCTCGAAGCTGGAGAAACCTCTACTGTACAGGATGTCCATGGCAGGTTTCTCATTCGGCTTCAAATACACGGGGTAACCCGAGAGTTGCCTGAGATGCTCGTCACTGGACCATACAGTGAAATCCTGTCCACTCCAGTGTTGACGAAAAGGAATCAACCACACACAAGAACGAACCAAACCGGCTTGGAACCAAAGCCAAAATATCGAGTCTAAGGAGACTCCCAACACTCCAGAAAGCAATCCCAACGAACAACAGGAAAACCAAGCCATGGACAGCAACACCATCGCCACAACCACTGTCGTTTCCTCATCACAGGCGACTGAACTTCAACACGCCCCACAGCGAGGGACCACGAAACGGGATCGGGAGACGGATCCCGCGACCCCCAACTCACCAACAAAGTCTTCTGCATCAAAGAAAGTGTGTAAGATTGAGCCACACGGGCAATTCGTACTTGATCTTACCAACACAGGGCACTCCGGATGCACCAGGCGTTTGATAAATCTATCTTGGCCAAGGCTCTCGCTCTCCTCGCCAGGAAACAACACAGTCCATACACTGAAGCACGAGCCAACGAGGCCCGCATCGTGGACGATCCAATCGTTAGTCGCTGGCAGACTATGGACAAACTCACAGCTGAATCTGCTTCAGATAAGCTACTTCATTTATTCAATACTCAATTCAAATCATCATATGTCAAAGACAACTGATTCTGTTTTTTTAACAATGATTTTTAATCTTTATCTATTTTTAATGGTCACAATGGCAGTCTCGTTCTGTTCGATCAATGTCAATGGCATGCACGAGGCTGCTAAACGTGCTAAAATTTTAAACGTGCTAAACTCTTTGAGTGAACAGAATCGCGACATCACGTTCGTGCAGGAAGCCCACATTTCGGACTCAACAGAAGCCCTATCATGGGAAACAAATTGGGGAGGGAAGGCTTTCTGGAGCTACTGCTCGAACCACGCTCGTGGGGTCGGGATTTTGTTCAAAGAAAATTTCGAGTTCAAGTTTCTCGGCCTCAAGCATGACCCTTACGGCCGGATGTTGAGTGTCATGCTTGAGATCGAGAACTTTCAACTCCAATTGATCTCCATCTACATGCTGAATGCCTCCGCCGATAGAGTTTCCTTCTTTAATCGGATGTGGGAACACTCTTATGCTGGGGTACCGGCGATTGTGGCTGGAGATTTCAATTGTATTTTGAACCTGTCCATAGACAAATGGGGAGGCGATCCAAGGTCTGGCGATGCAGGCGAGCGCGTGTTACGTGACTATTTGTCTGGCTTTCGTGGCATAGATTTGTTCCGTTTTCTGCATCCCCAGAGCACGGAAACAACATATTTTAGACCTGACGGTTCTCTGGGGTCCAGAATAGACCGAATTTATGTCCCCAAGGTTTTGGCGAGTCAAGCGTGTAAGTGCCTGATTAAGCCTTTCCCGTTCTCAGACCATGCTTGTGTAGGGGAAGGTACAATTGCTGGACCCCTCATGTGGACCCCTCATATGGACCCCTATATGGACCCTCATATGGACCCCCTTAGGAACCTTGTATTTTGATTTGCACCACAATATAATCGTTTTTATATAGTAATTATGTAGCATATCTGGGTATGTTCCTTAGCAAAAATTACAAACAGGATACAGTTCGTTCATTGTTAATGAAAAAATCCAATAGACTTATCAGTGGACTAGAATTATAGAGTTTTCACAGCACCTCTAAACGCCAAAGCCGCAATAATATTTTCTGTACCAATAACATTTAATGCTCTTGACTTAAAAAAAGATAAATAAGTTAATAAAATCCAGAACCAAAGGATTGTCGATTGCAATAAACACGCTAGGTAAAATGTCAATGAACATAAACCGGAAATGACTGTAAAAAAAGAAGTCACGTATAGTTCCCTACCAAGGTGATAATATGTCAATTATCGTAAACCAGAAGTGACTTTATATCATATTCTGTAAGTTACAGATGCGAGAGTAACAAATCAAAAATCTTTAACAGTCGATGCACTTGCGTTTACAGCTTTTTGTCCTTGCTACAAATGTTTTTATCTCTTCTGTGCTTAATTTACAATATTGAAAGTGTTTGATATTCCAATCTTACTGTAATGGAATGTATGTACGCTAAAGTTGTCAGAAGTAATTCTTCCTCTGACGAATTTTGTGAAGAGGTTTGTTATCAACAGTATCAGCGAGAAGAAGAAGACGACACAATCATTATTGCGGTGAAAAACTCGCTTGAAGATGTTAAGGTAATATATTTTCCACTTCTTCAGTTTGGTTGTGTCAATAAAAATAGACGTGCCAATGATTCTTGACTTCTCTCTTTGTCATAACAATGATTCTGATGATAGTGATCATGAACTGGAATCAGCCACTCCGGGATTTGGTAACTCTAAAGCTACTTCGAAAAGGCGTTTCAAGGTAAAAATATTCATAATCTTATAGAGTTTTTAGTCATATTCTTATCCATTCATGAGTGATATTCACAATTCCGACAAGGACATTTGAATCTTGGGAAGAAGAAGACCACCAACCAGGTGTAAGTTTACACCCACCAGGCTCATTTTCCTATTCGCGGGTAAGAATTCACGAATTCACCTTGAAAAAAGTTTCTAGTTGATCATAAGTCTTGCAGTGTTACACATTAATTAGCCGATTTGTCCGATAGACCTAGTGTCACACACTATCAGTATCAATGTGCTGACGTTTTGTTTGATCCAAAAACCTTTATTTATTTGGTTAATATTTATTTTTTACGCAGATAAAGCAATGACCTCTTGTATTTGTTAACTTTAAAAGTGTTATAAAATTGAATTTTTTTTGCCGGCCTTGTTTCCAGATTAAGTTGGACAGTGGTATCATTGATTTGACATCGAGTCCCTCCCCAGTGAAAAAGAGGTAAACAGAAAGAAGGTATTTATAATAAACCACCAAAAAATGTATTGAAACGGTTATCAATTTACAGTTTTTAAAATCAATAACCTATAATTTATTTTGATTTACAGGTCTAAACCAGGAAAACGAGCGTCCCCTTCAAGGCAGTCTTCAAAATCCGCCACTCATGACATCATTGAAGACATTTTGCAGGCCCTTGAATCGTCATCCCTGGAAAATACTCCAACAAAAGCTATGCCTGAGAAAACCCATCCAAAAATCCAAAAGAAAAGGTACAAAAAAAGGTACTTGATACAACATTGTAATTTTACATTGTAAATAGTAGTTTAGTTATTTTTATTGTGTTCCACTAGAACACATGAAAATTCATAATATAGAGCAAGCTGGTTGCTGTATATTTACTTTTTTCGAATTAATGATACTCAATACTCTATGGTCTTGGAATACATATTCAATATACCATATATTTCAAATTAGGAATGGATCAAAGTGGTTTTGCAAAATCTCAAAAATTTCAATTGTAATCCTTGTTTCTATTTTTCTCACGTCCTTAGTTTTACGGAAGACGAAACGAAATTTAGCAGCAAAGCCGTTGACAACATAACGGCAATCAAAGCTCTCCTGAATAGAAGCATTAGGCAGTCAGATATACTATCCATATTGCCACCAGGCAACAATGTTTGCCAAAATCGTGTGGTATATGTCGATCTCAGTGCCATTAAAAACGACTGGCAAGATGACCATCGGTGGAAATGTACCTCTGCACCAAAGCCGAAAAAATACAACGTTAGCTATAACGATAATGGTGATATGGAGGTAGACCCTACAGATTCCACTAATTCCTATCTGGTAAAAAGGCATCATTACATACATCATTCAGCGCCTGATTTTCACCGCTTGATCCTTACAATAAATGAACCAGATGGAAATACATTTCCCTTGGCACTTGTTCAGTACAGATTCGATAATGAACCGCACATGGTTCATAATAATCCTCACGGGAACTCGAAAAAAGACGTCCCATTCATTCCAACTAAAAAAAGCACGATCACCAAACTCACCGAAGAATTGCAAAGGCAAAAAAGTGTCAAGCGTGCCATTTTTAGAGTTGAAAGGTCGAAAAACAGTATGATGGCCTCATCACAGTCATCTCTTCCAAGAAATGAGCGGCAAGGAAAATATCTAAAAAGTAAGATAGATCCAAAATCATCGGACCCTGTTTCATTTCTCCTGTTAATGCAACATGAGGAGCAAGAGAAATTCTTACGCGAAATAACTTTTCAAGATAACCAGATAGCCTAATGTTATATTATTCAATGACAAACAAATTACCGACATCAAAAGATTTTGTACAAATGATGAAGGTCGCAATTCACCATTTTGCGTGGACATGACCTTTAATATGGGAAACTTCTACGTTGTGGTCACAACATATAGACACTTGCAGCTAAAAAATAGAACAGAAAAATAGCCAGTTATGGTTGGGCCAGTGATGATATGTACCAAAAAAACACGACAAAGTTATCAACGATTGTTCCAAAGCATGGTGTCAGAGTGCCCTCAATTAAGAAATGAGTTAAAAGCGTATGGTTCAGATGTCGAGGAGGCAATTATTCGGTCACTGGGATTTCAATTCCCATTTGCAATGGGGTTCCTGTGCCACACTCATGTCTTGAGAAATATCGAAAGGAAAATCAAGACAGAGATGCACTTATCAGATAATTACTACAAGACAGTATCCAAAGACATTTTTGGCAGTAAAGAATCAGAAGGACTAGTTGACTGTAAGAACCGCAATGACTATGATTTAAGTGTGTCGAAATTGAAAGTAAAATGGGACAGACTTGAAAGAGAAGAAAGACGTGTTAAAAAAAATGCCATCTGAGCCGAAATTTTTCTCATATTTTGACAAAAACAAAAAAGAGGCATTATACAATCATTGCAGGCCACACCTTTTAGGTGAAACGGGAATCGCTGACGAAATGTTTGACAATAATTGCCCTGAAAGTATAAATGCGGCTTTAAAGAGGTGGAACGACCACGGAAAAGAGGATATATCTCGAGTCGTTCAAGATATCAAGGATTTTATTGCAAAGCAGCAACATGACGTCAGCAAAGCTTTTACTGGAATGTCTGGACCATACGAGGTTAAGCCCGAATACAAAGACCACTTGTCAAAGGAGAACTTAAAATCAAGAAAAAAAAATGACTTTCCTCAAAGTTGTTCTTTTTCCAGCTGCTTTTCCTGTCAACTTATATAGTCTCTTCGCAATGAAACAGGCTCATGTATAATTGGTCAGCTGTATACTAAATTTGAATAGTTGCCTTGGTTACATGGTTTGTAAGTTACAAAATTCAAGATGGCGGACGAAGTAGGAAAAAGGCATTAGTTTTAGATTTTGAGGCCATAATCGGCAAAAACAGTGGATTATTCAACATTTTTTTGAAAATTTTCATAGAGAAATTCTTAAACTACATAGGTATGAAAACATTTTCCATGTTTTTAAATTGTGAACTAATAATCACGCAATTATACATGTAAGTAACATCAAGTTCAAATTTGTAACATGTCGATTTCATTTTAAAAGCAGTATTGATATTTGCAAATTCAGTGTAATGGTTTTTAGTTCATCAATAAATAACTACTTATTGTGTGAATCTGGTTAATGATTATTGATAATGTATCGCAAATTTTAGCGGGAAGTTCAAGGCGTGTAAACTAGTACTTCATCTAACGATCTTCCAACGAGATCCACTCTTTTATGTACAAATATATTTTTCGAGAGGCTTAAACACGGTAATTTATCAACAACTTAGTGCTTCTAAAGGTTTGCAGAAGTAGCTGGCAATGTCAGGGACATTTTTATGTCCTATTTCTTGCGGATTTCCAAAGTTGCTGCTTTGGAAATCGCGAGAGGGATTGCATTGCCAAGGGAAGAAAGAGAAAGTGCAACCAAGTACCGAGCACGTTTGAAGACTGAGCAATATAAGAAGTTCTCAAGCACCTTTTTGCTTGACAATGGGGACAGATTTGCAAATCTGATTTTACAAATTTCCATAAGAAGTTGTCAGCATTAAGAGAGAAAGTCAATAAGTGGAATGTAAAGAAACTGGAAGGAAAATCGAAATATCTTGATGCCTTCTCCCTCAAGAATTGGATGAGTCTTACAGAATCTAGGAAAAAAGAACATAGTCTTGCCAACTGCAAAGGTAGTGCAGTCCGATATTGTAATGTACAGGCACATTTACCAGTGAAATCACCCCTACTAAAGGCTAAGGCAATGAGTAACCCTGTGTTTATTGCTGGAAGTGCTGCACAAAAATTGGACAACACAACCCCTCCAACTAAACCCCTGCAGAAGGACATAAAGACAGCTGCCAAGGAAATGTATGACAAAATTGATAGTGTGCTTGAGAAAAGGTTCAAGACAAGTTTTGCAGAGGCTCTATCAAAAGTTACGGAGTTGAACATCCAACACAAATCTAAAAATGACAGACGTAGAGAAAGAAGAAACCACTACAAGCAAAATAAAGAGCACACTGAAAAGCAAATGAAGGAAACTGCATTCCTAAGGTGGGCAAAACATATTTTGATTTCTCTAAATTATATCTAATAAGCACTTCAGTTATTCATTAATAGGGTTGTTCTTTAAAAAAGAAACAAAACAACAGCCACATAATGCACTTTTGAATGCTTTTCAAAGTGCTCATAGTATACTTCTACCAAAAAATTAAATGCTCATACATGTATAATTATACCCTGAAAAAAATTAACCTTCAACCAAAAAAGGGGGTTTTATTTTATTTGCATCTGTCAGAAGCCATTTACAATAATACTGTACAATAGAATATCCATTTTTTTAAATTGATTTTCACATGTTCTCTAAATTTTTTCTACTAGACGTTATGGAAGTGGACAGTCACTGAATGGATGGGATCGAGCATGGAGGGCACTTTCATTTGAAACCAAAGAGGCTGCAAAAGAAAGAAGAGATGAAATCAAATATAGCCAGCCAGTAAAGAAACCTAAAAATCATGTTGAAATTTTTGACAACATTAACTGGGATAAGAAGCACTTATGGCAGAAATCCTAAGTTATGAAGAAAACCACAAGATCAACTGGAGTGAGCTGACCACTAGATATAACTTAAGTAACAAATCTGGTAATTTAGCAACAAATGGTGGGCAAATTATCAAAGAATGGCTCATCTCTGAAAACATTGATGTGGAAAAGTTCTCAACTAAAAGAAGATGTGATAATAGCCCAAGGATCAGACGTAAAAAAAGAAAAGGACAAGGTGGGGAAATAAGTATTCCTGTAGAAGTGGATCAAAAAGAGCTGCGAAAACAGTTAAAGGAAAAGCTGGAAACAAAGGAATATACAATTGGGGAAATGATTGTGCCTCGTCAGGTAAATAGTAAAAAGAAAATGTGAAAATCCTAAATAAATACTGTTCACCTCTTAAGAAAATATATTTAAATATTTTTCGTGATAACTAATTAAGATCTTACTTTTTTCCTAGTATGAAAAACTGGTACTTACTAAAGATCTTCAAATCAAAAAGGTCCAATTCTCTACAGAAGGCAGGAAAGTGAACCTGAGAGAGATAAGAGAAAACATGCTTAGAGCAACGAGTGATCAAGATATCAATAACATGAGCAAAGAGCAACTTCAGGGTGAGCTGGAAAGAATAAATTAACTTAATGGAATAGACACTAATGACATTTTTTAAATGAAAGAAAAACTTAAGGAAGTAGAAAGAACAAGACATCTGATGGTTTGGTTAGACAACTCAACTGTGGCAAACTCAGGGTACCTAGTTTGTTTGATTACTTGTTTGTATGACCCTGCTGTGTTTTACACTGATGAGGAATACAAGAAGGCATTTGGCAGGAATGTTAATATACAGCAAATAATTGAAGAACCAGAGCTTCACTTCATTGCCAGATGTGGAAGTTCAGACAATGAACTACTATTATATAGTGAAGAAAGATTGAAGTGCATTGCTGAGCTTAAGAATAACTGTACTGAAAAGGTTACAAATATTCAGTTTACTGATAAACTGAGGTTTTGCCATGGCGATATGCCTCTGCGTGCCTTTGAAGCTGGCCAACAGAAGGGTGGTAACTACTTTTGTTCAGCTTGTGGCATTCATTGTGACATGGTCTACAGCATAGACCATGCTTTAAATTGCAACTTTGTCAGCCTGAAGGAGAGACAGAACATAATATTGCAAGGGGCAGTGGCAAGAAGGAATGCAATGCAGAAAAAACCTAAGCCCTTTGATGGCCTTTCCAAAAAAGAGCTAGAGGATGAGTTGACTTCAAGGCAAATATATGACGGAAAAACAAAACAAGACCTGAAAGATCTACTAAAAGAGTCCCTGCAGGGAAAGCAACGAGTTCCTGCACTCTTTATCAACAATCCACAAGCATCATTCTCTGATTTTGGCCTTGACAGATATGAAATCCTACCCTGTGAACCACTTCATGACCTTGGTCACCATATTGAGAACTTTTTCACAGAGTTCCCCAAACACCTATCTACTGAAGAAACTAAAGTACTCGAGGAGGCAGTTTCATTGAGCTTGGCAGGCAAGGAAAGCAAACGATGTGTTGACTATAGAGTGGCTTTGATTAAGACTTCCAGTATTGCTCACCAGTCAAGAATAATATCACAGGAAGTATTGAAAGCTATTGACACTGTGGTTGAGATGCAGAGAATTTTATACTCTGATGACAAGAGCCGCTCTCCTGCTCACATCCTAAGGTACTATAACCAGGCATGGTACCATTCAATACTGCTGCATGATTCTATTGTCAATGATTCAAAAAAGTTGACACTGAGGAAAATGTTTGGTGTGTACTTCCACAATCTAAGTGCACACGCAGGTGATATGTTGAGGATCATATCTGGTCAATCAACAAATGCAGAAAGGCAAGAGAGAATCTTTAACAGCATCAAGAGGATAACCAAACAAACCAGAAACTGCCATCCTGGGCACATTATCCCCAACTTATTCATACGGCTTCAGGCTGAGAAAGAACTGGGTCTACAAGGAAATGACTCTGGGCGGCAGCAAGCTCAAGTTAGTAACCTTGCCAAATGTCTACCCATACCAAAGAATACAGTTATCCCTCTTGCCATCATCAGGAAACACTCAAGAGAGTGGCAAGCTCATCTTCAGCATATAAGTGATTTCTTACTAGAGGGTGAGGGGGTTTGGTGGGGGTACACAGAAGATGGGGTTGAGTTTCATGTCACCAAACACCCTGATCCTTTAGAAAGGGGTCCACAGCTGCATCATTTCAGATCTCAAACCCTAACCCAAGAAGAAAACTACCTGAAGAGGTGTTGGAGTATGTGCCTTGTAGAAAAGAAAGTCATTTCCCTGCACATCATCAGGATTGATCAGCAAGATGGGTCAACAAAGAGAATTTACACCCCATACTTAGGTGATGCTGTTCCCAATGAGCCTGTGCCTGAGCCAAATGAGCCTGCACCTGAGCCGCATGAGCCTGTGCCTGAGCAGCATGAGCCTGTACCTGAGCCAAATGAGCCTGCGCCTGAGCCGCATGAGCCTGTGCCTGAGCCAAATGAGCCTGAGCCTGAGCCAAATGAGCCTGTGCCTGAGCCACATGAGCCTGTGGAAGAGGTACTAGAAGTTTATCCTGCTCCTGATGAAGTCATTAATCTAAGAGACAGGGACCCTTTTCAAGAGCAGAAAACTACAGAACATACTCACCAGAAAATGACCTCTCAAGACCAAGCGCATGAATATGTTCTAAAAAGCAGTCTTTGCAAAGCTATGCGAGTACTTCTTGGACCATCAAAAAAACTAGAAACTCTTGATAAGAAGCACTTACATCTGAAAGGGCTGAAACAGATTAAAAAAAGAGATGAGGAACAAGAACAAAGCTATAACAAAGATTTAGCACACATACAAGTAAAAGTTCTGGCAGACACTAGAAAGGTCCAAGCCATGCGTGTAGAATGGGAAAAGTTATATACAATAAATAATGGACTGGTAGCACCATCGACAGAACTAACGAAGTCTGACGAAACCGCTTCATGCTTATTAAAGAAAATTAAATATGCTAGAGCTCTTCTAAGCGAGTGGAAAATAGATTTCTGTTCATGATCAATCACTGCATATATGCTACAGTATTGCGTAAGGACAATTTTTATCATAATAATACTTAAGCTTAAGTCTTAAATATGTAAGCTTAATATTGTAATTTTATTTTGTTTATTTTCCTTTATTTTTCTATTCCTAAAAAATATCAAGAGTCTACCATACATAAGCTTTGAATGTTCTAAGCACAAATGTACAGTATTAGAAAAAGGATTTTTAAATTATAAGTTTTTAGGCTTCAGTTGGGCTCGAAAGAAAATTGAGCTAATTTTTATTAATTTTTATTCCGAAATTAACAAAATTCATACAAAAATGTAATTCTAAATTATCAATAAAAGGAATATGAGAGATCGTCGGTTGCCAATTAGAATCGGATTTCATTTTTTAAAAATAGTTTGATGTGAGAGATTAAGTCTGTCGAAAATACCAATCCCTGTTGGTCCTTAGATTTTATGGGCTGAAATAATTCAACTATTTCTTTTGGATAGCTAGGTAAAATCAGCAAAACTTGTGAAAATATAGTACTTATAACCGCCATCTTGGATTTGCTTTGATTTCTTCGGCACCTTGAACTATACTGTTGCCATGGCAAATTAGTACCCAGGATCCCCTCGCCAAAAACTTAGCTGGGGGTCAAAATGTAACCAAGAGCCTTGCCTTAATGGTGCTGAGATGTGAATGATTCTCTGTCTTTACTTTGACCTTAATGAGGGAGCCAGTAATTAATGAGATCTCTCTCAAATTTAATTAAAAACAGAAAGAAAATATTATAGTTCTGGACCTTCCTTCATGATATTTTGCTCAACCTCGTCCAATAATAGATTTGATAGGTAGTTTCGAGTTAGGAGTGGAATACTCCCTTTTCGAGTTCCAAACGTTCATTTGGAGAACCGCTGACGAAGCTTGCGGGCGGATTGGAAACGAGGCTAACACAGCGTACTTTGTGTAGTTTCCCTAGCAAATTGTTGATTACAACTATATACATGTCTTCAAACGATAAATTTAACAATCTAAACCAATTCAAATCCACAAACGACCTAAGAAAACTCAAAGTAGAAGAGCTGAAGGCGATCTTGAGGAACTTTGGCGAACCATCAAGCGGAAAAAAGGACGATCTTGTCCTACGTTACTTCGTTCTTGTTGAACGATCGAAAGCTGGCCCTTTGACTGACACAAACAACGATCCTTTGCCTTCTACCAGTTATACAGCTGATGTTACTTATGAAGTAATCATCCGAGAGGCCAACAATTGTGTGTGGAGAAAAGATCTCAGAGAACTACCAGCGTTTACGTTCGTTCAGCTCTATGATTACCTGGTGAAGAAGACATCAAAGTACAACGACCTCGATGTGTCAAATAGCGCGGGATACAAAAAGTTGAAGACTTTTTTAAAGAAGGTCACATCAAGGATCTCCAGCTTTGCCAAAAAGACAATAATGTTTATGTTAAGGCAGAAGTTCTGGCCTCTATGAAGTCAGAAAAATACAGGTCAGTTTTGGTTTTCAACAGAACCACCAACGACATAGTAAGGGCATCATGCAAGTGTCCTGCAGGGTAAGTAAGAATTTCTAAAACCTAAAATACCCCATCTTTATGCTATTTTTGTTTAACTTAATAGAGATAAGTTTTGATCTTCTTTTTTTCCTTTTAAGTGCAAGTTTGGTCTAGAGTATTATTACTTTTGTTTACATTTTTTATCTGTTTTTAATGATAAGCTATATGTGGTATTAGCTAGCTAGTTAAGATGATGAAGTATGTTTCAGTTTATCATGACTTTTGTATAGAAATTAAGGATGAATATGGATAATATGATTCAAGATCCACAAATCTAAAATATACACTGTTTTTATTTGCTAGGAGAGATGAAAATGGAATGGGAAGATGTAACCACATTGGAGGAATAATATTTGCCATAGAAGACTTCAACCGCTGTGGCCTTAGAGAAAAAGATCAGCCAGTATCAGGTACATCAAGGTTGTGTGGCTGGAATGTTCCTCGAAATATGAAAGTCGACCCAAGTCCAATCAACAAGATTGTATTTCAAAAGATACGATATGGAAAACCTACTGCATCAAGTGCCAAGATCTCATATTGTGACCCGTGTGCACCAGATCCCTCCTCAACAGATGGAACAGAAGGAGGATTGGAAGTAAAATGCCCTTACTCAAAGTGTGGCATGAGTGTATCAGAGGCATGTAGTGATAGCAAGTTCTATCTCAAAGAAGTAGACGGTCTCCCAGTTCTAAAAAGGGATCACACCTATTTTTATCAGGTCCAAGGACAAATGTATGTTTGTAGTCTACCATGGGTAGATTTTTTGGTTTGGTTTGGGAATGATGTTGTTGCTGTCCAAAGAGTTAAGTTTGACCGTGAATGGTGGCTAAAAGGAAGCAATGCCTGCCTTGATGTGCTTCTACAAGAGGGCCTTCTTGCCAGAGGTTTTCACCCGTCGAGTGAAAACAAAAGTTCCCCTGTACAGAAATGGTGCCTGGGTCAACTATCGACAGTCTAAAAAGTTATGGTCCTTGTAATTAGATAGAGACACTAAAAAGTGAAACAAATATTTGACTAATGGATAAATGACCTAGATTCTTTTGCAATCATTTTCTTGGTGATTTATTAGTCCATTACTCATACCTTTTATTTTTTTCAAATTTATAAGGCAATATTTTACTTATTTTCAGACAGAGACTATTTATTTATAATGTTAATGTTGGTTCACATACTTACACATGGTTGATAAAAAATACATCAAACAGGAAGGAATTTCAATTTAAAATTCCAGATAAATAGAAAATTAAATGTTATCTGCATTGTAATCAAATTTTGCAACTTGATATTGAATATTCCTTCAAAAAATTAAAAACATGATATATGCAAATGACTTTGTTGTTGTTTTTATGTCTTTACAACTGGACAAAGTGTTTTTACACTAGCTACCAAGCTTCAAAAGCTCCAAAACCGAGCAGCTAGGGTTTTAACCTATTCTAGCTATGACGCTAATGCCGACCAACTAACCGAAAAGCTTGGATGGAAAAAACTCGAATCGCAACGGAATTTCCAGAAGGCTGTCATGGTATATAAATCTCTAAATGGACTCGCACCCGATTATATGCGTTCCATGTTCACATATCATGACACTTCATATTCGCTGAGGGACACCGAGGGCAAACTAGCTATTCCAAAGCCTCGCACCAACTATCTCAAATACAGCTTTGGCTATAGCGGTGCGATGCTTTGGAATAATTTACCAGTCGAGATACGGCAAGCAAACACTCTAACTAGTTTTAAAAGGGGCTGTAGTGAAGTTTTATGATATATATATATTTTTCTTTTTTTTTATATTTTAGATAAGCACGGCTCTTATGGAAAACAGGAGATATATACATGTATATATTCACTTTTCTTTGTACATAAATGTAGATAAATAGATTCCATAATATAGTTGTATTATTTCATAGTAATTTTGTTATTTTAATTTTGTATATAACCTGATGAGACACACCGTGGATAAATAAAGGCATATTATTACAAAGTTAATGGGATTCACTGTATATCATTTTTAAATAGAGTGATTACATTCAACCTGTGAAGCAGTTTCTGAATGTTAGTGTGTATAGTTCAAAAACTGACAATAAAGCTGATTACTAACAAGCAGCCTACAAGATATGTCACAGGTTAAATGTAATTACTCTTTAAGCTAAAACAAATTGCAACAAAGCATCAACATCTGCATCTTTTATAAATTACTGTTCCTGTGTTTTATTCCCCATTGGCTCTAGAAGTGGTGGCAGAAAGTTTGTCAAGTAACTGCAAACACTAAAAATCTGGTCTGCAACATGGGAAAGACTGACAGGGAGAATGCCATCCAGTATGTGGTAGTTCTTTATTCTACCAATGGCTCTTTCGAAGTGAATTCTGACAGAAGCAATCTTTGCAGTTTCCTCAACCTCTTTTGCAGTCAACTGCTCCCTTGTGCCTTTGAATGGAGGTAGATTCAGGTTAACTCCTGGTGGTAAAATATCCTTTATATCAAATCCTCTATCTGCCATGATATTGTCTCCAGCATCAACTAGGTCAAGAATTCCTAATTGCTGAGTGATGACTTTATCAAAGACCCTTCCTCCCCACAATTTGGAAATAAAAGTGACTTGACCATTAGGAGACACACCTACAAGTACTTTTAAAGTATTGTGGTGCCTGAAGTTTGACCATGTTTCTGACTGGGCTTTCATTGAAGAAGGCACTGCGATAAACACTTCTGTGCAATCAATAATGACTCTAGTGCTTGGATAGCATGAAAACTCTAATGGCATATTTCTTAGCACGTCAGCTTGTGAAGGGAAGGGGAAAATCAGTTTTAGTTCAAAACATAGAAAATTAATCCAGGTAGTGAAAATCTTTGAAAAGTGTCCTGAAGATATGTCAAATCTGTCAGATAGGTCTTTCACAAAGAGTCCAACCTTGAGACGAACTAAAACCATCCAAAACTCCTGTAAGCCAGTAAGACTTCTTTTTGGTCCAGGTTTGGTTTGAGGTTTGTCCTTATAGCTGTGACTATCAGGAACAGTCTTTCCAGCCCAGTATTGTAATTTGCTAACTTTGGGGTCAAGGTATTCATACATAGCCATTAAAGCTTCATAGGGTGGGAAGCCTGTATAAAATTGTATGGCACTGTCATCGTCTCTAAACTTTTCCAAACTAAATTTCTTTCTTTCATATTCATCCAACTGCTTTTTCAGTCATCCAAGTTCTTGTTTTAGAATGTTAATCTGAAGAGATTGTTGTTCAGTTCTCTCTTCAAGTCTCATTATGTATTCTTGCTGCTCACCAAATGTAGCATTCTTATTTAAAGGAAATGAATGAGTGCTCTACCCAGTCATCTGTGTATGAATCAATGTCTGTTTGAACAGCTATATCGTTCATTTGTGTTTCTTTTCTATTTAACATTGGATTTCGGTTACCATGGAAATAGATGACGAACTGCTTGAGATATCCTCAAAAATTCCTAACTCCATTGCTGAATCCTCATTCGTATTACTTACAGTCAAAGGTGGTTTAGGATCTGCTCTTTGCCGAACTAACAGGCGTCGTCTTGGCTTTGGATCAGTAGTTTGCCATGGAAAGATGGAAGGCTCAGCGCCTTTTTTCAGTCGACATTGTGTGCCACCGGGAGGCTTGTAAATGTCCTCTCTTTTAAAATGTTCCTCACAAATTACGGTAAAACCATTCACAAAAAATACATCTCTTCCGTGTTGTCTTTTTATCAGGTTACACCAGCGATCTCGTTGTGGATTCTTTTGGGGAAACTTGAACAAGCTAAGTCCTGTCAGACTGTCATCTTTCTTCGAGTATTGGGCATTCGAGCAGCCAAAACAAGCACATTCTCTGCCGAAACCCGAACTTTTCCTCTTCTTTGATTGTTCCATAGCTTTCTACAACGTATTCCAGCACATTATGAAGTTTTTCGAGCAAGTTTTCAGTCTTAAAAGACCTATCTACACATCACACTTCGAATTTTCACTCAGTCGTTTTAGTTTCGCTGCAATCATTACGCTGTGTTAGCCTCGTTTCCAATCCGCCCGCAAGCTTCGTCAGCGGTTCTCCAAATGAACGCTTGGAACTCGAAAAGGGAGTATTATATTTATATATTCAAAATACCTACTTCCACGATGTCTTATAATTATTTACGCCTTATTATTAATGCTCTTTTCACTTTCCAAGTAATTAATTGCTAGATTTCAGAGGTCTGACTAGAAAATTTTTTTTAATCATCAGTCTATATCACCTTGGTAGGGAACTATACGTGACTTCTTTTATTACAGTCATTTCCGGTTTATGTTCATTGACATTTTACCTAGCGTGTTTATTGCAATCGACAATCTTTTGGTTCTGGTTTTTATTAACTTATTTATCTTTTTTTAAGTCAAGAGCATTAAATGTTATTGTTACAGAAAATATTATTGCGGCTTTGACGTTTAGAGATGTGCTGTCAAAACTCTGTAATTCTAGTCCACCGATAAGTCTATTGGATTTTTTCGTTATCAATGAACAAACTCTATCCTGTTTGTAATTTTTGCTAAGGAACATACCCAGATATGCTACATAATTACTATATAAAAACGATTATATTGTGGTGCTAATCAAAATACAAGGTATTTTAATATATTTTAAGGGGGTCCATAAGGGGGTCCATATAGGGGTCCATATGAGGGGTCCACATGAGGGGTCCAGCAATTGTACCTTCCCGCCTTTGTTTGATAATCCTTTGATTAAAGGTCAATTAATTTCGGCCACTGGATCGAGAATAATATTCTCTTCATGAAAGACATCAGCTATCAGTTTGTCGCCGGCTTTCTTCCTCAGGATGGGATCTGGGAGTTGTTTCGAGAGCCTCTGAGGGCCGAACGTCTGGACAGAGAAATATCTACTGTCTTGCAAAGCCTTCCAGCCATGTGGCGAAGGCGAATCGAAACAGCTCAGCCGGGTTTCTCCTCGCCAGTACTTGAGTCTGGATTTAAGAATCCAGACTCAAGGCTTTTTAGACTTCTTGCCAAACAAGCGAATAGATTTTTCTATAGGAAACTAAATACGGGTACCGCGGAACTGATGCTATCCTGGAATGGAATCTCTTTAAAGCCACTATTTTCGGCCCTTTATAACATCACAGTAGACAAAGTCTCAGATCTGCGATCATGCGATCAGAGAGCGGTCGAGAACACTCAACATCTCTTCTGGCTGTGCCCCATTGCTAAGCAACTGTGGACGTTCGTGATCCGGCTGACAAGGCAATTAGGCCTCCAAGAACCCTTGTCGTATGTCAGCGTGGTCAGGATGTTCCCGCAGTCTAGTGAACAGCACAGCCTCCTAGTTTATTATCTAGTATCCATAGCGAAGTACTCGCTGTGGAAATACAGAAACGCTTATTTCTTTGATGATGAACAAAAGCCAGATAGTATTGTCAATTTTTTCGTAAACAATGTCACACTATTTATTCGTCGCGATTATGAGATCCTCGTGGTGAACAACAGGTCACACACAACTTTCCTGTGGGCCTACAAAGGTCTACTTTGCCACGTTAATGGCTCCAAGATCCTCATTGACATAAATTAAGAAAGTAATCAAAATGCTGCGTGAGGGGAAGCTAGACGCGTGCCAGGCCAAGGTTAATCGAGCTTGACGAGGACTATTCATAACGGCAGTGTGCAACAATCTGCCTAAATATGCAGTTAAATGCATCCAGATTATGCCCAGGAACAGCGTGGACCTGACTCTTCACAACGAGTCGCTAGTACGATCCCTTCTCCACGAAGGGCTACTTTTGAATGGTACAAGAATCAAGCCACAACCCATGGGTTTTCGCATGACCTATGTGTATGTGCATTATCTGCCGTCTGAAATGGCGTCCGAGATGGTGGGTAATGCACTGGGTGATGGAACTCTGATAGAAACTGGCTCGCGACTGGTCTCAATGGAGATCACGCGAGCCATCCCTTCGTTCATTCCAGTCGGAACTTACATGCCCGGGTCTGGCACAAACAACAGGTCCAGACCTGTGGATTCCGTGTTGGGGTTTCCCACTTTTTTAAAGACTGCCCCAAGTGCAGACCACAACAGACAGCAACCGAGGAAGAACAAAATGATAACCACAATGATGCCACAACCGATGAAGTTGACAAAGAAGAACAAGCAGACAAAGGAGACGAAGAAGAAGACAATACCGATGATGATGATAGCGAAGAAGGAGAGGAAGAAGACATAGAGGAAGAAGAAGATAATGAAAATGAAGATAAAGATGAAGATGAAGAAGAAAAACAAAAAAAAAGAAGAGCAAGAAACAGCTGGCGAGGACTCAAACACGAGTCCTTTGCCAATGAACACTACCACAGAGCCTAACACTTCGACACACGGTAGAGTGTTGAAAAGAACTCGCTCGCCGGCTTCCCCTTCTAAACAAAGGGGAAGAAAGAAGAAGAGTCCAAAGAAGTGAACCTTTTTTGGGTAATTATTATAAATAATTTTTTCATTGTTCGTACCAATCAATGCAAATAGTCTGCGCGTTGCGAGTGTCAATGTTTTCAGTCTTCGTGACCAAATCAACAGATCATATGTAATTCAATTTTTTTTAGAACTACATGTGTGAGATAAAATCGCCCGATAGTTGCTTTTATTTAGTTATGAAGAAGAGCTTTAAACAAAACCTCCAAATTGTTACTTATATCAATGTTTATTTGTTATTGTTGCATTTTAATTTGTAATTGTTTCATTTTATTTGTATGGCTGAGAGGAAAGCGTATTATAAGCATAGAGATGATGCGAGAAATGACACTAAGGAATTTGTGTGCATTGTACTGGATGGTATGGACCAGTCAAAGCCACAGTGACAGCCATGCATATGCAAATGCGAGGCAGTTAAAAACACACCTCACAGGCCTTCTCAACTATGGCAGACAGCCAAAAGGTTACTTTGACCTTTTTCAGTACCCTCATGACCCAATTTAACAATAAATGTTCTGTTGTTGGAACTGCAAAGCATGGATTACCTGCCAGACACACTATATATGCAGATGGACAACTGATGGAGAGAAAACAAGAACCAGTATGTCCTCAATTTTTTGGCAATACTTGTCAAACTGGACATATTTAAAAAGGTAAAATCCAGTGCCGTATGTGCCAATTTGTTTTTGATAAACAAGGAAAACAACAAATGCATACATGAAACCTGAGTTATCCAGACCAAATACAACTGATTATTGGTAAAATATTAAATGGTAGGCAAAGATGTCTGTTTAGAAAAAAAAATAAAACAAAGTCTGGATATATTGACATATGTTACTCTTGTTTAGATTCAATAGTAAATACACTTACTTGTACAACTCTTTAGGATCAGTAATAACAAACCAAAATATCAATTTGTTCATTATTGTAGGTGTACTTGAATTTCCTTATGGTTGGCCATACTCATGAAGATATTGACCAAATGTTTAACAGGTAATATTGTTATTTAAATTTACTATCATTAAGTATAAACTAACTACTCTCACATTGATCCACACAAGTGTACATAGTAAAGTTAATGAATTCAGGTAATAATTTCATGTTTTCTCTTTAGACTTTCACAATACATTGCAAAAAGGGACACTCGCTCTTTATCAGTTAATTAAAATATAGCTCAACTGATGAAAATGTTCTAAAAGGAGCACTCTTGGATGCCATATTCATAATAGCAATAGTCCTTGAGACATTTTTTTGACATGTTGATGATATCTAGTCCTCCTATTAATTGGTTCTTCAAAAGTTTACACATTCATTCATAGGGCTTCTCTATTTTACTTGATAAAAAAGCATATCAAGTGTTACATGTACAAACAAGAAAGAAAGAATTATGTTAAAAAGGTAATTAAACTAGATGTTTTTCAATTCTCTACACAGAACTTCCACAATCCTTCGAGGCCTGTTACTCTCCAACTCCAAAGGCTGTGACTGTGAATAATGTTTTTGATATGAAGGAATGGCAAAATTAAGCAATTGCTTGATACATTTTACCCTGGTTCAAAAAAAGGGAAATAAGTATATATATTACTGTGTTCAATAAAATAATTTTTGATCCATAAATGTGTCTTTCTGGTAAATATTTAAGTGACTTTATAATTTTCGTGCAGTGTATGAGGGTAATGGTAAAATATTTCCATATGAAGCCAAAGTTTGCCACAACCACGCCTACTTCAGAATATTTGAGTTTAAAAAATTGCATGTTAAAAATAAGGATAAGTATAAGTGATAATAAACTGAATTTATGGAGGATGGATTAGAATAAAAATAGGGATAAGTATAAGTGATAATTGCTGCCGCAGCGGAGCGAGCCTGAAGCGAGCGAAGCAAGGTAGCGATCCTAATTCAGACAATAGGTAAAAGGCAGGAGAAATCGAGATCTTCACTTGACCCACAATGCAGCTCGTCGACAGTCTAGAACAATACATTTCTTTGTTGTCGCCATCCCAGAATGCACCGGCTTACTTGTACCGCCATGCAGTTCGGGCGCTGACTATAAATATTCGGAAACTCGTGGTCTTCGTTCCCTTTGCACCAGACTAGCTGTTTCAAGGTATGTAGTTTGTATTGTTTGTATTTGTTCGAACACAAATACCGATATTTATCTAAACTAAAATATTTCTTTCTTCACTTCTAGCCCTTCGTGTTGCCAAGCCACTGAAAGAGGTAAGCCTTTGTCTTTACAGAATTAGTTCGGCACAGTTTGTGTCACGCACGTGCTTGAAGTGCGAAGTAGACCTACGCCAAAACTTTATCTCACGCTTTGTTGTATTTCCGAACTCAAATACTGATATTTATGTAAAATATTTCTTTCTTCAGTATAACAATTTCGTTTTGCCAAGTCATTGAAAGAGGTAAGCCTTTATATTTACAGAATTAGTTCGGCACAGTTTGTGTCACGCACGTGCTTGAAGTGTGAAGTAGACTTATGCCAAAGCTTTATCTCGCGCTCTGTTGTATTTTCAACAAATTAGCAATATTTCTTAACCATATATCTTTCTTATCTTTAGCTTTATCTTAACGACTCATCGGACGACGAAAGCCAAGCCTTCATGGGTTTAGTGTGTCAACTCAAGCTATAAAATTCCTGTTCCAGTTATTAAATACATTTTCCCGTTATTACGGGAGTTTTTTAAAGAAACAATGTAAACAACTGTTTCTAAATAAAATTCAATTTGATGTAAATCCGTATGTCTTTGTATCTTGTGTGCTACAAATGATGAGTACTGTTGCGGGCAAAATAATATTAAGGCAGCACTCTCCAACTTTAAGTTAGGCTAGTAAATAGATAATAAATTGTATTTATGGAGGAGGTTGGATTAGAATAAAAATAAGGATACGTTTCTGAAAGTATAATACAAATGAAATGAAAATTGTAAATCAGATTGTGAAATTGTGAAGCAATATGAGTTTGATACAAGTGTAAAAATATAGGGCTTTTTAACCTGTTCTACTTTATCTTTTAAGTAAAGATTATTGAAAAAAAAATCTGTTCTTATTTTCAGCTTACTCACTTGATTAGCCGAAAGCCGAGTTTATCTCTTTTCACAAGTAGTGTTTTCTCTTCCAATTAATATACCGAATTATGCCTCCATTTCGAGCATCCCGGACAGTTCGCCTCCAGCTACCTAAAGGCGAGGATCGCGTGACAGTGATTGCGGTCCTTCGCGCTCTACGCGCACAACAGTACGAGCTCGTGGGAGCCCAAACCTGCCCTGGCGGACACGCGATTGACATCGTATTTAAAACCGAAGAAGGCGCAGAAGTCTGCGAACAACGTGGCATCAACCTCTTCAACACCAACTTCTCCGTGGCCTCCATCGCCATCCAACACACTTACGTGTCTGTATTCCTACCCATCGAGTACCCAGACACAGATCTCCGAGCTCTTCTAGGCCGGTATGGAGAAGTGCGTAACATAAGACTTCACTTCAAAGACGAGGGTCTGCGAGAGCTCGAGACTGGGGTCCGCGTGGTTGATTTCTCGAAGCTGGAGAAACCTCTCCCGTACAGGATGTCCGTGGCGGGTTTCTCATTCGGCTTCAAATACACGGGGCAACCCGAGAGTTGTCTGAGATGCTCGTCACTGGACCATACAGTGAAATCCTGTCCGCTCCAGCGTCGACGAAAAGAAATCAACCACGTGCAAGAACGAACAACCACGGCTTGGAACCAAAGCAAAAACATCGAGTCTCGGGAGACTCAAAAAACTCCGGAAAATAACCCCAGCAACCAACAGGAAACCCAAGCAATGGACAGCACCACCATCGCCACAACCACTGTCGTCTCCATATCACAGACTCAACTTCAACACGATCAAGCCCCACCGCGAGGGACCACGAAACGGGACCGGGAGACTGATCCCGCGATCCCCGACTCGCCCACAAAGTCCTCGGTGTCCAAGAAACTGTGTAAGATCGAGCCATACGAGCAATTCGTACTCGATCTTACCAACACAGGCCCCTCCGGATGCACCAGGCGTTTGAAACAATCGGACAAATCCACCTTGGCCAAAGCCCTCGCCCTCCTAGCCCGAAAACAACACGGGCCCTATACTCAAGCACGTGCCAGCGAGGCCCGCATCGTGGACGATCCCATCGTCAGTCGCTGGCAGACGATGGATAAACTCGCTGCTGACTCTGCTTCAGATAAGCTATTTCAACTATATAATAATCACTTCAAATCATTATATGTCAAAGACAACTGATTCTGATTTTTTAACAATGATTTTTAATCTGTATCTATTTTTAATGGTCACAATGGCAGTCTCGTTCTGTTCGATCAATGTCAATGGCATGCACGAGGCTGCTACACATGCTAAAGTTTTTAACTCTTTGCGTGAACAGCATCGCGACATCACGTTCGTGCAGGAAGCCCACATTTCAGACTCGACAGAAGCCCTGTCATGGGAAACAAATTGGGGAGGGAAGGCTTTCTGGAGCTACGGCTCGAACCACACTCCTGGGGTTGGGATTCTGTTCAAAGAAAACTTGGAGTTCAAGTTTCTCGGCCTCAAGCGTGACACTCACAGCCGGATGTTGAGTTTCTTGCTTGAGATCGAGAATTTTCGACTCTAATTGATCCCCATCTACGCGCCGAATGCCTCCGCCGATAGAGTTTCCTTCTTTAATCGGATGTGGGAACACTCTATTTCTTTCTCTATGCCTAGTAAATTATATCATAATTAAATTTTTTATTTATTTTTTTGTTGTTGTAATATTGTCATTTCCTTATGCAATTTCTTTATAAAATATCTTTCTTTACTAAATATATTTTAGTATTGTTATATTTTTATAGATATATTTATTTATATTTCTTATATTTATTATTTAACATAGAAGAGCCACCTAGTGGAATGTTAATAAACCTTAAAGCCTGTCTGGTGGTCGCGTGGGCGTGGGGTGCGGAGTGGCAGTAAAGTGATGTCTCATATAATTATTTATATATTTTTTCTTATTCCTTAACTATTTAAGGTTTCTTATTTCATTAATTAGGTCATTTCTCGTTTCGGTTTTCTCGTTTCATAACTTAGCTAAATTAATCTAAAGATTTATATACTTTCTTAGCTAGCTGCGTGCCAGGCCAAGGTTAATTGAGCTTGACGAGGGCTATTCTAGTCTGAAAATAACTGCTCAAACCTGGCGGCTCGAGTCTGGATTCTCTTTGCTCCGAGATCATATGCACTTAGATTAGAGCAAAATGTTGTAATTAAGTTCATAAAGATTTCACTCTGTGCATTGATAAGCAACTAAATAAGAAACAAACAAAAATGTTGTAATTAAGTTTATCAAGATTTTATTTTGTAAATAATGTGAAGCCTGGCATCCTAGCCCAGCTGCACAAATACTGTGATCATGAAGGCTTCGCTTTTTTTTATATATTTCACAAATTCTCCAAACACTTTTTAACAACAAAATGGCTTTAACGAGAAGAAATACTGTTTGTTTCTCATTTGAAACGATGCCGGACAAGAACGGCTTCATAACGGCAGTGTGCAACAATCTGCCTAAAGATGCATTTAAATGCATACAGATTATGCCCAGGAACAGCGTGGACCTGACTCTTTGCAACGAGTCGCTAGTACGATCCCTTCTCCACGAAGGGCTACTTTTGAATGGTACAAGAATCAAGCCACAACCCATGGGTTTTCGCACGACCTATGTGTATGTGCATTATCTGCTGTCTGAAATGGCGTCCGAGATGGTGGGTAATGCACTGGGTGCATACGCTCGTGTGATTGAGGTCAAGCGCCAACTCTATGATGGAACTCTGATAGAAACTGGCTCACAACTGGTCTCAATGGAGATTACGCGAGCCATCCCTTCGTTCATTCCAGTCGGAACTTACCATACCCAGGTCTGGCACAAAGGCCAAGTCCAGACCTGTGGATTCTGTGGTGGGGTTTCCCACTTTTTTAAAGACTGCCCCAAGCGCAGACCACAACAGACAGCAACCGAGGAAGAACAAAATGATAACCACAATGATGCCACAACCGATGAAGTTGACAAAGAAGAACAAGCAGACAAAGGAGACGAAGAAGAAGACGATACCGATGATGTTGATAGCGAAGAAGGAGACAAAGAAGACATAGAGGACGAAGAAGATAATGAAGATGAAGATGATTATGAAGAACAAAAAAAGAAGAGCACGAAACAGCTGGCGAGGACTCAAACATGAGTCCTTCGCCAATAAACACTACCACAGAGCCTAACACTTCGACACATGGTAGAACGCTGAAAAGAACTCGCTCGCTGGCTTCCCCTTCTAAACAAAGAGGAAGAAAGAAGAAGAGTCCAAAGAAGTGAACCTTTTTGGGGTAATTATAATAAATTATTTTTTCAATGTTCGTACCAATCAATGCAAATAGTCTGCGCTTTGCGAGTATCAATGTTCGCGGTCTTCGTGACCAAAATAAACCCCACGCTGTCTTTGACGCTCTCGCTGATTCACAAGGGGATATTTTTTACCGGTGGTGGTCGTAGGTAGCAGTCAATGGCTGCTCTGATTGAATGAAGGGAGGAGACTTTAAATTTACTGCCATCTTTTTGGGGGACAGCAGCATAAAATTTTTGAAGACACTTATTAAGGTCTTCTTTTGTCATCTCTTCTATGGCGATTGTGAATGTTGTCTGGCTTGAAAACCATTCTGTAGACATTAAAAGCAATGTAAAACAGCTAAAAGCTATATTTACGAAACTTTTTTAGGATTGATAATTATATTTTCTCCAGAAAAATAATTGTTTTCAATGACTTCTTACCATTAAATATCTTCATCCCGTATTTTGTTGCCTTCTTTGTTTTATCTGGTATGGATGTCTCCAATAAGTTATTTAAAAAATCCTCGGAAACCTCCGCAAAACGCGAATTGTCCACCATTGTTTTGGTTTTCAAAACCGGTGCTTTTCGCTACTAGAGGTCTATCACTAATAGACCCCTAGTAGCTCAGCCAATCACAGGACTCCATTGGTGATAGACCATTAGTAGGTTTTTTCTAAGTTCAGATAGATGGGATAAATGCAACAGTCATGAGGCCTAATGATGTCAGGACTTTTATTACGATCCACTACTTGCCGTTTGAGGTAGCAAACGACTGTGTTTTCAATGAAATGCAGAAGGATGGCACTGTTCTCGAAGTACGCCATCAGTTTTTCAAAATTGAATAGGAATGTTCCATCCTTTATCAAGATCACTGGAGTCGAAGTTGGAGCGTTTTATAAAGGTCAGATAAAATCTTGTTACTTTTAGAGACGAAAATTGTGCGGCGCGTATACTGCAAAATAAAATAATCCAAATAGACGTGATTATCCAGAATTTGCCTTTCGAGATTGACAATCAATGTGTTTTCAATGAGATGGGCAAGTTTGGAAACGTTTTTCTAGTACTACACCAACGTTTTAGGAGAGGCATGGATGTTGCAAACGGAAACCGCATTGTGGAAATGATTATTGAAAGAGACTCCATCTTTATTTGATATTGCGAATTGCGAAGCTTTTGTGTGCTACAGAGGACAGGAAAAAACTTGTCGGCGATGCAAAAGGAATGGGCATATTCTTAAGGATTGCCCAGATCGAAAATGTTCTGTCTCGGAAAGGGCCACTTTGCAAGTGAATGCGTTTTTGACACCGTGTGTTACAGCTGTGGTGAGACTGGGCATAGGAGCTCCCAGTGCCGTGATCGTGATCGTTATGCGTCTAACCCACTTAGTTGTCCATACCGTGGGGAAGCTGACGAGGTCTCTTCCAATAGGACTCGTTCTTATAGTGAGGATTCTGATGACTGTGATGATGAGGTGAATGAGTACCCCACTCTGAGGTCGACAGAGAGTCCTCGTTTTGATTATGATGGCCGTGGTGGTGACGACAATGAATCCAATGAAGGGAATGAAGGTGTGAATGAACAATTGGTGTAAGGTGCTGATGGCGAGGTGCAAGAGGAAGGCGAGACCACAATTGAAGTTATAGATGAAGCAAGTGAGAATAGAAGATCAACTTGCTTTTCTCCGTCGTTTGGTGGAGCTATGGATTCGCTGTGGGAAAACCTTGACGGTAATAACTCTGAAGATATTTACAAGGGCCTTCGAGAGCTCGAAACTGGGGTTCGCATGGTCGATTTCTCGAAGCTGGAGAAACCCCTACCATACAGGATGTCCGTCTCATGCGGCTTAGATACACAAGGCAACACGAGAGCTGTCCGAGATGCTCGTCACTGGACCATACAGTGAAATCCTGTCCACTCCAGCGTCAACGAAAAGGAAACAACCATAATCATGCACAAGGACGAACCACCTCGACCTGGAACCAAAACCAAACCATTGAGTCTGAGAAGACTCCTAAAACTACAGACAAGAACCTGCTTAGCGAACAACCTGAAGTCCATGCAATGGACATAATCCACAACTCCACAACCACAGTCGTTTCAGCCCCCTTATCACAGGAGAATGAACCTCAAGACCCTCAAGCCCTACCGTGAGGGGCCACAAAACGTGATCGGGAGACTGTTCCAGCGACCCCAGACTCGCCAACAAAGTCTTCGGCGTCGCAAAAAAGTGTGTAAGATCGAACCATATGATCAATTTGTACTCGATCTTACCAACACCGGCCCCTCCGGCTGCACCAGGCGCTTGAAGAAGACAGAGAAATCCACCATGGCTAAAGCCCTCGCTCTCCTTGCTAGAATACACCACTGTGTATATACAGAAGCACTAGGCAGCGAGGCCCGCATCTTTGACGATCCAATCGTTAGTCGCTGGCAAACTACAGAAAAACTGATGGCAGAATCAGCATCAGATAAGCTATTTGATTTATTTAATACTCACTTCAAATCATTATGTGTCAACGACAACTGATTCTGTTTTTTAAACAATGATTTTTAATTTTATCTATTTTTAATGGTCACAATGGCAGTCTCGTTCTGTTCGATCAATGTCAATGGCATGCACGAGGCTGCTAAACGTGCTAAAATATTTAATTCTTTGCGTGAACAGAATCGAGACATCACGTTTGTGCAGGAAGCCCACATTTCGGACTCGACAGAAGCCCTGTCATGGGAAACAAATTGGGGAGGGAAGGCTTTCTGGAGCTACGGCTCAAACCACGCTCGTGGGGTCGGGATTCTGTTCAAAGAAAACTTCGAGTTCAAGTTTCTCAGCCTCAAGCGTGACACTCACGGCAGGATGTTGAGTGTCTTGCTTGAGATCAAGAACTTTCAACTCCAATTGATCTCCATCTACGCGCCGAATGTCTCCGCTGATAGAGTTTCCTTCTTTAATCGGATGTGGGAACACTCATATGTTGGGGTACCGGCGAGCGTGGCTGGAGATTTAAATTGCATTTCGAACCTTTCCCTGGACAAATGGGGAGGCGATCCAAGGTCTGGCGATGCAGGCACCGCGAGTTGCGTGACTATCAGGTCAACGCGTCAAAAACACAAGCAATGACTTTGTGTAGATCCCAATATGCATATGACTTTTATTTGAATAATAATAGAATTCAACCTAAAGATACTCTAAGAATATTAGGTGTTACATTAGATCATCACCTAACTTTCAAACCTCATGTTAATGAAATCTTAAAGAAAGCCTATGCTAAAATTGCGACCCTTAGCCGCCTAAAGCATTTTGTTCCCAAATACATCTTAGTCAAATTATTTAAAGCATATGTCTTACCACATTTTGAATATTGCAGTCCAATTTTGTTAGGCATTGGTAAGACACTGAATAAGAAAATGGAGTCAGCTAATGAGTATGGCTTAAGAACAGTATTGAAAGCAGGTTCCAATAGAAGTTACGAATTGCTCAGTTTAGCTTCAATGCGATCATTAGAGCGTAAACGTTGTATATATTCACTATCTCTAGTTTACAAGTCTATTAATGGTCTGACCCCATCGTATATCCAGTTTTTTTTTAGATGAAGAACCACTAAATATAACTTAAGGGGCAACGGTCTCAAGGTTAAATACAATAGCTCATTTTTTACACAATTCGTTTTCTTATATTGTTACTCATTATTGGAAATCTAAATAATCCTATCAAGCTCAGTAAATCCATTTCCCAATTTCGAAATAACATAAGTAATGTCGATTTAAAAGGATGCTCATGTTGCTCCTGCACATCGTGAACTCACCGTATCAAATTATTTTATATACAGGCTTTTTAGCCTGTCTGGTGGTCGCGTGGACTTGGGGTGCGGAGTGGCAGTAAAGTGATGTCTTGTATAATTATTTATATATTTTTACTTATTCCTTGACTATTTAAGGTTTCTTATTTCATTAATTAGGGCATTTCTCGTTTCCGTTTTCTCGTTTCATAACTTAGCTAGGTTAATCTTAAGATTCATATACTTTTTTAATATTATAATATAGCTTTTGTACTCTTTTTATTAGTTATTTTGTCGAGCGTTTTTAACATGAGCCTCGTTGCTCGGAAGATTGGGCAAACACTTCCCACGTCATCGACCCTAAATAAATTATTATTATTAATATTATTTGTCTGGCTTTCGTGGCGTAGATTTGTTCCGTTTTCTGCAACCCCAGAGCACGGACACAACATAATTTAGACCTGACAGCTCTCTGGGGTCCAGAATAGATCGAATCCCGAGGGTTTGGCGAGTCAAGCGTGTAAGTGCGTGATTAAGCCTTTCCCGTTCTCAGACCATGCTTGTGTTGTGGGTCATTTGAGGCTTTCATCTTCCCTGCCACGTGGTAGGGGAAACTGGAAGTTCAACTGTTCCTTACTGCACGACCATCACTTCTGCAAGGCAGTTTGTGTCTTTTGGCGCGAGTGGCAAACGGAAAAATCTAAGTTTCCTTACCACAGATTGTGGTGGGACCTTGGAAAATTCCGTTTGAAGAAAATAGCAATCTCGGCTTCCCTGCGGTTAGCTGGACAAAGAGCCTCTTTCAAAGCAGACCTCGAACATGAATACCAGACACTCAACAGATCACATGCTGACACACACAGATTGCTCAACATCAAAAAACAGCTCGAAACTTTGCACACACAAACGCTCAAGGAGGCCAAGATATGCTCAAAAAATAGAGGAAGGAGAAAAACCTACCAAGTTTTTCTTCAACTTAGAAAGCACGAGAAAATCCAAAAATACCATCACAGCTATCACAAACAAAGCCGGCACGACTGTGACCTCAAACCCCAAGATTCTGTCAACCCTTCCGGATTTTTATCTCTCTACACATATATATTATATATATTTTTATCTCTCTACACGGCAGAGACGACAGACCCCACGTCCCAAGATCTCTTGCTAGCTAAGTTGAATAATAAACTAACGGTTGACGAGAGTCGATCTCTAGAGTCTGAGCTTCTTTTGGATGAGTGTTTCGAAGTGCTCAAGCAAATGAAGTCAAACCGGTCGCCTGTCAACGACAAACTTCTAGCTGAGTTCTACAAACACTTTTGGGATCTTATCGACCCTGATCTTGTTTGTATACTCAATTATGGTTTAGAAAGAGAAGCTCTTTCGACATCACAGACTCAGAGCATCCTCTCGTTTCTTTTTAAGAAAGACGATCGTCTTCTTCTAAAGAACTGGAGAACTATCTCGTTACTCAATGTAGACTATAAGATCTGCAGTAAAGCTCTAGCCAACCGCCTTCAGGGTGTTTTGAGTTCTATCTTAGACCCTGATCAAAGGTGTGGCGTCTTGGGTCGCAGTATATTCGAAAATTGTTTCCTCAGGAGGGATATTTTCAACTATGCTGAGGCGAAACGATTACCAGGTGCCTTAATCACGCTCGATCAAGAGAAGACATTTGACAGAGTCAATCGAGTGTTTCTCGATCATGTACTAGCAAACATGGGTTTTGGTTCAGTGTTTCGACACTGGAACAAGACTATCTACGCCAACAGTCAGTCAGCAGTTAGCAATAATGGTTGGCTAACCAGCATTTCCCCTGCGTCAGGATGACCATGGTACCATGGTTTTCACTGTCAACCATGTTTTGACCTTGGTGTGACCATGATGGCTGACCATGGTTGATGACCATGTTACACAGTCAACCATGGTCAATAGAAATTTTCCTTAATTTTTGGAATAAAATACATCAATTGAACTGAAATGAGAAATTATAGGGAACCAAACCCTAAAATCTGTTTTTAAAGATTCTAAATTAATTTAGTTCTAATTATTGTTACGACCATGTTACACAGCCAACCATGGTCAAATTATAATATGATGACCATGTAACACAGTCAACCATGGTCAATAGCAATTTTGCTTAATTTTTGGAAAAAAATACATCAATTGAACTGAAATGAGAAATTATAGGGAAACAAACCCTAAAATCTGTTTTTAAAGATTCTAAATTAATTTAGTTCTAATTATTGTTACGACCATGGTACACAGTCAACCATGGTGATAATGTTGTTTGGAGATAATGTGGAAGATGAGAATTGGGTTGTGAAATGTGTGAAGTTAAAGAATGTTTTAGATTTGTGGAGTATTCGGAGTCTCTCTATACGTGGTAGAGTATTGATTGTTAAAGTGTTAGGATTGTCTAAATTGGACTATCTGTCAAGAGTTTTGATTGTGCCGAATTGGGTTGTAGCTAGAGTCAATTCGTTGATTTGAAAGTTTGTGTGGAGGGTAGTGTTAGTGAAAAGGGATTCTTGTTTATTGCCTGTATTAGAAGGGGGTCTGGGTATGGTAGATTTTGGCTTTCGGATACAAGCTTTCCGTGTAGTGAATATTGTGAGTAGTTTGCGCCGTGGAGAAGGGAAGATGTGGTGTTATATGCGCTACTTTGTAGGTAGTCGCATTGCTGGTCTTCGCGAGGAATGGAGAATGCTTGTGAATAATTTAGTGCCTAATGCTGGCGCTATGTCATGTTATTATAGTAAAGCTCTTGTTGGTATTCCAGCTTTTGTTAATGATTTAAGTCCAGTGTTGAAGATTATGTATAACGTGTTTGTTCGTGATGCTTTTGTGAGTCTAAGGTGTGTGCGTTATTGGGAGAGACCGATGACGGTGACCCTTCGTCTGCCTCGACGTCTGGCCGGAGATGGAGTCTTTCCTTCTCGTTCCCTGGTCCTGGAATCAATTGTTGCAGTCATTGAGGATAAGAGCAGTCTGCTCTGCTTCCAACGCCTTTCTTCATCTCATTTTGATATTACCTTCAAACAGGATCAACAAGAAATGCGTGATCGTCTTCTGGAGACCGGCATTCATATTGCCCGTAACCACGTGTCTCTCTTTGAATCAGACCCTAAATCTGTGTTTGTTAAGTGTTAAGTGATAATAAATAAATAATAAATTGTATTTATGGAGGAGGATGGATTAGAATAAAAATAAGGATACGTTTCTGAAAGTATAATAGAAATGAAATGAAAATTGTAAATCAGATTGTGAAATTGTGAACCAATATCAGTTTGATATAAGTGTAAAAATATAGGGCTTTTTAGCCCATTCTCTTTTATCTTTTAAAATAAAGATTTAAAAAAAAAATTTTCCTTTTTAATCTGTTCTTATTTTCAGCTTACCCACTTGATTAGCCAAAAGCAGAGTTAATCTCTTTCACATGTAGTGTTTTTTTTCAAATTATCATATCTAATAATGCCACCATTTCGAGCATCAAGGACAGTTCGCCTCCAAATCCCTAAAGGCGAGGATCGCGTGACAGTTATTGCGGTTCTTCGCGCTCTACGCGCACAAGAGTACGAGCTCGTGGGAGCCCAAACCTGCCCTGGCGGACACGCCATTGATATCGGGTTCAAAACAGAAGAAGGCGCAGAAGTCTGTGAACCATGTGGCATCGACCTTTTCCACACCAACTTCCCCGGGTCCACCATCGCCATCCAACATGTCAGTATTCCTTCCAATCGAGTACCCAGACACAGATCTCTGAGCTCTCCTAGGCCGGTATGGTGAAGTGCCTGGCATACGCAGACTTCACTTCAAAGACGAGGGCCTTCGAGAGCTCGAGACTGGGGTCTGCGTGGTTGATTTCTCGAAGCTGGAGAAACCTCTACCGTACAGGATGTCCGTGGCGGGTTTCTCATTCGGCTTCAAATACAAGGGGCAACCCGAGAGCTGTCTGAGATGCTCATCACTGGACCATACAGTGAAATCCTGTCCACTCCAGCGTCGACAAAAAGGAAACAACCACGCACAAGGACGAACCAACCCGGGCTAGAACCAAAGTCAAACTATAGAGTCTAAGGAGACTCCCAACACTCAACAAGCTCAAGCCCTACTGTGAGTAACCACAAAACGGGAACGGGAGACTGATCCCGCGACCCCCGACTCGCCAACAAAGTCTTTGGCGTCAAAGAAAGTGTGTAAGATTGAGCCATACAATCAATTCGTACTCGATCTTACCAACACCGGCCCATCCGGATGCACCAGGCACTTGAGGAAGACTGACAAATCTATCTTGGCCAAGGCCCTTGCTCTCCTCGCCAGAAAACAGCACGGTGTATATACCGAAACAAGAGGCAGCAAGGCCCACATATTCGACAATCCAATCGTTAGTCGCTGGCAGACTATGGACAAACTCACAGCTGAATCTGCATCAGATAAGCTATTTGATTTATATAATAATCACTTCAAATCATTATATGTCAAAGACAACTGATTCTGTTTTTTTAACAATGATTTTTAATCTGTATCTATTTTTGATGGTCACAATGGCAGTCTCGTTCTGTTCGATCAATGTCAATGGCATGCACATTCTGCTAAACGTGCTAAAATATTTAATTCTTGCGTTAACAGAATCGAGACATCACGCTCGTGCAGGATGCCTCATTTCGGACTCGACAGAAGCCCTGTCATGGGAAACAAATTGGGGAGGGGTCAGGATTCTGTTCAAAGAAAACTTCGAGTTCGAGTTTTTAAATAAGTATACAAGTATCAGTGATTATGAATCGTATTTATGGATTTAGAATGAAAACAAGAATATGTTTCTGAATAAGCTTATAAGTTTAAGTGAAATTGTATTAATGGAGGAGGATGGTTTTAGAATGAAAATAAGGATATAGTTGTAGAATCCAGCGGTCAGCGGCCCGTTTGCTGCCGAAATTAATTTATGATAATCATGCAGTTTATAACTTAGTCTTGCTTAGTCGCCGATCATACACAGTCGCGAGGAAAAACCATGAGGTATTTTGTTTAATTTTCCAATCGTTAGATACATGTATTTGCGATTAATTTAATTTACGTTTATTGTATTTGTATAGAACCGTCTAAGACTGATTAAAAGGAGGGTAATTCCCGTTTAGTTCAACATAAAAAAGTGTAGTTGATTCGACGAGTGTCTCATCCTTCATCTAGCAAGACAATCAGCAAAACAATCCCAAAATGTGGATAAATTCTACAATAGTTCTGAATAAGTTTATAAGTATAGTAGAATTTGACAGATTAGTAGAAATAATGGAAAATTGTAAATCAGTTTCTTAAAATGTGAACTCTGTTCCAGTGGGTAAGAATCGGGCTTCCTGTGGTGGTTGGCGTTTCCACTCTTGTTGATTTTCGCTTTTTTCTCCATGTGGGACTTTTTTGCGTAAGTGTTGAGTGTTTTCTATTTCCCTTGTTTTGTGCTTGTTTTGCGAGTATTTTTGCCCGTTTTTGCGAGTTTCCTTTTCTAATTTTTTTGTGTGTATTTTTTGCACTGTGACAGTTTCCCAGTATGGGAGACCGTCTGAGTTACGCAGATGTGGCGGCCAGTGCTGAACCGTCTCCAGGTGCGAGCATCGGTGCTCACGCTGGTTTGATGATGCGCACTTGATATGCCACTTTGCAGACGAAACCGATCAGACGGCCAAACACCGTCACAATCTATATTCCTTGAGAATTTTCGAGGAGATTTGGTAAGGATGTTAAGCAGAAGGTGATCGACGCCATTACTGACTTCATCTCTTCTGCCTACATCAAGTGCATTCAGCCTGTTGGCTCAGAGGTGCGGGTCACCTTTTCGAGCCAACAGCACAAAGGTACGCTCCTATACAAGGGAGTCTCTGTAGGAGGTCTAACTCTCCCCATACGGGAGGCAGAGGTGAATCGCACCTTTGTCGTATGTGGTTCCTGATGACGACCTCGTTTCACTTCTGGGCTACTATGGCAAGGCAGTGGAAGTGAAACGGGTCGTCGATAACATGGTTAAAGGGTGCAAGACTGGTTCTCGCACTGCAAAGATTGAACTGCGGGAGCACATGCCCCATCTCTTGCGTCTGCGGAGGTTCTGGTTCACCGCTTTTTACAAGGGCCAACCGGACTATTGCATTGATTGCCGGAAGAAGGGGCATGTTCTGTGGAATTGTCTGCTGGAGGGGAAGTGTTAGACCTGTAGGGCTGGGGGACACTTTGCCTGGGATTGCCCCACAAAATCTCTCACCACTACACATACCTCCACAAGCAATGAAGAGTCCTCTGACAGTGAGGTCTCTAATTACAACGACTGTGGCAGTAGTACGCCACCACCTAAAAGGTCAAGAGGCCTTGAAAATCTTTTTGATGCCGAAAAAATGGAAATGATCTGTTATGAAATAGTTCCTGGCTTGTTCTCCATACTATTGAATTCAATTCTTAATAATGAAAACCATGGCCCATCCAAGGAGAGGATCAACAAACAGAAAATTAGAGTTGTCTCACTATTACACAATGAGCTTCAGAAATCAGATAAAAAAATGACCTTATCCTTCAAAAACATTAACATATGAAAGGGAGAACATTACAATGTAGACCTGCAGCCCGAATGGTATACAAGCAAATAGTTTATTAGGCAGAAGACCGAGAGGTCTAATTGTTTTAGCATAAACCTACTAATCGGTGAAATAGTTGATTGCTTTTCCATTTAAATAACTGTCATTTAGCCTTAAAAATGTTGATACAAAAATTTGTAGTAAAGCTTTAAGCAATAGACTTCTAGAAATTCTACCCTCTCTGATTAATCCAGAACAAGCTGCTTTTGTTAAAGGGAGAAATCTTGATGAACCAATTCGAACTATTAGTGATATAATGGAAGAAGCAAAAAATATAACCCCCTTGTTATTTGCCGCCAATTTTGAGAAGACCTTCGATTCAATTGAGCACAATTTCATACTTTCGACTTTAAAACACTTCGGTTTTGCAGAGAACTTTATCAGATGGATCAAAATCCTACTAAGCGAAAATTTTAGTTGTGTTTTAAATAACGGAAAGGCAACCGAATTTTTCAAGATTAGTAGGGGCACTAAACAGGGTGACCCTATCTCTCCATATATATTTATCCTTATAATAGAAATTATGGCAACTATGATAAGACAATGCAAAAGTATTATGGGAGTTAATATCAATGGAATGGAAAAGAAACTAGTCCTTTTTGCAGATGATACCACATTTTTTCTTCAAAATACATCATCTCTCAAAAAAGTCCTTGAAATTTTGGATCAGTTTTATAATTTCTCATCTCTGAGATTAAATAAGAAAAAGTCGGAGGCAGGTTGGTTGGGAAGGACTTGTCACGATACACCAAGACAATTTAAGGACATCAATTGGATTAATCTCCACCAGATAGGGGTTAAAATTTTAGGTGTTTACTTTTCTTGCAATAACAGATTTTTGTACAATAATAATCTTAAACGTATAATCACAAAATTTCAAACAACACTATCAATTTGGAAATCAAGAAATCTCACTGTGTATGGAAAGATTCAAATTCTCCATTCACTTGCTTTACCAAAACTTTTGTTCGTATGTAGATTTATTCCCGTTCCTGAGAAATTCATTCAATTAGTGGAGAATATGACTAAAGATTTTATATGGAATGGTAAAAAGCCAAAAATCAAGCATAGCACCTTAATTGGTGACTATTCATTAGGAGGAATAAAATGTCCTTATTTTAGATCAATTTTGAAAACAAATCATATAAGATGGGCTATAGGATTGCTTCTGTCAACAAAAAATAACAATGAAATGCATGTTATACCATCAACATATCTTAAATCGCTAGGAGGCTTCCAACACATCAACTTAAATTTCGAGAAAGAGAGAATTCCAGAAGGTATCCCATCTTTTTACAGTTAGATCCTAAATGCGTGGGCTGGAATATCCCAACAAAATGTAATTAATTCCAAAACTGTCTGTCGACACTATCTTTGGAATAATAAACACATTAGAATAGACAACAAGGCAATCTTCTATAAGGATTTCTCTGACTGTAATATTAATATGATTGATGATTTATATGATAAGAATTATAAACTAACATGGGAACACGTAAAAAGTAAAGGGATAAAAGACAAGGACTATATAAAATGGGCAGGCATCATTTCAGCAATTCCTTCTTCGTGGAAAAAACTAGTTAACAATGATGTAATAAACTTAACGAGAATTTCAAATTTTAAAATAATTTTAGAACTCGGCAAAGACAAGATTGAACTCGAAAAAATCAAGACACAGCAGGTATATGAACATCTTGTAGATGCAAGGTTTAGCCCTCCTTCATCACATCAACACATAAACAAAAGAATTTTAAATCAAGAATCAAATCCTCTGGAATGAGAAAAGATTTACAAAAGAATTTACTTAACGTCAATTGACACATACTCAAGATATTTTCAATATAAAATATTAAACCACATTCTATATCTTAATCACAATCGATTCAAAATATTAGAATACTCCTCCTGTTCTTTTTGCTCATTATATCCTGAAACAATTGACCATCTTTTTGTAGAATGTATCGAATCTAAGAACTTCTATTTTGATATAAGGAATTGGATCCTCAAATTTGACATCGTATTATTAGAATCCAACAAATTTAATATCATCCTAGGTGTCGATGATGTAACACTAAATTATATAATTTTAATGTATAAAATATGCTTGTATAAAGCAAGAGACACCAGAAAAGTTCCAAATTTGATGTTTCTTAAGAATTGTACAAGACAAAATGAAAAAATTGAATACATAGTGGCCAAAGAAAAAAATGCCATTTTTAAGCACAAAAAGAAATGGGAAAAATTATACACTTGTGTTTATTCATCCTGATAATCAATACTGACAAAGGACTTTTTGTCTGTTTCTGTTCGTGTGTGTGTGTGTGTGCCTGTGCGCGATCGTTTTATTGTTTCTTGCAGATTTTTCTATTGATTCTAGTATATTTATAACTATATATATGTTCAATTATAACTAAATGACAAATGTTCTCGAGTATAATACTTAGTTTATACTCCTTAATTGTAAATATATAAAAACAATAATGGATTACTATATATCTATATATATTCAACTGTAAATTAATGCTAAATGTTCTCGAGTAAAATATTTTTATACTCTTTAATTGTAAATAAATAAAAACGTTTATTGGAAATCTAGAGGAACACACCTAGTGTGTTCCTCCTTAAGTTGTAAATAAGGGGCTGATGTCTGGAAAGCTCATGGGGTACTCTAGTCATCCAAACACTATCTTGAATTACAGCAAAGACCTATCAAAATCAAACAAAGAAGAAATACCAAAGGCAATCAAAAATGCACATATAGGAAGTTAATTTGGCAATGCTCAGCATACAACTATAATAAACTCATGTTTTGATTATAAATAAAGGTCAACTTATTTCTATCTATTTTCCTATAATTAAATCAGAACAGGTCGATTATATTACTCATTAGAGAGCCAATTACAAGCACTGCCATCCAGATGTGCACAACAATGGTGGCCCTCCTTTTAAGCTGTAGAGGAATACCAAGACCCCAAGATTACAGGGAAATACACAGGACTGTACCAATAAAACTCAGTGATGAAACTATTGCAAACAGCAGAGGTGGAATTGACGTTGAAGAGTTTCTATCTTTTTTTGAGCTAAGGGAAACACTGGCAAATTATTTTTCTACCATAAAGAATTAAGAGAAAAATATCATATGCCCTTGGCAGGACTCGAACCCACAGTTTCAGTATACTAGTCTGACATGTTAACCACTATAATACAAGGACAAACCACGCTGGTTTCGCAGCCAGACAATGCTTTATATGTAGCAACTGTTGGGGTCCAGGGTGATATTAATCTCATAGTTAAACTGAACACCGTAAATATTTACTCACAATTCAGGATAATACATTTCACTAGTATTATGTTCAATTGTGCATAAATATTTTTATGTCGAACCTATAGGGAATAGTTAATAGAAATAGGAATTGACACATTGACAATTCAGGGTCAAGATTTTTTTTTCTTTATCATAGTGGCTAATAGTTACTGTGCATAATATGGATATACATGTTGTACAAGATTACTTCCGGGTCCCGTATCATGTCTTTTTCCGTATCATTATGCATGTGTAGGATTAGCATATTTGCATGTGGAATTAAATAGTTTAGAACGACCGCCATCTTGTATTTTCTTGTTGTGTGGCATAAAGGCCAAAACATAACAAATTGGCGACAAGGATAGAACTTGGGGAGAGAAAATACAAAGAGTCAGAAATGCCAGACTGAGAGGCAAATGCAGCAAGTTCGGCAGTTCGGCAGAAAAATAGCCAAATATCACAAGGGTACTGATTGGGGAACATACACCAAACAACTGGATTTATACTTCATTGCAAATAAAATAGGAGACCCCAAGACAAAAAAGGCAATCCTGCTGGCAAATTGGTTGCCGGAAATGTATCAGTTGGTGAAAGATTTGCTGATGCCAGGGAGCTTAACATACGAAGAGACAACATACGATGCGATTGTCCAGCGCATGAAGAAGCATGTTAAGAGGGAGAAATAGGCTCTGGTCGCCAGGTTTAACCTGGACAACCGGTCAAGAAGGGACGGTGAGTCAGTGAAAAATTACGTAGCTGTACTAAATTCAGTGATGCCATGAGAAACGAGCACTTGAGAGATCGTTTGGTGTCTGGAATTCGCGATAATAAAATGCTACGTGATTTGCTCAAAGAAAAGTTGAAGGATTTGACATTTGAAAGAACAGTTACGAAGTGCACAGCCCATGAACAAGCTAATAATGATGTTCATGCCCTACAAGGGGAGTAGCTGAACCAAATGCAAGGGAGAGGGCCCTGTTGTTGAAAAATGCTAAACCATGGGGGAAGCAGAGGTAGAGGTTCATACAAGTCAGAGCCTAGAAGGCCGGAACATAGCACCCAGAAATCAGGGCAGCAGTGCAGTTGCTGTTGGGAGCAGCATGACCCCAGGACATGTAAATATATATATATATATATTTGTTTTTCATGATTCATTAGTTAATTTACGTTATTATTTTTAGATTGTAATAGCATTGAGACTTTGTAGAATGCTTCTAAAAAAAGTTCAAGTAGAACTATTATTTTTAAAATACATTGTTATGATATTTTTTGTATAAAAAAGGCTTTCATTGAGAACAGTCTAGTCAGACACCAGAACACAACACAAAGTTTTTGTGTCGTAGGTCATTGAGATAACCTTAGCTGTCAACAAGTCCATGATAACTTTTCCATATAAAAGGCCCCTGATTGGTTGATTCACGTTCTAATCCCAAGAGGCTAGGTATAGTATTACAAATCCTTAATCTGATTGGTCAATTCTCTGTATGATCCCGCATCAATGATTCTCCAATTATTTTAAGACTTCCTAATGGTTGAAATATGTGATCATTCCGAAAGCCTTGTTTTCAGAAGTGATAACATTTTTAAATGGCGTTTTCTATTTTTAAATGAACGCTTGCTAAAGTTAAATTGCACAAAATATACTAATTATTTAATTAGCCATTATGGCGAAGTCAAAAATATTATCCATAATACTGATAAACACGGTATTGCGACTGGTGAATGTCGATTGTAAATGATCCTCAACCAACACATTCCTTCTCGTGTCTGCCTTGAGCCCTATCTTGCCAACGTTACAATGGCCAGCCCTGCTGTTCTTTCACTGCAAGGACTCACTTGTTATGTTGGGATCCCTGTATATGAAGGCCAGGTTACCTAGGGTGCTGGCTCGTGTGTAATGGCGACAGATTAAAGAAGAACAGAAGTTAATCCGTGTTAATCTTGGCCATCTGAAGGGAGGACACTACATCACTCAAGGACTGTTGCGGCAAATGTGGTAGCAGAGGCCACTATACATATATCTGTGATGAAGATCTTGTCTACCCTCCTGCTCTTTCTACCAAGGATCCCTTCCCCACCACCTGGGGGGACCATCCTGGAGTCATCCGTCGTGAACTTGACGATGACCTCCTTCAAGTAGCTGAAGATAATACCGATGATCATGAACTCTCTCATGAACTAATGAGTGGTTCTTCTGATGACCCCCCTCAAGATCGTTGTCAAGTAGAAGTTGTAAAAGAGTCCACTGATTACCCTGAGACTAACCAAATGGACCTATCTACCGAAAACCTTCTCCCGGATCCTAATGAGTCTCCTTCTCCTTCTCTATTCCCTAACAATGTGTCTCAGGATTCACTCCTTAATGCGATAAATCAGGAATGTCACGATACTGCTACTCCATCTTCTCTTGCCTCTGCTTCCCTTTTCCCGAATCTTGAATCACAGGACTCTGATCGTGTTATTCCTGATTCTCAGTGATTCTTTCTCGTCTCTCTCTTCTCCTTCTTTCAGCCACATGTTACAGGCTAGACCGGATCAACTGCACACCATGCCTACTCCTATGCACTTCACAAACCTTAAGCGACTGTCTCCTCAGGCCCCATCTCTTGCTAAAAATGCAAGAACAGATAAATAGTAGTTTTTTAATTACGTCCTCTCTGAATCAACCGTTTAAACCTAAATTATTTATTGAATGTATTGAATGTATTGAATGTATTGAATCTATTGAAATGACATGTCATGTAAATTACGTCAAAGTGCGTACAATAATATATCGTAATTTAAAATTTCCTAATATAAACCTTAAAAAACCTTTTTGCCATGAGGATAACTACCCTCAATATCAAAGGCCTTTGTGATCCTGCCAAAAGACCTGCCTTTCTTGTTTGGCTTATTTCTTTGCCTCCTGATATCCTTTGCCTTCAGGAGACACATTGCACGTCTCAGCAAGACATTGACTCCTGGGTCAAATATTCTCTGTATGCTGCCTACGGCTCTTTCTATTCTTCCCGTTCCGCTGGGGTGGCTATCCTCATTAAACGTTCTTTTCCTTGCGCTGTACAAAATACTCATTCTTCTCAAGATGGACGCCCTCTCAAACTGGATCTTAAAGTTCACGATAAATCCTTTTCTCTTACCACACTCTACTGCCCTAATCATAATCTGGAACGCGATATATTCTTAAATGATCTTGAACACATGATTGATCCTTGTATTGATAGTCTTCTCTTTGGAGATTTCGACACCGTTTTTGATAAGAATCTTGATCGTCGTTCTCATTCTCCTCTCCACTCTTCGTATGATAGCTCTGATCTCCTTAAATCCATTTTTGAAAAATCTCGCCTCTTGATATCTGGAGATTTCTTCATCCTACTCAACATTCCTTCACGTATCGTACCCCTGATCATAATGCGGCCTCTCGTATTGATGTCATTGGTGTTCCTGTTCGTTTTGCTCCTTCAGTTGTGTCCTGTGACTTTCTGTTCTGTCCTCATTCTGACCACAGTGTGGTTCTTTTGGAATGTAACATTCCAGACCTTCCCTCTCGTGGTCCTTCTTACTGGAAATTAAATATATCTATTCTTGAGGAGGATGAGTATTTTCTCGAAATATCTGAGTTTTGGAAGCATTGGCAGCAACGCAAACAGTACTATCAGTCACCCCTTGTCTGGTGGGATCTGGGCAAACGCCACATCAAAGAAATCTCAATTAAATAGTTCCAAACGTAAGAAACAGGCCCAGGCGTATCGTAATTCTCTTCAACAAGAGCTCTCCTTATTGCAAAACAGGGTTGATAATCGTGATACATATATTAATAACTTACAATTCTTAAAACTTAAATTAGTTAACTTAGATTCTGAAGAGGCGAAGGCCAGTAAGATCAGGGGGAGGGCCAAATGGATAGAGGAAGGAGAAACTTCTTCTGCTTTCTTTTTTTCGTTTGGAAAAGCAAAACTCTTCCTCTAAAATAATTGATGCCATCTTGGATGACAAAAATAATCTTGTTACTGACTCTGAAGAGCTTTTGTTTGCATGGCGCTCTTTTCACATCTCCCTCTTTTCCTTTGCAGCCAACTAATGATGCTTTTCAGACGACATTCTTGACTGTCTTGAAAGGACTCTTTCTTCTCAAGAACGAACACTCTACGAAGGCCTCTTAACACCTCCAGAGTGGTATCTGGTATCCTCTCTGTTTCTCAACGAAGAGGGCTAATCACTCTTTTCCATAAAAAGGGTCCCAGATATCTTCGTAAAAACTGGCGACCCATCTCACTCTTATGTACAGATTATAAAATTGCTTCCTGTGCCATTGCTTGTCGGTTACGTCAAGTCATTTCTTCAATTATCTCTCCTGACCAGACGTGTTCAATTCCTGGCAGGTTTATTGGAGAAAATGTACGCTTACTGTATGATATTGTAACCTATTCAGACTTGACACAAATTCCCTGAACTCAGATCGCTTTTGATCAGGAGAAAGCTTTTGATAGGGTTGACTGATCCTATCTATTGGCAGTCTCGTATAAGATGGGCTTCGGTCCTTCTTTCTGAACAAATGTAAGGGGCTGTGGTGCGGAACCTGGAGAGGATGTAATGACTCTCGGGTTCGCATCCAGTGGTCCTCTGACAATATCCCGTCTTGGGATAGTAATTGGGCACAGAGACTTGTCTCATGCAAACTGGGATAAGCGTCTTGACTCCTCCAAAATCTTACATTCATGGAAACAAAGGTCTGTTTCTCTTCCTGGCAAGGCCGTAGTCCTAAATGGGCTTGCCCTATCTGGTCTCTGGTACTGTGCGACAGTCCTAACCATGCCTGGTTGGCAGCTCACTTTAGAGATCAGCTTTTAACTAAAGGGATTTATCTTAAGGGAACTTTCTGCTACTTAACTGAGGCCCAGCCCAAGCACAAAGTCATTACTGTGTCCAATCTCCCCTTCGAAATGGGGGACGAATTAATTAAGGGCTTTTTCAGTCACTATGGTGAAGTGAGAGGTCTGATTCGCAACGTTGAAAAATTTGGAATAGAGACAGGAGATTGGCGACTCCTTATGGTACTAACTCACGATATTCCTTCCAGAGTCTCGTGATTGCCCCTTGAAGGATGACTGGGGCAGGTGACAAGAGATCTGTAACTAATCCTGCGACTGCATCTCAGCACAACAAATTTATGCACATGCTTGATGACTACTCATTATCTCAATGCGTTAAAGTGCCAACTAGACCTGCATCTGGGAAAACACTCAACCTACTTTTGTCTACCTATCCCAACAGTGTCTCTAATGTATCCACGTTATCTGGCTTAAGCGATCATCATATAGTTAACTTTGAGATCAATTTAAAACCACATCAATCTACTAAACCTCCTCATAGAGTTTACATCTACAAAAAAGCTAACTTTGATGGTCTAAACGATTTCATAAACTAAGTCATCATCCAAATTCTTTGCTTTAAACCCATGGGGAAATAATGTGGAACAAAATTGGAACACCTTTAAAAATACTGTAACTACTGGAATCTCTCAATTTATACCTCAAGAGTCTTCAAAACCAAAGTTTAACCTACTGTGGATCAATCCTCAGAGTAAACGTGAAATGCGCAAAAGGATTGCCTCCATAAAAAAGCTGTTCGTACGAAAAATCAACATCACTGGAAAGCTTTTAAACGTCAATGTAACACTGTGTCAAATCTGATTAACTATCCCACAGTCATTACTTAAATGATGTCATTGGGGACAGCCTTACTGAAAATCCATAAAATTTCTGGTCTTATGTTTAACATAATAAATCTGAGAACCTTGGTATTCCAACTCTCAAGACTGAACAAGGCGCGAGTGTTACAGACAAAGATAAAGCCGAAACTTTGAATTCTTATTTTTTCTCTGTCTTCACAAAAGAACGATTACGTCTACCCACTATCTCTACATCTCCGTATCTCTCAATCGCTGACTTACAAATATCATCTGACAGAGTTGCTAAACAACTATCCCAGCTCAAACCTAAAAAAGCATGTGGCCCAGACGAATTGCCAGCATGTGTACTGAAAGAGATATCACAATCAGCTTCTGGGTGGCTAGCCTTCATTTTTCAGCAATCTTTAAATCTTAACACAGTCCCTTCAGATTGGACCAAGGCCCTTATTACTGCTGTCTAACAAGAAAGACAATAAACCTCTTCCTTCAAATTACCGACCAATTTCTACTTTGGGTCTTTTGCGCCGAGTACCATCTGGATGCAGTCATAAAATTAAAGACATGGCATATCGTACTCTTGTACGACCCAAACTCGAATCTGCGTCCAGTGTATGGAACCCATACAGCCAACATAATATCAACAAAATTGAATCTGTCCAACAAAGACCTGCTCGACATGTGTTCAGTGACTACTTTTTGTTTACCCACCTTCCTTTGCTGTTAATGATCCTTTCCCTGTTTCTTGGGCCCAAAACCCCAGAGTTATTAGAAGAGCATTACATTAGATAATGATTTAATACACATCTCCAATGAAGATGAGCTTACTTCTCAAGCAATCTTTGGTTCTGTGGATGATCTTTCTGATCATGGGCAAGCAGAAGTTGTTATAATGGACCAATCCAATGCAGTAATAACTGAAATTATAGAACAATCCAATGATGACCCAACTCCTGTAGAGCAAGACGAAATGCCTGTTTCTCCTGAAGACTCGCCCTCTTTGTTTCCAAATGCAACAACATAGGACTCCCTTAATGATGCTTCCCTTAATTCACAAATATCTTCTTCTTCTCGGAATTCTGATCCCTTTTCGATGTCTGTTGGGACTTCTCTTTCTTCAGTCTCTTTCAGCCATGTGTTTCAGAACTTTCGTAATCCGCCTCACCCTGCTGCAACACACTTGACTGCGCCTTTCAAAACTCTGAAACGGTTATCTCAAAATACCTCGCCTGCTTCTAAGAATCCAAGGAAAGATAACTAAGCTGGTCTTAAATTTCTTGATTAATTTGATTGTTGAAATTGTAATATAATTTAATAACTTCTTTGCCAAAAGTGCAAAGAGACGAAATAATAATTTAATATACGTATACTTTCTTTATTACCACCTAAAAGTTCATTGAATGCATTGTTTGTTTAAAATTGTTTTTTATAATATAACCTCTTGCCAAAAGTCCAGAGAATTTAAATAATATAATTATTTAAACTATCTACACTTAACTTTTCATATCTCAGTATGAGGACTGCCACTCTAAACATCAAGGGCCTCCTAGATCCTCTTAAAAGGGCTTCTTTCCTAATCCGGCTTCTTTTTTTTGCTCTCGACATAGTATGCCATCAGGAGTCACACTGTGTCTCTCAGGAAGAACTTGACTTATGGTTCAAATACTCCCAATACCTTGCGTATGGCTCCTTCTTCTCTCCAGATCTGCTGGAGTGATTATTCTTATTAATCGCTCTCTTTCTTGTAATGTCAATCATGTTCATTCAATGCCGAATGGTCGCCTTCTTAAACTGAAGCTGGAAATATGTAAACAACTACTCACTCTTACTTGTGTTTATGCACCAAATCATAATCCTGAAGGAAATGACTTTTTGAATCAACTTGAGGACCTTCTTGATCCTGCTGTTGACAAGGCGAACAAATTTCAATTTGTTTGAAAGGGTAAATGTTATTGGGGATTCGGGACTGAACACAGCGCAGGGGTCAGTATGCTGTTTAATAAGAACCTGCATATTGATTTGTTAGATGTTAGGCGAGAGATACTGAGAGTAGAGTGTTGAGTTTATGCGCCTGTAGATGTAACTGCTAGTAAACAGTTCTTTCGTGATCTGTACCAGTATGTATATGCTAATTCGCATGTGGTGTTGGGAGGAGACTTTAATTACGTTTTATCGAATAGCGATTCGTCCATATCAAATTATGCATGTCAACGGGAGACTGGACACTAAAAGCGCGGAGCAGCCTACCACGAGATTTGTAGAGTTTACCCCATAAACAAGATGGCGGACAGGGATAAAGAGGTTTTTGAAAATATTAATGTTTACTCGGAAAATACAACTAGTTCACAGTGCAAAATTATTTTCTAAATCATCTCATATGCTTGTTGGGTATTCAACCTTCATATAATCCCAAAAAAAATTTCATTTAACCGCAATCAGTCTGCATTTTCGGCGAAGTAGTTAAATGAAGAAAGAAGAAGACGACGAATTCAATCTGCAAAGATAAGTAGATCTTTTCATTTTACTCTCATCTTATAATGATTTTCCCTCCTTTTTTTCTGCCTTTACAAAAACTTTTTTCACACACTTTTAAATTGAAGAAAAAAGCTTTGGGGAATTTTAGCTTTTGAAATGGTAGACGCCGTTTAGCATGTAAAACTTGTACTTAAAACTTGGTTGTGAGATGTCTCAAGCCTATTTTTCGGACTTTTATGTTCCTCCTCTAAACAAGAGGCCAAGGATTCCAGAATTCTTATGTTTTGAACAACAAAATATCGATTTAAGTGTATCTACACAATTTCTTCAGTGTAAGGTTGAAAGTCAAATGGTCGAAATTTTAAAACTGAAGTCCGAGGTCATAAAGCTCGAAAAAGCTTTGACACTTTCTAAAGAAGAGTTAGAAAGAGTAAAAAAATCTGATTAAGGAACAAAGGCCTTTTGTTTCGGCTAGGAAGCCGTTTTGTGAGTTAAACAGTGCAAGAAAATGGCACAAAAAAGCAGAAGTCAAGAGCTGGCTTTCTGCTCAATTTGGGAAGCTACCATCTAAATGGAAAGTCACTGAGGTAACTTTTAACCAAAAACTTCTTAATGACAATATCATTATTAAGAATTTTTGTTCTCGTTCTTGAAACCCTTCAGCTAAGGATGAAAGTTGCCTCTGAGGAGCTTGACTTGATAAGTACTGAAACGACAACCAATGAAGAAATTGAAAAAAAAAATTGTGGACAGTGCAAAGAGCTCTAAAGGTAGTTAACAACAAAATAATCAAAGATTTGGATTTGGATGGCTGGATTTCATGGTTATTTTGGTAATCCATTGTTCTTAAATAGTTTAATTTAGTTTAGTATTTAGCTTTATTCATATTTATTTGTAAATTTATTCAGGGTGAAATGAAGTTCATTTTGTTGTTGAAATGCTTGATTTTGTTTATAAATAGGCAAACGATGATGGCGACATTGCTGATGCTGCATATAATGAAGTAAAGCTGGTCCCTTCATCAAACCTTCCATCATCATGCAGTTTGATTAAAGAAAGAAACAAGTTAAATAATATTATACCGATAAACGAGTTAGAGGTAAATACATATTTATTGACGTCTCAATTTTAGAATTCAAAGTGTGAATAATTTAATCATTTGCTAAATAACTTATGACAGAGAGTGAGAGGCAAAGTGCAAAAGAAGATATTACAGGTTAGCTCTAGCAAGAATATCTCCTAATATCTCCTTGAATGTGAATTTGAAGTTGATTTTTGCAGAAGAAGGAAAATTGGAGAGCCTGGAGAAAAATCCACGAAGCATTCCTTGCTGAGTCTCCTTTACTTTTTTTTTCCATTGGAAAAAAGGAGCCTCTGCCAGGTGGGAACAACAAGCAACTTTAGTCACATACAACACCAAGTCGAGCGGGACTCAAACCCAAATCTCATTGGCAAGATCGAGCTTTGACTAAAAAATAAATAAAACAATGTGAATGCAAAAATGTCATACTTTGTTACATGAATTTTATTACAATATTATTTGTGGATTCTCAAACCAAATCCATACTCTTGATGTTTTTTTTTTTTTCTTTCTTAGCAGTCAAAGGTTGCTCCAGGTCTGTTGAACACATTTTAAGATACATGTTTCTTGATGAGGGATTTGCAAAAGCATTCAAGGATGGAGGACTGAATGGAGTCAGCACACTGCGCTTTTCTGGTGATGGAAGAAAAACAACAAAGAAATTGGGCAGTGTGATGACAACATTCAGCCTTCCATCTGAGAACAGGGAACAACGAAGTCCTGATAAAAAATATTTTATTTCTGTTTATGATAGTGAGTTAAATACCTATGACACTTAATTTTTAATTTTGAAGTTTATGACTCTATGAAAATACAAAATTATTAATGTGACTGAGTGTTTCTGTGGGTTGTAAATTCAACTGATTAATTCATTTTTTTTTTTTTTTATTCATGCATGCAGTACAAAAAAATCAAAAACAAGTTAGCAATACAACAATTAACTTGCATATAATAATAATTATTGGTGGGGAATTTTGTGAATTAACAAATTATTTTATATGAACATTACGTTGTTATAATCTTTATGCCAATATATATACAGGTAAGGAGGACTATGATCAGTTAACTGATTGCTTGGAGCCAACGTTTCAAGAAATGAATATTACAAACACTTCAAATTGATTGGTGAGTTTGACAAATATAATGTTAAGCATGATTATAAATTAATTGGTTTTGTGAATATGATTTTTAGGTTGTTATGTGCTGACTGGAAATTTATGGCCTGCCTTTTGGGGATAAATAGTCCTTCCTCATATTATTTCTGCCTCTGGTGTGAGTGCTGCAAAGCAGTAATTAGGGATTTTTCCAGTAAGTATAATTTTTTGCTCTTACTGAAGCCATTTAATTATTACTTGTTTATTGCTCAGTCATGTGGTTACTTTATAGCTAGCTACTTCTAATATTTTCTTTAGAAATTTAGAGGGAGAGAGCGAATATTATTATTTCTCAGCCAGTATTACCTGAATAATGCAAGTTAACTATTTGCTGAAAATCTTGCAGATATATATTTTATTACTTAATTTGATTAATATATATTAATATATATTATATACACCTACTTGCAGAAAGGTTGTCATAGAAGATTCGAAAAAAGCACATTAGTAATTTGTAAATTTACTATTTAGGAATAAATTATCAATGAAAATCCATGGCGAAGTAATAGAATATTTAATATCATATCATATCATTTATTGAAATAATATACATCAAATGTAACCACAATGGGAAAAATATCCTTCACAATCATCAGGAGTTATTTGTCCAAAAGCATATAAAATGAATGTATGCGGATCAAGGCAGCATTGAAAAGCTGTGTCACTTTCACAGATAAAATTTTTTTCCTGGCTATAACTTCCCTCTATAGGATTAAGGTCTGGACTGTAAGGAGGAAGGAATCTCAGCAGAGCAACGGCACCATTTACAATGTCTTACACTTCAGTGTCATGATGTACAGCATGGTTGTTTGGCAAGGAAAAGAAAAAAAAACAAAAATACAAGCGATAAGACTACGACCGTAAATGTTGCATACGATTTTCACAACTGAGTGTGATCGAATTAATTACCTAAAACAAAAACAGAGCAAGCGTTTCTACCGTTGTATGGATTTAAGAAAGGAACGACCTTATTACGTAAAAACTCTGCAAAAACAACACAGTTGAACTTCTGCCCAGGGTCAAGCACATCAACGCTTAAATATGCATCACATGCAATAGTAGAAATCACGTTAATGCGCTTGTGACTCTTTTTTCTTCTTTTAACTTGCTCGTTGCCCTCTTCGAGAATAGCCATACTGTCTAGTTAAGCATCTATCCTATAAAGTGAAGAAATTGGACTCTTATTGTTTATTATAAGGCATTCTCCACACGTAAATGGTCAAAGTTGGAAGATGGAGGACACAATACAAATGCTGGATTCTGTTGACATACGAATCCTCTCAGAAAAGAAGAAGTCGTCTTTTAGAACTGCTAGAATAAGGGGATTTCCAGTTGTGGACACTTGTAATGAGTTCCGTCGAAAAGTCTACGACTTTTTGCCAGGTGAAAGGTGCAAGAAAGAATTCAGCTTTGGATTTATTGGAAAGAGAAACAAAAAAATATGGATAGTGACTGACGACCAGCTACCTGAGGTCTATGCTGCAGTGCTTAATGGTCAAACACTGTGGATAGATCCAAACGATACAGGCATATCATTAGATGCAGAACCACAGGGACCACAAACAAGGAAATGTAAGGAAAACCTGATACTTTGGAATGTTGTATATTGTATGAAATATGCACTCATATCAATAAGTATTTCTGTCAATTTTGATATATAAATACACTGTACATGAATTTTACTGGTCTGTTCTTGATTGAAGGTTGCATGTTGGGCCATAGAACAAAAAAAGAAGGATGAGATGGTTGCAGCAATGTCTACCATAGGTACATAATCGATTTTAAGAAATTATACAGCAAATTTCAGAGTTAGAAAGAGTAAAAAAATATATGATTAAGGAACAAAGGCCTTTTGTTTCGGCTAGGAAGTTCAGTTTAATGATCAGTAAGTGTGCAACAGCTATAAACTAAAATTGCTAAAAATTGCAGTTGCATGATTTATTCCTACTCATTGACAGGAAGTTCAATATGATAATTATTAGCTGGTTACTCAGGTAGAGTAAAATTCTTTTAATGTAACATAATATATCTTTTTTTCTTTTCAAGTATGACATTTTGCTTTTATGACACTCAAGATGATAGTGGCAAAACAACCACAAAATGGACATCTCTATACTGTATGTACTAATAAAAATAGCACTCACTAAATCAAGGGAGGGTTCACAATTCATCCAAAGGGAGAATCTGATTTTTTTGGGTGGTCATCATTTTGCTGGAGTACTGGAGTAGTTTTTTTCAAAGAGGGCTATGGAAACTTTCCCAACAAATTGAACAATGCAAGGTGGGGGTTTCAGGATATCCCATGGGGGGGGGGGGGGATACAACAAATCAAATAACATCAGGGGGCTTCCAAAAAATGTGAGGGAAAACAATTAAAATCATGCTTAATCCCCAATTTACATAAATTATGAACCCTTTCAACAAAAAAAAAACACATTCAAAAAATTATAACTAACCAACGTTTTTTATCATTAATTTATAAAGGTGATTCCCTTGAAACTGTTGTTAAGAGGCTGGACTTACACTTCCTTGACAATATGGTTGACAAGTCAAAGACCAGTCTAGACTGTCTGTCAAAAGCACAACTTGTACAAACATACAAGAAACATGATCTTCCTTGTTCTGGAACTAAGGATCTTTTGAGAGCAAATCTCGAAAACTTCCAAGCACACAAGACCAAGTTCCAGGTAGGAACTGTAAATATACTGTGTAAAAAAAAAATGATTGTAGATCATCATATGTAAATAACAACTGCCAACATGATCATGGGTTATCGTTTGAATGTTAATCCCATACTTATAATATCTATGTAAATACTATAGATGTCATCAATACAGTCCTGTCACACTAATGTGCAAGATGTGGATGAGCTCACATCTGTTTGGAGAAACTTTGAAGTTTTGGCAGATACCTTGAAAGTAATAATTTATAATAACTACATTTAGATGCAATCAGCTGTACATATCTAGTTTTCATTGGACATGTGTTTATATAAGAAATATATCTAAAATTGATAAATAGATAATAGTTAATATAAACAATAAATATAATAGAATGATAAAAGATAATATTTGACAAAAAAAATTAGACTACTTTACATTATGTATTATATTTAAAGGTCAACCCTGATGATCCAAGGTATCTTAAACCAGAGGAGTTTCAAGAACAGTCTCGTCAGTCGGCCCGGAATTTAAGAAAAGCAACATTCGATGAGGTGAACTTCAATAAATATATATATTTATATTCTTAGCATTCATTCACTTTTGAAAAAGTGGTGGCTATTAAAAGAGCCAGTTTTGAACCACGAATGCTTTGAGCATGATAATCTTGAAGCTTGCATCGTGTGAAAAGTTCTTCATGAATTCACCCATTACTGTAATAACTATGATAATAAGAAAAATATAACAAATTAATATTATTAATAAGATGAATATTATAATTATCATTAATAATTAATAATTATCATTAAAATCTTTTATTTTTCTTATTTAATTTTAGGATGCTATTCCATACATTCATGGTAAAAAATAACTAAACTGATTGCATTTTAATATTTCATATAATTGTTTTCTATTACCAAACCAATCTCAGTGTAATAGTGGTGCAAAGCCTCTTTTACTATAGATTCTAAAAATAACACGACAAGGAGACAGTATTGAAGACTGTCAAGCTAATATCACTGACACGTGAATTGTTTCAAAAGTTAGTGTTCATAATACTCCCTGTAAAGTCAGTTCTAAAGCCAGTCCAGTCGCTTACATTTCTGGGATTTGTTTTGGACTCAGTCAATATGACTGTAACTAACTCAGGGGAAAATTCTCCGTGTTAAGGAAAGCTGTTGCAAAGCAAAAGAGCTAACTGAATTACCTATTCAGGAGTTGGCTAGAATTATAGGCCTACTATTGCTTAAATAAGGGAAACTATCAAGCTCAAATGAGGCTGTCTCAGGACAGCCTAAGAGAAATTCAGTGGTGGTATGATAATATAGAGACAGCTAACTACCCTATCTGTTTACCAAACTCAAAGATAGATATGACTATCTACACAGATGCATCAAAGAAAGGATGGGGTGCAGTTAAAAATGCAGAAAAAATAGGGGGAAGATGGTCTGATGATGAGGCCAAGAACCACATAAACCAGCTTGAGCTGTTAGCTGCACTATTTGGGCTCAAATCATTTTGCAAAAATGAACAAAATATCCATGTTAAAATTTACTCTGACAACTCTACCACAGTGAATTATATATATGCCATGGGTGGAACCCACTCTCACGAATGGAATAACATTGCCAAAGAAATTTGGCTATGGTGCATAAGTAAACAAATATGGCTAACATCTGCACATATCCCTGGTAGAGAAAATGTTGAGGCTGACAAAGAATGCCGGGTGTTTTCAGATAATAAGGAATGTATGTTAAGACCAGGTCTATTCCAGAGAATCACCGAAATCTAGGGGAAGCCCTCAATAGATCTCTTTGCTTCAAGGATGAACCATAAAGTTGCTCAATATGCATCTTGGAAACCTGATCCAGGGGCAACATTTATTGATGCTTTCTCTATAACATGGAGCGCACAGTTTTTCTATGCTTTTCCTCCTTTCAGCTTGATTGCATGTTGCCTACAGAAGATAGAGACAGATCTAGCAGAAGGGTTGATGATAGTGCCAATGTGGCCAACCCAGCCTTGGTACTCCAAGCTGTTACAAATGTTGGTGGATGTGCCCAGGGTACTTCCCCAACAAAAGACTTCACTTCAGATGCCAGGGATGCCTCAGGAAGTACATCCTTTAGCGAACAAAATGACTCTCCTTCTCTGCAAACTATCAGGAAATCATGAGGCACAGCGATTTACACCTTACGGCTCTCTGAGGTCCAGAATAGATTGAATCTATGTCCCCGAGGGCTTGGCGAGTCAAGCGTGTAAGTGCGTGATTAAGCCTTTCCCGTTCTCAGACCATGCTTGTGTCATGGGTCATTTGAGGCTTTCATCTTCTCTGCCACGTGGTAGGGGAAACTGAAAGTTCAACTGCTCCTTACTGCGTGACCATCGCTTCTGCGTGACCATCGCTTCTGCGAAGCAGCTCGTGTCTTTTGGCGTGAGTGGCAAACGGAAATATCCAAGTTTCCTGACCACAGATCGTGGTGGGACCTTGGAAAATTCTGTTTGAAGAAAATAGCAATCTGGGCTTCCCTGTGGTTAGCTAGACAAAGAGCCTCTATCAAAGCAGACCTCGAACGTGAATACCAGACACTCAACAGATCACATGCTGACACACACAGATTGCTCAACATTAAAAAACAGCTCGAAACTTTGCACACACAAACGCTCGAGGGGGACAAGATACGCTCAAAAGTCCAGTTCATAGAGGAAGGGGGAAACCTACCAAGTTTTTCTTCAACTTAGAAAGCACGAGAAAATCCAAAAATACCATCACGGCTATCACAAACAAAGCCGGCACGACCGTGACCTCAAACCCCAAGATTCTGTCAACCCTTCGGGATTTTTATCTATCACTCTAAACGGCAGAGACGACAGACCCCACAGCAAGCAAGCTGTTACACACAGCCAGTGTATTGCAGATGCCAGCAGCAATCGCCACACGAAGATTTTACCTAGCTTTGTGCTTGCTTGCCCCCAAAGAACAAAGCCAGGTTGACAGCTAATCCCACACGCTGCAAGTTCAGGATGCTGGAGAGAAGAATAATGTGGCAGCTTGATCAAGCATACTTACCTGATGCGGGAGTTTTACTAGGGTGAAACTCTGTTCCAGCTGGTAAGGATCGGGCTTCAGGTGGTGGTTAGCATCGATGCTTGCGCTTGTTTGATGACGCGCACTGGATACGCCAATTTCCAGACAAAACCCATCAGACGGCCAAACACTGTCACAATTTTCATTCCTCGAGAATTCTCGAGGAAATTTGGTAAGGATGTGAAGGAGAAGGTGATCCGCACCATTACTGAAGTCATCTCTTCTGCCTACATCAAGTGTATTCAGCCTGTTCGCTCGGAGGTGCGGGTCACCTTTTTGAGCCAACAGCACAAAGATACGCTCCTCTACAAGGAAGTCTGTGTAGGTCTCTCTCTCACCATATGGGAGGCGGCGATGAATTGCACCTTTGTGCATATTCACCGCCTGCCGTATGAGGTTCCTGATGACGACCTCACTTCTGGGCTACTACGGCAAGGTATTGGAAGTGAAACGGGTCGTGGATAATATGGTTAGAGGGTGCGAGACTGGTTCGAACTGCAAGAGAACATGCGGCGTCTCTTGCTCTTGCAGGGATTTTGGATCACCACTTTTTACAAGGGCCAACCGGACTATTGCACCGGTTGCCGGAAGACAGGGCACGTCATGCGGAATGGTCCGCTGGAGGGGAGGTGCTGGACCTGTGGGGATGGTGGACACTTTGCCCGGGATTGCCCCTCAAAATCCCCCATAAATACGAATACGAGCCATGAGGAGTCCTCCGACAGTGAGGCCTCACAGTATAGTGACTGTGACAATAATACACCGCCACCAAAAAGGCCAAGAGGCCTCGAGACGCCGTCGAGGGGTGGACCCCCGTCAGGGCCCCTGCCCGGGAGTGGGATAGAGAGTACACAGGCTACCCCTCCCCTCCCGAGGAAAATTCTCTCCAGTACATTGCCGGAGAGTGGCTCGCCCAGTGCGCACCTTGATGAGGAGTGCGCTGACGCTTCACTCTCCGAGGATGATGGGGACTACAATCCTGAGACTGCCAGTTCGGCGGTGTCAGATTGCGAGTCCCAGGTCTCCTCGGCAACTGGGCAGCAGGTGCCTTGTTATACGGGGGATACCAACACAAACCCCAGCGGGTCTCTGTCCTATTCACCAGTGACTCCAAATACTGGCTCGTCCCCTTTTACAGATGGGGATTCTACATTGGCAGGCATCCGTTCTGATCAAACCATCGAGTGTTCCTTGGGGGATTCCACCTTGGGGGAAATAAATACCCCTCCCCCTTCTATAGCCCTCAGTGTCAGCGACTCCCAGCTAGCGGGGGTTTCCCTGGGGGGTGAACCGGCTTCTGGCGGCCAGACAGTTGTCGGGGCCGTTGTGGACAGCAGTGAATCCCTGGGTCCCTCGCAATCATTGGACTCCCCGGCATTTGACTTCTCGCAGTCCCTTTTTGACTCCCAACCAAGCCAGCCTACTAGGTCACAGACACAAGGTGTGCGCATGGGTGTGCACCGCATGCCGGTCATTGCGGCTGATCGGCCTAATAGGTTGCATAGAGACAACCACTCTCAGAGGGACGAACACGACTCGCCGCCTCCTACACCCCCACCCCACAAGGGGAAGAAGGCATCCAGAGACCGTTCACCGGTCTCTAAATCCTAATCCTTCCAATGGCGGTAGTGATCAGTAGTAGAGTTTTCCTATCAGGACACTGTGTTTAGGGTTGTCTCTTTGTACGCCCCTAATCGCAATCCTGCTAGGGATTCCTTTTTCACCAAGGTCACTGATGCAGTCGACCCAGGCATCCCTGTGATGCTTGCAGGAGACTTCAACTCTGTCTTGGACCGTCGTGTAGATCTCAGAGGATCGAACCATCTTAGCTCCTACTCTGACAGCTCCGATGCAATCAGAGACTTGATGAGTGAAGCTGACTGTCTTGATGGGTGGAGACATCTTCATCCTCAAGATCGTAACTACACGTGGACGAAACCAGGTGGCTCTCTTTCCTCAAGAATCGATCTGATACTCTTCCCTAGGCAGTGGTCTCATGAGATGAGTTGGGCTAACATCTTGCCCTGCCCGTACACTGATCACTCCGCCGTTGTTCCGAGATACCATCTCAACGGGACCTTCCTTCTGGAAACTCAACACTTCTATATTAGAAGAGAAGGAATACCACCTCCTCATAGAAGCCTTGTGGGGGCAATGGCAGAATCGTCGCGACGATTACGACCCTCTTTTGATGTGGTGGGACCTGGGCAAGTGTAAGATTCGGGACGCCACCATGAAATACTGCAAGGCACATGCTTGTAAAAGGCGCTCTAAGTGTCAGTCCTTATTGGACGAGCTGACCTCTCTCTGGTCCCAATTCCAACTGGGTCGGACATCAGTCCTCACTCGCATGAAACAGTTGGAGAGTGAACTTCGAGCATTTGACCTAGATGCACCTCGCGCTGCTCAGGTCCGTGCGTGTTGGGTAGAAGAGGGCGAATCTTCGTCCTCTTACTTCATGCGTCTCGAGAAGAGCAGGGGGAGTAGACAGTGAATTTCTGCTGTCCGCAAACCTGATGGGCAAGTCACTCGTGACATGCTCGACATCTTGGCGACATGGAGAGATTCTTATCAAAATCTCTTCACTGCGTCTGAGGTGGATTCTCAGGTCCAGAACGACATGTTCTCGAACCTGGAGTCCAAGCTCTCAGACACCGAAGCTGCTTCCTGCGAGGGACCATTGACCTTGAGTGATGCCTACGAGGCCCTCAAGGGGATGGCTCGGGGCAGGACCCCAGGTCTTGATGGTCTCCCCATGGAGTTTTACATAGGTTTATGGCTGCTGGTCGACCAGGACCTTGTAAACGTTTTGAACTGCAGCTTTGCTAACCAGCAACTTTCCATCTCGCAGCGCAGAGGTATTATCACCCTTATTCATAAGAGAGATGATACTCTTGAAATGAAGAATTGGCGCACCATATCGCTCCTTGATGTTGACTATGAGATTGCGACCAGATGTACTGCTGGTCGTCTTCTTAGAGTCATGGGTAGCGTTGTGGCGGAAGATCAAACATGCGGTATTCCTGGCCGTTTCTTTGGGAATAATGTCTCTTTGCATTATTCATTATGCAACAGTTGGAGATATACCTTTGAGTATTCTCTCTCTCTTCCATGGGTTTTGGGCCTTCTTTTTGTAGTTGGGTACGCCTTTTTTACACCGGGGTCTCGAGCGCAGTAGTTGTCAATGGTTACATCTCTGACTTTTTTGACCTCTCTCAAGGGGTCCGACAGGGATGTCCATTGAGTGTGCTCCTGTACGTACTGACAGTCGAGGTGCTGGCATGCAATATTCATGCTTGCGATAGGATTAAGGGGGTACCCTTACCCTTGTGCCGAAGACACAACAATCGTCTGTACTTCAGATGACGCTGTGGTCGCCAGCTTTGAGATCTATGCCCAGTACGAGAAAGCATCTGGTGCATGAATCAATGCTGCAAAGTCCAAGGGCTTGTGGCTTGGTCCGTGGTGCCACCGTACTGATCCTCCTGTCCAACTTCGGTCTTCCACTTCCATTCCTGTTTTGGGTACTTTTCTTGGTCCACACAATCTGGAAGAATCAAAGTCTTGGGCTGTGGCATCAGCGACAGCTCTCTTTCTGTGGAAAGAGCCTGGTTGTTAATGCTCTGGGCCTTTCAGGTCTCTGGTATACTGTGTCAGTGTTACAAGTGCCAGAATGGGTTGCAGTTGAGGTTGACCAGGCAATCCATTGCTTCTTGTTGTCCAACAAGAAGGAATTGATTGCACGAGCTACAGTTTGTAAGCCTACCACGGAGGCAGGAATCAGTTTCCCTTGCTTCCGGCATAGGGTTTGCGCATTCCATGGACAATGGATTCGAAGATACTTTGACTACTCGTCCCCAAAGTGGAAAGCCTTCTTCGAATATTATATTGCTGAGCCTCCGGCCGGCATACATATTGCTGGAAACCACGTGGCTCTCTTTGAATCGGACCCTAAATCTGTCTTTGTTAATGTAAAGAATCTCCCGGCGCAGGTCCCTGAGGAGAAAGTGAACCAGGTGCTCCTGGATTATGGAGAAGTGTTAAGCTCTACCCATGTTTTAGATGATGAGGATTTATGGAATGGTGACCGAAAAGTAGAAATGATCATCAAAAAAGATATTCCTTCACTCATCCGAATTGGTTAATACCCTGTCGTAATAAGATACAAGGGCCAAAAACTATGTTGTCATTTCTGTAACCGTTGGGGTCATCCAATTAGTGATTGCCCCTACAAACTGAACCATCTCTATATTCACTGTGGAATGGCTGGGCATTCAGCCAGATACTGCTCTCACCCTTGGACTCTGGACAATAGTCCAGTGGTTTATGAGAATCTTAATGTGACGGCTACTCAGGAGGAACCCTCTGCGGAGACTCCTGTCGACTCTTCTGATAATTTAAGTAATAATAGGAATAATAATAATGATAATTCTTCTTCTAATATACAAGTGGTTTCTGGGAAACGCTTATCTGATTCCAGTAAGCCCAAAAAGAAGAAGTCTCGCTCTCAGAAAGAAAATCCTGAGGCTTTTAATGATGCTTCGCAAAATTTTTCTCTGGATGATTTGCCTTTTGCGTCGGATCTCTCTACCAACCCCTCTCCTTCTGAATCTATTGGAATTCACCATTCTACTAATCGCTTCTCGGCTCTTGAGGAGGAAGAGGACTCCAATATTTATGTAGATTCTCCGCAACTCTTTGAAGAGACTCCTGAGTCAGATGGTCAGGAAAACTCTTCTGCTGTAAATAGCACCGTCAATGAAATTCTCTCTTCTTTTCTAGTTAATGTCTCTCAGGCCATGAACAAAAAGTCTGGGCCACCAAAACGCCTTTCTAAATCTGGCTTGCTTGTCGCACCTTCTCGTAAACCCACTGCTCCTAAGAGACCTCCGTCCAAACCAAAACAAAAAAAATAATCTTCATGACTTCTTATTACCTTACATTTAAAATATCCAATCACAAAGTGATTCATTTAATGTTTAAATATATTATGTTAAATTATAATTTAATTTATACTATAATTTTGTTATCTTACCTCATAGTGAATCACAAAGTGATTCAATTAATAATTAAATATATTATGTTAAATTATAAAGTTATTTATACTATAATCTTGTTATATTACCTTATAGTGAATCACAAATTGATTCAATTAATAATTAAATATAGTATGTTGAATTACAAAGTAATCAACCTTAACATTATGTATCTTGTAATAAATTTAATGTTTAAACATAGTATGTTGAATCACAAAGTGGTCAACTTAATTATTTTGTTTAATTAATTTATTTATTTTTGTTTCTTTTATTTTTGTCAACATATTTCTTCTTGGGTCAAAAACCCTGAATTACCTATAAAAATTCCATTAATTCCGAATCAGATTAAAGGAACTTAGCTCAAAATTGATTTAAAGGTTTTCGCTTCTAACATAGATGCTTTTCACGTCACATGAACAGTTATATAATACATATTATAACAAACTGCAAATGTACCAGCCACCATAAACTGTCTCCACCTCTGGCTGTTTTCTCTTGTATATGATTTACAATTACTGATTTTTTTTTTTTTTTTTTTTTTTTTTTTGCCATTCTTATAGCATTTAATTTGTATCTTATTTCTTAGGGGATATTGCCAAGCAATTGGGGCTCTGCCTTGTGTCTTTATCCCTGCCACTGTGGCAAATTGATTAAAATAAAATAAAAATAAAAATAAAATATTGGTGATCAAGTGACTTTTAACATAACACGATTTTTGATATAAACTGATATTACAAATAAGATTATGGGAAATTAAAACGAAAAAAATTTACAGTTGTACGTCTTGCTGTGAGAGAATCAAATGCCGTTGTATCTGCAGTTGCCAATATTATTATCATTACTATTGTTTATGAAAATCTTAAACAATCTTAATTCATTGTTCAAACTCCTTTCAGCTGATGTTGGTTAAAAAAATCTTATGATATTTAATCAATCTTTGAAGATCCAAATGTCTTAGATTTTAGATGGATTGTTTTATTGACTACATCTATAATTTTACTTTTTTAGACTTTACAAGTGCATGATGAAAGTAACATTCTTCTCGATTAAACCAGTTCAATACGAGAAGAAGTACACTCAGAGTCAAGCAATAGGGTATGAAATAACACATTAGAAAACAATATGATTGCAATAAAGCAGTGAATTATGTTTATTCTTTGTCTTATAAGAACAATATCAAAAAAGCAATGTTTAGTTTGTGACTGATTTCCACAGTAAAATAGCATGATAATGAGATTGTGCAGGGACCTATCAAAGTTATTAAATTGTTCTAACCAAGTACAATGTCTTCAAAAGAGGCTAGCTAAAAAAAAATATATTTTCAGTAAATATTGTAAATGGTGTTTTCAAAATAAAATTGTTGGGATGATTTATAAGTTTGTGCAGGTGAAACTCAGCTGATTCAAAGAAGCAGAAATTTCACAAATGTATGCACACACTTATTATCATGCTATTTTACTGTGGAACTCATTTGCTTGCTAAACATCATTAAGCATTGGGCCATCTTGGCCATCAACAGGTAGAGGGCCACGATGGCCAAAAAATATTCTTATTAAAATTTGGCATGGTTACATGGTTATATTCTTACATGGACGTTTTTATTCTGGTTTAGGGTTCCAAAGATGTGATAGATGTGTCAACACAAGTTGAATTCCTTCCACCAGGAAAAACATATCAAAGTTACGGCCCAAGAGTGCAAAGTTATATAAGGACAGATATCATAAATAACATTTCCTATATGCTGAAATTTTATGTTGACCATAACAATGATGCTCTTCACGAACTTATGGTAGATTTGTTACAATCCCGCAAGTGGAAACACGCTTTTGGAAAACCTCAGGCTGGTGATGACGTTGAGAAAATAGATCCATTCCTGAAAGCTTTAGTGGAAGAGTACCAAATGTGCAAGGAAAAAGAAAACAACCAGATGATACGAGAAAACGCCAAAAAACTCAAACAGCCTATCAAACTTGGAGGTAAAAAAAGTGCTAGCAGCATTTCCTATGAGGGAACAACTTTATAACCTGTTCGAGAATGAGGCAATGAAGCAGGAAAGGGGATGCCATGTAATTGTTGCAGATGGGCACGCATTGCTGTTTGTTGTGAACCAGGATGGGTCTGCCATGATATTTGATTCACACAAACATGGCAGTGAAGGAGCAGTAATTGCATTCACCAAGACTGGCCATGTAAGTTCTCTGGCTACATGGTTTAGTGCTATGATGAGAAGAGACTGGCAGTAGATGCTCACGATTGCATCGATGCATAAAATTGCATACAGATAACTAAAATTAGTACATAATTCAACATTATCAGCCTTACTTGGAAATTGTACATATACGTGTAAAATCTGTATAGCAACTCAACTAAATACTTATGTTTTTGGACTGTTTTAGTCTTTCCATAATAACTCGTTTTTCAAATTATAATTATTTTTAGTCAGGAGTAAAATATTTAGAACTGCTTTTATGTTGTGTATAGTTTGTAAGATTGGCATTCATTATGTTACTGAAGCACTTAGCTAAAAAATGTGCAAAATGTACGAAATCCTTTGTATTTATTTATATATATTTTCCAGTCAATGCAAAGAACAATGCAAAAAGGTGTTAGAAGATCATATTCCAAATAACTTGATGGCTTCTGTGATGGACCCAAACTCGCATATTTGGCAGTATATCTTTGAACATCTTGATCATTTTTCCTTAGTCAGAGTAGCCGTTTCTTGGTTTTCATGGTGGGGTCTTGTATTGTAAAATCGACACGGTGCATCAGAAGAATGCTGAAAAATGGCACGGAGTTTGACATTGCTGGAGTCAATGATTATACAAGGATTCCTCTTCACATCTTTAGAGGGGTTTTGAGTCTACATTTATCAGACACTGGTATATCAAGTAAACACCTAGTTCAAATCACTAAGAAATCTGGCTGTCTTCAGTTTTTGGACGTTTCAAAGTGCCCGCAGCTCAAAGATGACTTCATCTTCCATGCAAAAAACTACTTGGGTGAGCTGTCGTGGCTTGACCTTTCTTATAATGAAAACATTTCAATTCTTGAGTTGGCGTGCTTATGCTCCTACAGTGAAATACAACACATACAAGTATTTGGCATGAACCTTACTCCAGATGAATGTGTTTCTCAGCAAAACATTTGATGTCGCGAGAAGGGAATGTCAAATCGAGACTGGCGATGGCGAATACCCGATAAGTATTTATCATACTTTTCGAACAGAATTTACATTGTGATTTATATAAGACGTACTGTAAAATAACATATACAACTTTCTTATTTTAATAATTTGCTTGTAATCGATACTTTCTACACTACATTGTGACTCAATTTGTTTGAATCATGTGCGTAATATGAGATAATAAACACAGAAAGGCTCATGTTCTTGGTCCTTTGCAACTAAAAAGCTTTGTTCGTATGGTTCGCCATTTCCCATGAACGCAAAATTTTGCATAAAGCTAGCACTTAAGTTTTACAAACTTGTACTACTAAACATTTTTCTTGAAACGATTCTATAATGATGTAGGTTTTATTTCGAATTCAAAATTTGTTCACTTTGATTTCTTTGTTGTGTAATGGTCTCAGAGAGGAGGACAGAGCATGTGATGAATCTTCTAAAACTAGGATTCTAAGTATTTGCCAGGTATTTTTAGCCTGTCTGGGACGCAAGTTAACCCCAAAGCATGTTTGCTTGGGCCTAACTGTTCACCAAGCAACAAGGTCAAAAGAGCTTGTACAGCTTCTTTACTCTGCTGGGCACTCAGTCAGCTATGAAACCGTGCTCAGAATGGATAATAGCATCGCAAATGATGTTCTGAACAGTTACAAAGAAAATGGAAATGTTTTCGTACCCCGCAACTTCACTAATGAAAGTACAGTACCTTACACACGAAATGCTGTTGATAACTTTGACATAAACGAAGAAAGACTAAGTGGCACGGGTACTTTCCATGCTACTCAGGTGGCAGCTTGCTGTAGAAAAGAAGTAGAAGACCAGGGAACTGAAGTCCGAGTGACCCCTAAATCAAACAAAGGATTAGATTTGGAAGTGCCTTCCCAGTTGCATGAGCTGGACGAGCTTGTACTAGAAGACAAGAAACCAGAACCAGTAAACCAGGAAACCCCCCATGAAGAATGGTACATGCCTGATCAGAACAGAATTGACAAGTCATACAAGAAAGAGCTTGCTTGGATTTTAGATCGCTTATCCCAGCAACAGCCAGAGCTCCCGAAAATGGCTGCTCTGGTTTTAATCAGCAATTATCCAGTGACAAATCTGAAGTAACAATTGTTGGGCTGCTGCCCATAGTCAATGCTCCAGCAAATGACTTTGAAACACTCTGGACAGTCATAAAAAGATGCAAGGTCATGACCACACTAAGAGGCAGTACGTACACAGTTGTAACAATGGATGAGGGTTTGTACTACAAGGCCAAAATGCTTCAATGGGCTAAGGCTGAGGAGCTCAAGAATACCATATTCATACTGGGAGGCTTCCACACCCAAATGACGTTTTCAAAAGCTATTGGAAAGTACCTAGAATCATCTGGGATGAACGACATCTGGGTAGAAAGTGATGTATTCAGACAGAGGACGTCTGAGAACATTCTGAAAGGAAAGCTCTGGAACCATGTGATACGAGCTCACAAGCTGAGTTATGAGGCACTTTGGAGGGTCCTTTGGCCCATTTTGATGGCATGGGCTAAAAAAAAGGGACAGGTGCAGAGAGAAATGTCAGATCTTTCAATCAAGTTGGCCTCCTAAGACTGGACAGGAGAGCACCACAGCAGAGGCAACTGCAGCGTACAGCTTTGAGATAAACAGTCAGAGAGTTTGTGGATATCATCAAAGAATTTGATGCAGAATGTCAAGATAACCCAACCTATTGCTACTGGAGGCAATACATGAGTTTAGTGTCAATCCTGCTGAGGTTTACGCACGCAATCAGAGAAGGAGATTGGAAATTATATCTCTCTTCATTTGCCGAGATGCTTCCTTGGTTTGCTGCTTTTGATTATCAATTATACAAGATGGGGGACTGTCTTTTTGGCAGACATGAAAGCACTACCTCACAAGGCACCATTAGTTCATGAGGGATTTGAGTTGGGCGATTTTGTGATGAAAGAGACAAATGCATCCTTCATAAAGATCCCCGATGATCAAGCTCTGGAGCATGTCAACAAGTGTGGAAAGGTTGCAGGAGGTCTCGTAGGAATCACACGCACAGACTCGGCAAGAGATCGCTGGTGCTTAACCTACAATGAAAGAGCACAGTTGTCCGAAGACACAAAAGCGATGTTTGGTGTTGTAGCCCACGAAGGTTTAAGTCATAAAGATCTAGGAAAAGCACGATTGAAAAGAGATGAAGAGGATGTTCTTAAACTTGTCGGGCAGTTTACAAAATATCAAGTGTTCTGAAGAACAGACAACCTAGAAGTGGTGACTACCGGAGATGTAGCCAGTGAGGAGATCAAGCAAGATCTGTTGGGAGCAAAACAAATTGGTCAGAAACGACTACAGCAGTTTGTACAGCACAGGCTAATAAAGAAAGATGTCAAGTTCCACAAGAGCGTAAAACTGCAAAAATTGAGAACCTTTGAAACTTTGTACGCTGTTGCTGTATCCCTAGACAACAGTAAAACTGTTGCCATTAAGGCCGACAGGGATCTTTTTAGAAGAGTTGTGGTAGCATTAGAGTCAGGCCGTAATGTTGATGTTGATTTGCCTGAAAGAGAGCTTTCTCCTGTACAAATGGCGATCGCTACCCTAGATGGATCCTTTAGACAAGCAACGAGAAAGTCCGACCTTGGCAGCATCCTACTACAGGAGAATGTTTGCCAAAGCCATTCCCCAGTCAACTGACAAGATACCTGCACCATCATAGATGGTATGGCAGCAGTCCAGTCCTTGGGAAATGCAGCTGGCGCAAAAACGTTTGGGGAGTGGTATAGCAAGTTTACAACATTTTAAGGATTAGTTAATTATTACAGAAAGTTTATTCCTAACATGTCCTCACTGGCCAACCCACTTAACCAGCCATTACCTAAGGATGTTCCCTGGGTTTGGAGTGAAGAATGCATGCAAGCTTTTCAAACATTAAAGGACACACTAGCATCGCCCAAAGTGTTAGCCCATTACAACCCAGCGCTGGAAGTAAAATTAGCAGTAGATGCCTCTCCTTTTGGCCTAGGGGCGGTGATTTCCCATATTAGTCAAGAAGTTGTGGAACGTCCCATTGCTTATGCTACTAGAACATTGACATCAGCTGAAAGGAACTATTCAGTTATCGATAAGGAAGCCTTAGCTATCATCTTTGGCATTAGGAAGTTCAACAGTTCTTGTATGGGCATAGATTCACACTTGTGGCCAATCACCAACCCCTCACATTTTAATTCGGTCCAAAAAAAGGAATCCCAACCATTGCAGCTTCAAGATTACTGACTCACCAACAAAGTCTTTAGCGTTGAAAAAAGTGTGCAAGATCCAACCATACGATCTATTCGTACTCGATCTTACCAACACCTGCCCCTCCGGATGCACCAGGCGTTTGAAGAAGTCTGATAAATCTATCTCGGCCAAGGCCCTCGCTTTCCTCGCCAGAAAACAACATGGTCCATACACTGAAGCACAAGCCAGCGAGGCCCGCATCGTGGACGATCCAATTGTTAGTCGCTGGCAGACTATGGACAAACTCACAGCTGAATCTGCATCAGATAAGCTACTTCATTTATTCAATACTCAATTCAAACCATTATATGTCAAAGACAACTGATTCTGTTTTTTTAACAATGATTTTTAATCTTTATCTATTTTTAATGGTCACAATGGCAGTCTCGTTCTGTTCGATCAATGTCAATGGCATGCACGAGGCTGCTAAACGTGCTAAAATTTTTAACTCTTTGCATGAACAGAATCTCGACATCACGTTCGGACTTGAACCACGCTCGCTTCTGTTCAAAGAAAACTTTGAGTTCAAGTTTCTCGGCCTCAAGGGTGTAAGTGTGTAAGTCGGTAGGTACCCTGTTGTAATATATAAAATATTATAAAATTCAGAGAGCAATAGAGGATGTCAAATATTCCTGTGGAATCTTCTTAGACTTTTCTAAGCCTTTGATACTGTTGATCATGCTATACTTATCAGGAAACTTTCTCATTATGGAATCCGTGGAATTGCTAATCAGTAGTTTATTTCCTATTTGTCAAATAGAAAGCAATTAACAATTCAAGGTCTGATGAGTGCATCATCACTCATGGAGTTCCACAGGGGTCTGCATTAGTGATTTTTATAGATGTAGTAATGCATTAGATTTCCATGTCTTTGCTGATGATACCAATTTGTCCTACTCTAACAACAACCTACTTGCCCTAGAATCTTGTATCAATGAAAACCTTAGTCGTGTCAAACTGGCTTATTGCTAACAAGCTTTCACTTAACATAGACAAAACAAATTTTATTATCTTTCACCCACCTCAAAAAGTCACTAGTTATGCAATTAGATTATATATTAACAATAAACAATTAAGGAAATGTATATTAAATATCTAGGTATTTATATTGACTCCCATTTAAATTGGAAATACCAAATTCTTCATATTTCTAAAAAAAAATTAAACGATGTGTAGGTATTCCCTTAAAAATCAGGCATTTTGTAAATATATCAATTCTTACAATGTCATATCATACGCTAGTATATCCCTTCTTATCTTTCTCAGTTGTAACTTGGGGGAACACCTACACTACTACTCTAAGACCACTTCTTGTTCTTCAAAAAAAAGCAATTAGGCTAATGGCCTTTTCTGATTTTAGAGCCCACTCTAGTCCACTGTTCTATAAATTGAGACTCCTAAAATTTCCTGACTTAATTTTGTTAAACAATGCATTGTTTATCTATGATTTTCATTTAGGTTTAGTTTGCCATCAGTTTTCAATGATTTTTTTTGTTTCGATCAACAAAATACATGGTTGTAACACTAGACTTGCCAGCAAAAAAGCATACTATTTGCCAAAGATAAGAACTAATTATGGCAAATTTAACATTCGTTTTCTAGGTGTTAAAATTTGGAATTCCATCCAGGATGAATATAAATCAAAGTTCCGCTCCTGTTTCAAGAAGCTTCTATTTAAATCACTCTTGGAAAAATATAACGATTAGTTATTGTTTTTCACATATTGAATTGAATCAATTTTCCCTCATTTACAGATTATTCTTTAATAGTTTTAACGATCTTTCTCAACATTTTTCTGTGGATGATTTGCCTTTTGCGTCGGATATCTCTACTGACCCCTCTTCTTCTGTCTCTATTAAAATGCACCATTCTGCTAATCGTTTCTCGGCTCTTGTGAAGGAAGAGGACTCTAATATCGAGATAGATTCCCCACAATTCTTTGATGAAACTGAGTTAGGTTGTCACGAAAATTCTTCTGCTATAGATAGTACTGCCAATATCTATAAATATCTAAAATGCCTGGAGCACCAAAACGTCTTTCTAAACCTGCCTTGCCCGTCGTGCCTTCACGTAAGCCCACATAGTAGGGTGGCTTAGGGACAAAAAAGGGCTGTTTTCTGCACTTTTGAGTACAAGCACCAAACTTGGCACAGATGTTCCTTGGGTCATGCTAAACAGATTCAGAAGGGGTGCCAAAAAAATCGGACACTCAGGGGGGGAGGGGAGGGTCAATTTTGCCAAAGCACCATAATTTCTCAAGACTTAGTAAAGTTAGTTTAAAACATTTTAACAAGATATTGCTTAATATGGTATTTTATCAGGGAAAGGGGGGGTATGGGCATCAACCAAGCCAGTAGGGGGGAGGAGGCAGGTGGGATATACTTATTTTTAAAAAAACCCTATTTTGCAAAATGGCTATTTAAATAATACTCTACCGATTGAATGTTGTGCTTGTTAACATTCGAGTTGAGATATCAAAGAGTTGGAGAAGAGCTTCCCTGAGATTTTGGCGGGAACATGACGTGTAGCAGGCTGGATGAAAGCAGGGAAGTTTGAATAACTGATTGCTATTAAACACTTTGGAGTTTATCCTAACTTTGATTTAGAAAACCTTATAAGCTGTTTTATCCATATTTGAAGAAAGGTAGGCTCTGACACAGTGTACAGGTACTCTATCACGGTGTAGTCTGTTTTTTTAACAACCCAGCCTTAACCTGAGCTTGTGGATCCCGTTTGGCACGGAAAAACATTTTCTGATGATCAACACCACTTTGCGAAGCCTTGGGACCTAGAGAAGTGATGATGCTTCTACTATTCTATGCAATCAACGGCTGCGACACCACATCGTCCTTCAAAGGAAGATGTACAATTGATAGAGGTTCTTTGTGTGCAGAAGGTGTCACAAGGATCTGTGGATGTGACTTTCAAAGATGAGGATGCGGTGATCCATGTACTTCAGAATAGCATTGTTCAGGTAGATGGAAACAATGCAGTAGTCATGAGGCCCAGTGACGTTAAGACGTATGTTACGATCCAGCGTTTCCCATACAAGATAAGGAATGAATGTGTCTTCAACAAGATGAGCAAGTTTGGCCATGTGTTGGAAGTACGTCATCAGATGTTCAAGAGAGGTCTGGATATTGTAAATGGGAATCACATAGTGGTGATGATCATGAAAACGCAAGTTCCATCATTTTGGTTTATCGCTTCTCGGCCTTTTGGCTAAGATCAAGACTGTTCCCGTAGCTAGTTCAGTTAATTTTCGTCACATTTACTAGCTTTGCTGACAAATATGATGGCGGGTTGCGTGGCAGACAGATGCTTTGGAGCTCCATATGTTATTTTCTTAATTGGTTCCTACTTAAGTGGTCAACCTAAGTTTGACTTTTACATGAGTTTGGACTCAAATAATTATGGAATTATGAGTCAACATCAAAAACTTGACTTCAATCGAGGCAAACTGTTCGCCTGTTCCACATGGATTATGCTGATGAAAGCTCAGCTGTCTGCAGCTCAGCTGTCTGATCCTGATATTAGTCATGTTTTATTGTGTTTACAGAATGGGGGAACCAAACCGGAAGACAATGAAACTCGAGGAATGAGCAAAGTGACTAGAGCTATCTAGGCGAAGTTTGAATTTCTTCAGATCAAAGACGGTGTTCTGTATCTGCTCCTGCCTAAGAACGACAAACACTTTGCTGCTAGGGTCGTCTTGCCTTCCTCCCATGTTCAACCTGCATTAAAAAAGATGCATGATGGGTTGGATGGTGGACACCAGGGGGGTTTCAAAACCTTAAATAAGATGCAGTCTCACTTCTGGCGGCCAGAACTTACCAGCGCAGTGTACGACTATTGCTCCAAGTGTTTGACATGTGGGATGTGCAAATCGCCTTCAAGGAAGCCAAAGGCCCCCCTACAGTCGATCACCTCAGGGTACCCCTTCCAGCGCATACACATAGATATCATTGGTCCCCTCCCAAAATCAAGAAAGGGTAACCAATATATCCTTACAGCTCAGTGTTCCTTCACTAAGTGGGCAGAGGCGTATCCACTACGAAATCCAAGAGCAATTACCGCTGCGACAGCTTTGATTGACAACTGGATCCTGAGATACAGTGCCCCTGATAGCATCCATTCTGATCAAGGAAGGAACTTTGAGTCTCATGTTCCCAATGAAGTCTGTCGGGTGCTGGAAATTAAAATACCATCCAGCCGGTAATGGTCAGGTGGAGAACTTCAATCGAAGTGTAAAGAACCTTCTTAAGCCAGGCATAGAGGATGATCCAGGAACTTGGGACCAACATCTGGGGGCGTGTATGATGGCATATCGTAGCAGTGTCCACAACTCAATGCAATACACACCATACCATCTATTATTTGGTAGAGAGATGCGCGTGCCTCTGGATGTGATGATGGGGGAAGTACCTCAAGTATGAATGCTTTCTAACGTAACAAAGTGTAGTTGGAAAGCGTCTTCATTACGGTTTGTAGCTATGTACTACTATTATGTACTACTACTACATTCTATTGTTTCTAATGAGTATATTTTATAGTTTATTGTCTATAGGATAAATGAATTGAATTGCTAAAGAATTCCTGTTACTATTTAAGCATTAAAGAACTTGAGGTCTTTACCTTGCTTCTTGGACAGCTTAGAGTTTGTAATCAAACTGTGTTGTAATATTCCGATATGGCCGAAAGTTTTTCATCAAAAGAAAGTTCGCAACCTCAATTATTCGCTGATCTAAAGAGCTTTTTGTCATCAGAATTAGACCTCTTCAAACAAGATCTGATGAGGCAAAATGAGATTCAAAGTCGATAACTCTCGTCAACACGATTTCAAATCCAAAGGCAACAAAGAACAGTTTCGACATCAAGAGAAGGTCGGTGCTCATCTCGACTCTGCAATTCACGCACTGGAATCAAGAAAAGTTTCAGAAGTAAGAGAAGCTTTAGAAAAAAGTAAAGGATTTGATTGCTACTAGAATGAAGCATATTATCTTAGCCAACCTTCACAGTTGCGACTTTCTCAACGAATATAAACACAATCCTATCGCAGAGGACGATAATGACGAGAAACGCATAGGTAAAGTCCAGGAATCCAGGGCAAGTCAACAACTCCAATTCCAATTTCCAACGACCCATGGCTCAACTCTCCTCTCCACCGACCATCGTTCCTGGTCAACAACCCAAGTGAAGGCACATCCAGTATCCTTTATATTGACGAGTTAACATTGTACGAAGATTCTTTGTCTAATACTGCCGAATGTTTCGAATTTAAAAGTGCAGATTTAACAGAATTTTGTACATCAAAACAATCCGTTCAAGGACACATTGCTGCTAACAAGCAATGGTGGTTTGACCACTTACAACTTCCAGCTTTTGTTTCAGGAGTTTTGAATAATGGTTATCGTCTTCCTTTTGTTGCCTTGCCACCTGATTCTTTTATTAAGAATAATCAAAGTGCTCTGTCCAATCCCGAATTTGTTATTGCACGATAGGTGCATATTAGAAGTAAACACTCCTTCTTATTGTTGTAAACTCCACCTTGGGGGAAATACAGACCCCTCCCCCCTCTATAGCCCCCAGTGTCAGTGATTCCCAGCTAGCAGGGGTTTCCCTGGGGAATAAACCGGCTTCTGGCAGCTGAACGGTCTTCAGGGCCGTTGTGGAGAGCGATGAACCCTGGAGTTCCTCACAGTTGTTGGATTCTGTTTGACTTTTCGCAGTCTCTCTTTGATAGCAAGCCACGTCAGCTTGGTAGGTCACAGACGCAAGCTGTGCGCATAGGCTTGCACCGCATGCTGGTCATTGCATCTGATCAGCCTGGCTGCGAAGGGACAACCATCCATTATATTATTATATATACATAGTTATTACTTTAAATTTTAATTATATATTAATTTGTAAAATAGCTCACATTTCAGCTGGCCCGGGGGCAGCTAGGAGTTATTATAATAAAGCTATCTATCTATCTCCACAGAGGGACAAGCATGAATCGCCGCCTCCTACACCTCCACCCCGAAAGGGGAGTAAGGCATATAGAGACTGTTCACCGGTCTCCAAAACTTAATCTTTCCAATGGTGGTAGTGATTAGTAGTCTCAACGTCTGTGGCCTACGTCAAGACATTAAAAGAGATGCCTTCTGACAGTGGTTACAGCACCACTGTCATGAAATTGTCTGTCTGCAAGAGACTCATTCAGTCTCTGCAGACGAAATATCAGACTGGTTTCGTTCCACCGGCTATGAATGTGCCTCATCCCCGGGAACAAATCGTTCCCGTGGGGTGGCCATTCTTTACCGCTCTTCTCTGCAGGTCACCCGGCTGTGGATAGATGTTGGCTGGTTGGGGAAACTCAAAAAATGTTTTTAGGTATGAGAATAATTTGTTAATTTTTTTCAGTAAAATATTGCTCATGTGATGTGAATGTTTTACCCAACCTGAGCAAATTTGAGCACCAGAAATGTAATAGGAGCAAAGCATGAGACATTGTTGTTACAATACCACTCAGCATATGCATTCATGTATCCGTGGCATGAGTACGCTATGGTGCTGTCCCGAAAAGAAAACCCAGAAGGTACGTACCGTTTAGATTTATTGAGCATTTTAAAGAATATAGATTTGCTTTTTGGTTTCTGAATTCATGACGAACTTGATTGAGGCTCATGTCATATTTTGCGTTTTAAACGCTCCTGCTGCCTGGCAGCTGCCCGGCCCTTTAAGATCAATAATACACATGTAAATCTTGAACGTTTTGTTCATTTTTTTTACTTTTGTTATATACGGAGCACATTCAAATTGGTTGGTTGGCCACCATGCTTAGTGACTTGTTTATGTAATTTTGAGGCCACATGTGGACATCAAACAATCGGACACAACGAAATATGATTACATGCTTTGTATTTTAGGATGTTTACATCGCAAAAGCTTTGCTATGGTATACAATTCATTTTAATCAAGTATTCCCATTACTTTGCATAAATCTTAACCATCAAGTTATTCAGTGCAATATATCATTAACGTATTTACCCGCTATCCTTTACAAGCTCTATACACAGCATCATCTACATGAGGCGTAATATTTGTTCAATCAATCAATCATTTTTATCAATTCCGTTCCGATATTTTGCTCCATTTTTGCTTGTTGATATTGATAATGATAATAAAACGGTTCACAAGATAAAACAATTACTGAGTAATGTGACTTTGTTTTTACAGCAATTATAACAATCATTGAATCTGATGAACCTCTTTCTGAACCTCCTTATGGAATGGCCTACTGATTGAATTAAGAACAGCTAATTTCCTAAGGGCTTTCAAATCTCATAGCCAAAAACATTTCACCACATTCAATGACTAAGCTTCAAACGGCACTCATTAAAAGCAGTTACTATTATTATTTATTTATTTATTCTTATTTCTATTTTTGTATTTCTTTGATTTTTTGTGTGGAAAAATAAAAACCTTTGAACCATTATTATTATTTTCAACTTTATTTATTTCGTAACTATTTTTATGGTATTCTATATTTTTGTATTTTTTTAACTGATGAGACCTTTGTGTATTAATAAAAAAGAATCTAAATAAAAAAGAATCTATTTAAGACACTAACAATATTTCTATTATTTTAATGTTTATAATTCAGCGACACAATTGCATTGCATTTTTTTTTTACTTATTGACAACAGTGTCTCAACAGGATCGCATCACTGTCATTTCAGTCCTGCGCACTGTACATGCAAAGGACCACGAGCTTGTGGGAGCCCAAACCTGCCCTGGTCATCAACATGGATTTTAAAACCGAGAATAGTGCCGAACTATGCGAACAGCAAGGGATCGACCTGTTCAACATCCATTTCTCAGTGGCCTCTATCGCCATCAAACACACATAGGTGTCGGTGTTCTTACCAATTGAATACCCGGACAAAGATCTTCAGGCTCTCCTAGGCCGGTATCATGAAGTAAGAAGCATCCGCAGGCTTCATTTCAAAGACGAGGGCCTTTGAGAGCTCGAAACTGAGGTCCACATGGTCGACTTCACGAAGCTGAAGAAACCCCTTCAATAGAGGATGTCTGTGGCAGGCTTCTCATTCAGTTTTAAATACACGGGGCAACCCGAGAGCTGTCTGAAATGCTCGTCACTGGACCACACAGTGAAAACCTGTCCACTCCAGCATCGACGAAATGCAAATAAGAATGCCCAAGGACGAACCACCTTGACCTTCAACCACACCACCGAGACTGAACAGACTCTCAAGACTTCAATCAACCAAGATAACCCACAACCCGAACAACCACAAGTCCAAGCCATGGACACCACGAGGAAACGTGAGCAATAGACTGATCCATTGACATCAGACTCGCAAACACAGTTGTCGTCGAAAAAACAGTGTAAGATCGAACCATACGATTAATTCGTACCCAATCTTACCAACACTGGCCCCTCCGGCTGTACCAGGCGCATGAGAAACATAGCGAAAACTATCATGGCCATGGGCCGCGCTCTTCAAGCTCACATACATCACGGCATGTATACCAAAAAAAGGGGTAACGAGGCAAACATTAGCGAAGATCCAATCGTTAGCTGTTGGAAAACAATGGACAAACTATCAGCTGGATCTGCAACAGATGAGCTCATTGATTTATATAACAGTCACTTTAAATCATGATATGTTAAAGACCCCTGATTTTTATTTTTAATGATTTTTAATTTTTAACTATTTTAATGGTCACAATGGCAGTCTCGTTCTGTTCGATCAATGTCAATGGCATGCACGACGCTGCCAAACTTTAAAACAATGTACTCGTCAGAAAGTCAGTAGATTTTTCCTGAAGGAGGATATCCTGCATTTCTGTGAAACAATATCGCAAATACCCTAGCATCTTCACCAAAAGACTCCAACAACAACAACAACCCACTCAACTGCTCCAAAAACATGGCTACAAAAGCTTTAAACTGCAACATTATTCTTCGTCTACGGCCATACCACCGGGAAAAAACCGGTTCTCGTCCGATCACCGAAGATCCAAAAAAATCTTCCCTAAATCCGACACATCAGCCCCCTGGAATTAGATGAGCGATTTATAAGAGCTAGAAGAAGAGAAGAAGTAAGCTAGAAAAACCTTTGACCGACGTTGAGAGCTTATTTTTGAAGAAGAATATCTCTTAACGCCGGTCAGCCAAGGCCATCATGGCCGACCGGAAGTCTCGCTCGGTGGTTTTCAAAACCCCGAGAAACTTCTCTCTGAGCACAATTAAGGAAGCTATCGAAGAAGAACTAGGAGAAGGATGCCTAACCGTAGTTCAGGAGCTACCAGATACTTCGTATCTGGTAGAGCTCAACGCAGAAGAACTCAGCAATGAGCTGATCAATAATGGCATCACCATAGGATCCAGCCACGTGCCCTGCCATCCACCGCAGGGATATTATACAAACGTATCGGTGATGGGCCTAAAAGCATACGTAGAAGACAAAAAACTAGAAGAAGCACTCGAACTTTATGGGACGGTAAAATCAGAAATTATCCGCCTAAAATACAAAAAAAATCATGACCTTGCTGGCCTGGAGAATGGCAACAGGATGGCGAGGATGATCCTCAAAGGCAGTATTCCCTATGCCATTAAGATCAGTGGGGAATACTGCAGGATTATTCACAATAATCAGCGACCGGTATGCTCCAACTGCAACGAGGAGGGGCATACCAAATCTAGATGCCCTAGCATTGAATGCTGGCGGTGCGGCACTCGTGGACACATCGCTAGATCGTGTCCAAACGAACCAGCCTCCAACAATAACATCAACAATACCGAAGATAACAACACTGAACAAGAGCAAAGAAGCATAAGAGACTTATGGGACAGTCAAGTCCGACATCATAAGGCTCAAATACAAGAAGACCCAGGATCTGGCAGGCCTGGAAAATGGCAACAGGATGGCGAGGATGATCCTCAAAGGCAGTATTCCCTATGTCATTAAGATCAGTGGGGAATACTGCAGAATTATACATAATAACCAAAAGCCCTTATGCTCCAACTGCAACGTGGAGGGGCATACAAAATCTAGATGCCCCAGCATCGAATGCAATCTAGCAACCAACAACAAATGCACACATCAGAAGCTAACCCTACAATCGAAAATGAAAACACTGGAGAGAAAGAACAAGCGGTGAAAGCGAAGAAAGTAAAGAAAGTAAAGTAATAAGAAAGTAAGAAAGAAAGTAATAGCGGAAGGGAAGGCTAGGGTGAGATCGACGAGGAGAACAACAACGAGCACCTCGTCACCTTTTTGGTTTCGGTGAAAATGAGTGAAAAATTATCCCACCTGTCTTTTCGTACATCCTTAATTTGGCCAAATTTTTTATATGGTTGTCTCGAAATAACTTCCGTTTCCGCAAGGAGCAACCATCTGTTCGTGTTGTTTTGTCTTGTGTGTAACGATGTCTGTTCTTCCTCTATATGCAAAGCGTTTCCAGTCTGAACGCAAGAAACTTTACTTTCGGCGTTCCTGGAATGTCATTGGCAAGTTCCCGCCAAAGGCTTGAGTCACTAATCTTCTTCATCAAGTAGTATTGATGAAGAACTCCTTCAATTGCTCTTAAATCATTCTTGAACCACTCCTGTATCATTCTTGTTTCTTGGAATCTCCATAATCACTTAAATTCTTAAAATTATAAATTAAAATCAAATTATATTAGTGATCATATTAACTTCCCCTAGGTAAGTTTCCTTAATAATTATCTGGGTATTAATTTATTAATGTATTGTACTTAAATGCTATAGTTGTAATTAATGTTTTGGTACACCTTGCTAATGGATACCACTGTCAAAATTAAACATCTTGGTAAACCTTGTGAAGGTTACTTTGTAAAATCTGAAAAAAACTTATCGTGCGAGGTTCACTGTGATCATGAAGGTTTAGCTTTTTTTTCGGTAGAGCACCGAAAAGAACTCGCTCGCTGGCTTCCCCTTCTAAACACAGGGGAAGAAAGAAGAAAAGCCCAAAGAAGTAAACCTTTTTTGGTAATTATCAATTATTTTTTTAATGTTTGTACCAATTAATGCAAATAGTCTGTGCATTGCGAGTGACAATATTCGCGGTCTTTGTGACCAAAACGCCACACTGTTTTTGACGCTCTCGCTGATTTACCAGGGGATATTTCTTACTTACTAGGAATTTTTGGGATTGATTTAGAAAAAAAGCATGGAATTGCCTACCTGCCAATATCCGTAATATCTCATCTTTGTTGCCTTTTAAACAGGCACTTAAGTCTTTCATTCGTGAATAACTACACTTCTCATTTTCATATTATTTCTTATATCATATGTATGTAAACTCAATGTAATGTCTCGTGCAGAGCCCTATTTAAACCAGCTATGCTAAAATGGGAATCTCTGCCTAAATATTGCTGATAAATCAATAAATACCGTATTTGCCGGTGTATAAGTCGACTTGGTGTATAAGTCGACCCCCAAAAATCAGGATAAGAAACATGAATTTTTAGTATATTCTTTGTATAAGTCGACCCTACTATTTCAGTTTCAATGTGTTTATCAAAACCGACTCTAGGTGAGATATCACACTTTTGAGGCCAGTTATTGAAGCTTCTTAATCGATTGGCGTTGGTATAAACAATCTTATCAACAAATCTTAGCATCAGGAATAGACTTTCAAGTTTAGATAACCAACTATCACACCCATTTTGTTGTAGATTTCCAGACATTATCACATATTAGTTTGATTGAACGTGTCAAACCTTAGCCAATCGTAGTTCGAAAGTACTTTGAACCATTTCTTCTTCCCGTGGGAAAGAATTACAAGCTGAACTTTCTGATTTAAAAGAAAGTGCAAAAGAGCGAACGGTGCCGATACAGACACCTTCCCGGTACAGAATGAAACAGAGTAACAACATATAGAGAATGAAAGTAAGACAGATTTCGGCTTAAGATACCTTCAGATAGTTTTTGAAAAATCATTTTATGCATTCGAGAATTGGAGAAAGTTTAGCGCCTCAAATTCAATGAGACGTAACGAAGGACGCGGTAAAAAAACCTATAGGATATTTTGGTAAAAAACACATTCAGGTGACTTTGAACTGTGTGTTTCGTTAAGCTACTCATTATAAATTCTCTTTCTTTTGTAATACGATGAAATCAATCCCAAGAAAGTTTAATTCAGAACACGAAAAAGACGAAAATTAAAGCACTTAGTCTTACGTCATGTCGAAAGTTTATTCTAGCCGTTATCAGCTTTTTTTACAAATGATATCCCATATATTGGAAAGAAACTTTATTTGAACGCTTATCCAAACAAAAATGATCCTTTCTAAAGCCAAAACCAATGTTTTTGCTTGGAACTTGAGCTATGAATCGAGATGTCGACTTTCATACTCGGTGTATAAGTCGAGGTCGATTTTTTAGGGTCGACTTTAGGTGTTAAAAGGTCGACTTATACACCGGCAAATACGGTAAGTATCACTATTCTTTTTTGAGAGTAGTTGTTTTCTTGTTTTACAGAGTTGCTGAGAGAATTTCAAGTGCTGTTCAAGTCCTCAAGTTCTCAAGTTCGTTTCGGGTACGATTAACCTGCGCCATCATTTCCTCCTTGCAAACCTCAAGGTTTCAAACTTTGAGAGCATTTTTGTTGTTACATTTTCATCTCTTTTTTTCTTTTTGAAAATGAATATTCGCCTGATTTCTATGCGAATTAATAACTATCAATTAATCATCAATCTGTAAATAAAACCATGGATCTAGTCAAGACATTTGCGGTTAACATTCGTTTCGGGTACCTTTAAATGATTTAGCACGAGTAGTCATGTCATACTACAGTAATTAAGCACGCACTTCACAAGAATATATATTGCTGATTGACTAAAATCTCTAATTAAACTTGGCTAAAAACATTTCTACTTAAATACATGTCCTGTGAGACGGAATTTAGTCTACAACACCAAATGACAAACTTAAACAATATTAGTTCTTATACTCCAGGACTGGTATATATATTATAGAATATATTAATGATTCATTTAAGTATTTGTTGTGTAATGTTTGTGTCCTTTTTAGGATTTTAAAGGGTTAGGAATGCCAACCACTGAAGGTAGGTAGGCTGAAGTGAATATATTTGATATATCCATGTATTTATGTATTATGTAGGCTTAGCTTTTCATGACAGTAACCTCTTTTCGCGCCCAAAATCAAATCGTTCTACTATATTACAAACTTTTACAAACAAACTTACGCACTGAAGAATATGGCCGCAAGCTATAGTGATGTAGCCTCCACAGGCTTACCAAGGACGACAGGACCAGCCCTGGATATCCCTCGAAGAACAACAGTACAATTCTCATTTGAAAACATGCCCAACAAGACAAGCTTTATCACAACAGTATGCAATAGTCTACCAAAAGATGCAGTAAAATGCATACAAATCATGCCACGCAACAACATAAATCTCACTCTAAGAAACGAGTCGCTAGTGAGATCCCTTCTTCATGAAGGGATCTATTTTGATGGTAAACCAGTAAAGGCCAAGCCAAAGATGGCCTCTTATTTAACATCTTCATTAATGATTTACCCTCAGTACCACAGGACTGCCTTACACAGAACTACATAGATGATACCAAGTTAACAATCTCCTTCTGTCCAAAAGATCAATCTGACGCCACAACGAAGATCAACAACGACCTGCAGAGATTCCAAAACTGGTGTTTAGACAATCAACTCCTGTTGAATCCTGATAAGACGAAACTTATCTTATTTGGAAGTCGACAGATGCAGGCAAAAGTAGATGATTTCCATTTATCTCTTATAGGCAAGCAGCTTACTCCATCTGATACAGCTAAAGACCTAGGCATAGTATTGGACAGTCATCTGACTTTTAATGAACATATATGTACCTAGCGTCATCTTGTATGGCACGCTTGGGACAAATTAATAGAGTTAAGCATTGTTTTGATAGGCATTCCTTAATTATCTTAATTAATGCATTAGTTTTTAGTAAACTCTTATATTGACCTTCAGTCTGGAGCAACACTACAGAAACTAACCTTACAGCGCGACGCTCAAAAGTATGACCACATTTAATGTATTCGCATACTTCTATGCACGGGATTTTGTACTTTAAACAGATACAATTAATGCGAAGCTGTCTGGTTTTACCAAATAAGGCGTGTAAAAGCTCGTTTGGAGCAAAAATCCAGTGCATAGAAGTATGCGAATACCTTAAAAGTGGTCATACTTTTGCGCGTCGCGCTGTAATAAGATTCAGGCTGTACAGAATTTTGCATGTAGGATTGTTTCTGGGGCCAAGAAGTATGATCATGTCACCCCGATATTAAAAGAGCTTAAATGGTTGCCTATTAGACAGCAGTTATTTTATAGGAAAGCTATTTTAGTTTTTAAGTGTATGAATGGAATGGCTCCAAGTTACTTAGCAGAATTTTTTGTTAAAAGAGCGAACATTTCAGGACGTAACACTAGAAATTCTCAATTACTAAATATTCAGCTCCTTAAAATATCTACTGGCCAACATACCTTTTATTATCGAGGAGTTAAGCTTTGGAATAATCTAAGTGATAAGCTTAAACTTAGTAAAAATGTCGAAACTTTCAAACGTGCATTGCGAAGTAAGCTCTTGAATGAATTTCTTAATAAATAGAAACAGAATTAGAATTAATATTTTTAGATGCACATTATTCAGCTATATATTTCTCTTTTATTATTCCTTATTTCAATTAATGATATTTATTATTTTTTAATGATTATTTTAAATATTGAATATATATATATATTTCTGTCTTACAGAAAAACTGATGATTATTAAACACAGCAACGACAACCTCCTAAAAAGATCCGAACTTATTTCCAAATGCCGACACGAGAACAAATTCTACTTGAAGAACACTTGACGCTTTGATATTTTTAACTTCTCACCTATTGTATTTAGTATAACTATCAACTATTGTAATATAGCACTTAGCCTATTGTCTTAGCATGTATTTATATCTAGTTGATAGGAATGTCTTTCATTAAATACTGTCTGACGAGTGCGTAAGCACGAAACTCGGAGTAACAGCAAATCTTGCCTCTTCGTTATTACATTTATACTTTGCTCTACACCATGTGTATTGAGCACTCTTTAATGGGATCAGCTACTTCCTCATGCGATTATTTATTTATTTATTAATATACTAGGCTATCTATATTTATCATATATTTGTAATTACTTCTGAAAAGCCACTGCCTACAAGATAAAGTTATCACAAGAAGTGATGGATCGCAAATTAAATGTGATCCGGCAATCATTGTGAAGTTTACTAAGCGATCAACAAGGGATGATTTCTACTACTCAAGGAAGAAGCTGCATCAGCAGTGATCTAGAGATCTTGGTTATGTCAGACAGCATGAACAGCCCATATTCATCTGCAAAACCCTAACAGCGACTAACCATAAGTTAACAGATGCTTGGATTTCAAAAAGAAAAACCACTACAAATTCATATGGACACATTATGGGACAACTTGCCTAAGGAATGACAATGATAGTCCTGTTATCTCAATTAAGATGGAAAATGACATCAGAAGATTACTAATCAGCTAAGTTCTTTATTAATATTACTAAATTCTTTATTATGGTCATAATTAAATTTTTGGATATAATGATTAATTAAATAATTTTTGACAGTGGTGGGTCCAGCAGAAAAATAATTATCAAAGCTGTCCTTAATAAACTCTGTAATCTCGACCAGGTTCAAGCAGAGGGTCTACAAGTTCGTTCTCATACCCAATGGGCAGAAGAGAGGGAGTTTTCCACCTCTTTTTTCTTTAAATCAGTTCAAAAAAGAACAATCAGAAAGAACCACCTTCTCTGTCAAGAACAGTACTGGTCAATATGTTTCTTCTTCTTCGGAACTTCTGAGTGCCTGGCAAGAATTCTATGCTGAACTCTTTTCTGCTGGATCCACCGATAGTGATCTTCAAAATATTTTTTTACGAAAACTGGAGTCTTGTCAGGACTCTTCACAACCAGATCTTTGTGAAGGAGTTTTAACGCTTGATGAATGCCATACTGCTCTAAAGGGAATGACACATAATAAGACACCTGGGTTTGATGGTCTTCCAATGGAATTCTATCTTTCTTTTTGGGACATTCTTGGTAAAGATCTTGTCGATGTTCTTAATTATGGTTTTGCCAGAGGCTGTCTTTCCTACTCACAACGCCAAGGTACCATAACTCTTGTTCCCAAAAAGGGCGATCTGCGTGATCGTAAGAACTGGAGGCCTATCACACTTCTTAACTGTGATTATAAAATTGCGTCACGAGCAATCTCTGGAAGGTTGCTCAAAGTCTTATCCGAAGTCATCTCTCCTGATCAGTCAGGTCCTGTGCCTGGCCGTTTCATCGGAGAGACTGTTCTTCTCTTACAAAACATCGTAGACTTTGCAACCCTTAATAACATCCCCGCCGCTCTAATATCGCTGGATCAAGAGAAGGCCTTTGACCGTGTTGATTGGCCCTTTCTCTTAAAGACCTTACGAGCTATGGGTTTTGGACCCAATTTTCTTCAGTCGATCAGTACTTTTGATACCAACGTACTGTCCACTGTCCAAGTTAATGGTTTTCACTCCTTTCTTTTCTCTGTCTCGTGGTGTACAGCAAGGTTGTCCATTATCGCCCTTGCTTTACATCATCACCGCTGAAGTTCTTGCCTGCAACATCCGTGCTTGTCCACGAATTGAAGGTTTTCTTTTGCCTGGGCCTGTTTCTTGTAAATCTTTAATCAACCAGTATGCAGATGATACCACCCTCACTGTAACGAATGACGATTCAATTTGTGCTATCTTTGATATTTATAGTCTATATGAACAAGCATCTGGTGCCAAACTGAACCCTACAAAGTCAAAAGGTTTGTGGCTTGGGCCCTGGGCAAACCGTTAAGACCCTTCAGTTCTTCTTGATTGGTCCAGTGAGGCTATCCCATGTCTGGGTACCTCTCTGGGCCCTAATCTACCTTCTTCTTCAAACTGGGACAAGCGGATAACATCTCTTTCTAATGTTCTTGATCCCTGACAACGGCGCTGTTTGTCCTTTCGGGGGAAATCTGTCGTTGCGTTAACATCTGATGAATGTCTTACTACTTTAAAAAGAATGACTTATAATAAAACACCTGATTTTGATGGTCTACCCATGGAATTTTATCTTTCTTTCTGGGAAATTCTTGGCAAAACATCTGGTTAATGTTCTTAATAATGATTTTGCACAAGGCACAATAACTCTCGTACCCAAAAAGGATGACCTACGTAATCATAAGAACTAGCGCCCAATCACTCTTCTAAACTGTGATTACAAAATAGCATCACAGGCAATCTCTGACAGGTTATTGAAAGTCTTATCTCAAGTAATCTCTTCTGGCCATTCAAGTTCTGTGCCTGGCCAGTTCATTGGAGAGAGGGTTCTTCCTCTCCAAAATATTGTTGACTATGCAACATTAAATAACATTTCTGCTGATTTAATATCTCTTGATAAAGAGAAAGCTTTTGACCGAGTTGATTGGCCCTTTCTTTTGAAAACTCTGCCTGCCATGGGTTTTGGTCCCAGCTTTCTTCAGTGAGTCAGCACTTTTTACACTGATGTACTGACAACAGTGCAAGTGAATGGTTTCTTTACTCATTTTTTTTTCTTTGTCTTGTGGTGTACAGCAAGGCTGTCCACTATCGCCCTTGCTTTACATTATCACATAATAACATAACTTTCTAATGTTTTTGACCTTTGGCACAGGTTGTTGCTTGTCCTTACAAGGAAAATCTCTTGTTGCTAATGCTCTTGCACTCTCTGGTCTTTTGTATATAGCCACAGTGCTGCCATTACCAGATGGCCTCTTGTCTACTGTCAATAAGCTACTGTATAAATTCATCTGGTCTAACAAAAAAGAGTTGGTTGCCCATACAACTACAAATCTTAAAACGGGTAGTAAGAATTATCACTTTTTCACAATTTGATGCTCACACTAGTCCTCTATTTAGGCAGCTTAGCATCATAAAATTTCACTTCAGAATTCTTTAATTATGTATCATTATTTTAATAACAATCTTCCATCGGTCTTCAATGATTTTTTTACGACTCATTTGTTTTCATTTTTCTCTCTTTTGTTTATCTGTTCTTTGTTTATTGATAGTATCTTTTTTCTTCTTGTTATTTATTTATCAATTTAGCAATTTATTTAACATTTGTTAATTTACTCTAGATGGCTTTCTAGCTCGATTAGCTTCACTATACCTAGGAAGCCTGGGTTAATTTATGTATTTATTTATATGATTGTAATATAGAATAAGTACAAAGATGCTTTTAGAATTATGTACAGAGATGCTTTGGAACCACTGTCCAAGAAAATCTTTCCTATCCAGCCTTTTATCCATCTTCGCTTTTCCCACCTTTTTTTGCCTCTGTTTTGGAAACTTGGGCTCTACTGGGAGGCCATTCACAAGGCACTGGATTCTTCTTGTGTCCAATTGACAATGGACAACCACATAAATTAGCCATTTGCATGACTGAACTCTGTTATTCCATCTTAGTAAATATCACAGCCACTCCACAACATTGCATCAACAAATTCGCTTCAACTTTTGGGTCTTTGTACTGGGCAGAGACGTGGAAACAAGTACACGTTCTGCCTTTAGACCGTCACGTTATTGATGTTAACTGGAAAATTGCACATGGGGTACTCCATATTGCTGATCGTCTTTTTCTTTTTGTGCTGTGACAGTTTCCCAGTATGGGAGACCGTCCCAGTTATGCAAATGTGGCGGCCAGTGCTGGACCTTCTCCCAGCTCAAGCATAAATTATCAAATTATTTATTATAAATTATTATTATGGTCACATGGCCCGTGAATGTAAGGAAAATCAAAATAGATATAAAGCCTGTCCATCAACAGAGTGGCGTTGACTGTGGTGTCTCACAATAAACAGATTCAACAAGAGATATCTTAGATAGGTACAACAACAGAAAAACAAACAAAACATTGCAGACCTGTTAAAAGCAGCCTGTTTAAGCTAATTGTGCTCAAAACGCACAAGTTTGAAATTATGCTTTGTCCTTCTATAAAAAAAAATCTTTAACAATACAAGTCTTAAGCTTACTTAAGCTTGTAATTTTCGCATTAGAACACTTAGTTAAGCAATAGAATACAAACTATGAAATCATCACAAGCCCTCATAAGCGTGTTATATTTTTCCATATTTATAAGTAACTCAATTGCTATGTGGGGAGGGGTAGGGGAACACATAGCACTAGTGCCCAGTATTCAGGGGGAACACACATCACAAAAAGCTGTGACACCACAACAAGTTTTTGCCACATGTTCCGATATCCAACCTTATGGCCGCTGCATTGTAGCTCTCACTACATGTGCTCTATAGCAATCTGAAGATTGGCTCTATTAACTCATCTGGATATACCTCTTTGCGAGGTTTCTGACCATGTATTAGAAGTAGGCAAGCAAGAATCTCCCTCTGTATCCGAGATAAAAATAATGTTCAATTACCTTATTTCTCGCCTCTATTTTACTCTGTACTTCTTGAACATGCTCACTACTTTTCAAGTAACATGAGAAATGATGTCAAAATAATGAAAGCCAAGATAAAAGTGGAGATAAAAGTGGAGTTAAAAGTGGAAATAAAAGTCGAGATATGTATGTCGACATACATGACAACATACAGACGACGTTTGACTGAGAAATAAAAATAATAACTACATGGCCCTTTACGGGCTTGGTAGTAATAAGACCTTTAGTAAAGAACTTTCTTTAACTTTTCACTTTTTCATTTTTCCTTATTACCAAAATTATTCATCAATAATAGCATTTTTCAACAGAATCAACCTTATTTTATTAGGGTAGCAGAGGAGAAAACCAAGAATCATATAGCGTCAATTTCGTTAGTTCAACAACGCCTTTTTACAATTTTAATTAAGTTTAACCATTATTTGTATTCAATGCAATATAAAATAAACATTTTCAAAGTATCATAAGATTGATTAAGAATTCTTTAAAATATATTAATTATTGGGAAAATATTGGGACAGAATAAACCCAAGAATGGGAAAATAATGGGACAGAGTAAACCCAAAAATGGGAAAATAATGGGACAGAATAATCCGAGAAATGGGAAAATAATGCGACAGAATAATCCCAGAAATGGGAAAATAATTGGACAGAATAAACCCAGAAATGGGAAAATAATGGGACAGAATAATCCCAGAAATGGGAAAATAATGGGACAGAATAATCCCAATAATTGGAAAATAATGGGACAATAAAATCCCATGATTGGGGAATTATTGGGATTTTCATGTCCCATGAGTGGGACTGGTACCATTTTCCCAATCATGGGAAAACCCAACCAGGTGATCTCACTTCTCTCAGGCTGAAGGAATTAGCCAGTCAGTGGAAATTTTGTTTGTAGCTAAATGTTTCCTAGTTCCAGATTTTCAGCTCGATTTACAACAGCGTTTGCTCGAAAATAAAGAAAATAAAACTCATCATTGGAAAGATTCACCAAATACCTTTTAAAAAAAGCATATTTCGTCGTTGTTGGTGGAAAACATTTCATTTTGAAAAGAGATAAAAGAAAACACTTGGAAATTTTCACTATCATAAACAATGCATTGCATGCCTAGATTCCAAATCACCAAATCAACTCCCAAAAAAATCCCTGAAAACCCCCATTATTTTCCCAGTCTGGAAATTCCAGAATTTTCCCTCTGAATTTTGGATTTGAATTTACAAACTGATTAAATAAAGTATTTTGAAATAGATTAGTTTTGGGGTAGCTTAAAGTTGGATTTAAATACCATATGTGGTTCCAGGAAATACTCATAACCCGCCATGGGGGAAATCTGAAATTCACCCCACCCCTCTGGAATTTCAAATTTTCTTCTATACCAACATACCTGTTAACTTTGCCTCTGTAAACCTTTTTTTCGCACTTCCCAAAATGCCCTCCACCAGCAAGTTTCTCTTTTGCTAGGCTTTTATATTCTCCTGGTCAATTTGACGAACTTGTCTTAAAAGATGAAAATTAAAAGAAAAATAATATATAAATACAAATAAATATGATAGTAATGTGTAATAATAGTAATATATAATACAGCAAAAAACATGCAATACAAAAAAGGCAACAAAAAATAGCCATGAACACTGCTAGTGTTATAAGATCATACTACACAGTACTGCAATACACCAATAATTGAGCAGCATATCCATGTGTGTTGTTATTACCCTATAAAACTGTAATACAGCATAACACCAATGAATATACATTATCATTCAAATTATTTTTTCCGTCATTTTGATTGGCCGAAAGAACTGCAAAGAACTTCCTACAAAAAACAGTCTGCTCATGCCTGGAATATTGCATTTGATGATGGCTCGCTTCCCTGAAAAAATGAACTGACTTCTTTGTTATTGTTTGACTCATTGTTTGACTAAGATTAGGAGAAATAATTTGAATAATAAAACAATTATTGAACTCGGTTATCGTAAAATATTGAGATTTGATAGTGTCTTGCAAGCAATTATTTGCCACTGCCTTCGGCATCGGCAAATAATTGTTTGCTCACCACTAACAAATCACGATATTTTGCTCAACCTTGTCCAATAATTGCTTATTATTGTTTGGAACAAAAATTAAGAACCTAATTAAGAACCTAGTAGCCTAAATTCACAGTAAGTACCATTTACATAAGAACCTATGGAGGCTAACTTGAAAAAACCTAGGTCCTTATACATGGGTTTTTACTGTAATAGTGATATATAATAATATTAATGTATAATAACAGTAGCAATATAAATTAATCAGAGCTTTCAATAAAAGGCGGCTACCGGTGGTTTATTGCCGGATACTTCAACTTAAACTGCCGGCTATTTTGACAAAAAATTAATTAATTGCCAAATAAAGTTACGGCCCCTTGGGGGATACGGACCCCAACTGTTTTGGATTGACCGTCTACTCCAAATATTATTGAAAGCTCTGATTAAAAGTAGCTGTTTTAGTGCAGCATATCAACATAGTAGCTCTTCATCTGCACACACACTCACACTATTACTACATAACTGTTCTAAGCATTAACTCATCCACAAAGTAACACATTTATTGAACAAAGCACACTAATGGTTACATGTATATGTTGTCTCTGACTTTAAAAAAACCTCCAGAATGTTAAGCCTGGTTCATACTAGCGACGCAAGCATAAGTATAACAACATATGCAAGTGCAGATAGTACTTTAAGGATGACTGAATATTTTATTCTCTCAAAATATAAACAAAGAAATTAACCCTAAAAGGCTGTCTGCACTTACGTATGTTGTAATGTTTATGCTTGTGTGGCTAGCTAGTGTGATATGAAATGTATATGTGATCATACCATACTGAATGGACTCTGAAAAATTCCGAGTTCCAGATGGGAATCGATCCCACCATAAAATATACAATATCAGTATCAGCCTTATGGTGTATATAGAGGGAAAACTCAGTGCAGCACACACTGCTGTACGTGAAATGTTCAGAACTATTACCAATGAACCGTGCTTTCATTCTGTTTCTATTCATTGGTTAAAGTCAATCTTCATTTATGTTTGTATTTAAATGGTTGTCAAGGCACTTCATCTGATGATAAATCGAATTTCATCATGCTTGCATGCTTGAGTCGACTGTTGTGCAGAATTTAGTAAGAAATTTCACTTTACAACAGCATTATTCATTTCCAAAGAGGTTCATATGACGAATTTAACATCATAATCTTAAAAAAAAAGCTTTATCTTCGAAGTCAATATCATTTAATTTAAAAAAAATAGATGTAAATATGTAAAATACCACTTTTTCCTTAGTAGCAATGTACAACAATCGAGACAAAACACGCTATGAAACACTCTACTTCTTTCACATTAACAACTTTCAAACAGCCAAAAGCAACTAAAAAATGTATACTATTACTAATTCCTTATATAATAAGAGTAGTTTAATGATGATATCTATAGAAAGCAACCTTTTTCTGTCGCTCAAAATTTTCAAAACAACAGGAACCCATTTTGCAGCCTTGTATCAGATTTGATGAGCTATTTGATTGGACAACGTGGTGTCAAAAATTGACAGTTGATTGACATTGTACTGTTTTGAAATAGCTTCCACTAGGCTTCATGAAGGCAGCTTCGCTATATATAAGGTCTAATTTCATTCTTTTCTTTAGCAAATTGATTTTTTTTTTCTGAAAAGCTCGACTACTCATGGAAGAACCTCGACGAAAGTTTCATTGCCTGTGATTATCTTTAGCACTTATCATCTCTTTTGATAACAGAAGTAGAAATTATTGTTTAATCAGCCAAGATAGATACGATCTCTGTGAAGTTAACAAGAAGTTGGAAGGAGTCAGTGAATCGATTAAGCTTAGTTCAATCACAGTTTTGAGTTCTTTTTCCCGTCCAAAAAAGGTATTTGTAAGGCTGTAAGGTCTAACACGAACAACAATGAATCTCTTCACTTCTTGTATGTATTCATTTTAGAGCTATTCAAACCATGTTTTAATCTAAAACAAGCTGTTATAAGTTAAAATGTAAAAGTTTGTTGATCAAGAAAGCCGGCATGTAAAATACCGATTTCTTGCGGTACTCTCAGTTCGCGTCAAAACTATAATAAAACATAGTGTAAACTGAAGAAACAAAAGATTACGAAAAAGAAACACTATCAATAAAATCGTTTTTATGGACAACAGCCTAGCTATTCGTACATTCACTATAAGTTAAATTCTTCGCCTTCGGTGTCGGTGTCAAATTTTTAAATTATAATCGCGGATTTCAACAGTCTTAATAAAGACAAAAAGTGCCTGAGATTATTATTGATTTTTCGCATTATTTCACTATAGCAACTAGGAACTAGCAACTAGCACGATACTCTATCTCGTCTTAGTGCTGTTTACTTAGTAAATAAGTCTTTACTGCACGATTCAACATTGGATTCAATCAAGAATCCTCAAGATACAAAAAAATAAAACATAGTATTACAATTATCAATCTTTGGATAATAAAAGAATTCCTTACTTACCCAGAATTATAATCTTCAGAAACTTGCCTCGTTTCTTGCCACTTCTTCCAAGAACAGATCGCTCTCTTCCTCTGTTCTTTGGCAAACTCTTCTTACGTAACTCGTCTTTCATCTTCTTACGTTCAATGGTCTTGTCTTCGTGTCGGGCCTTCATTAGCTTCATTCTTTTTTCCTTTTCTGGCATGAACTTCTCTTGGTTACGTATTCGCTGCTTTCTTCTTTTTTTCATAAGCCTTATTTCTTCTTTGGTATTTGGTCGAGAAAGACGTCTTTGTTTTCAGTAATGGGGGCAGTGGCTCAATACCCTGCTTGTTCTGCATTTCACTTTTGTGCGCCACTCGCCGTGCGAATTACGAAGCCAAAATAAAACATTTCAGCTAGTTTTGCAGCACAATGTTTCCACCAGTGGTAAATGAAAAACAAGAATCTTATTACCTCGTTCTACCAAGAAATCTAAGACTGAAAATCATCGAACGACTGCTTGTACGCTTCGCTCCTTCGCACGTGGAAAACCGAGCATGAGTCACATGCTTTTGCTCTGTTGAATAAGTTATACTCACACTACCCCCCTGGAGGTATTGAATTTTTTGCGAGAAATCGTATAAATCTTTCGACTAAACTGCTAAATGCAATAGAAAACTAAGTCATTTACATTCTAAATGTGCATAGTCCCAATTTTTGTTAACGAACATTGAAAATGCTTTAATTTCTATAGAATCTGAAATGAGTCGTACCACCCTACCCTAGCTTATACTAAGAATGTTTGCCCACAGGTAGCCCAAGCTGGGTTTCTGTGGTGTAATAGTGTGGGGATCGATATGGGGATCTATAAAAAATCTCAATAAAATCGTCAAAATGTGAAATAGAGTAAAGAAATCTTAGCTTACCTTTGAGAAGTTATACCTCTACACTTGAGCTCTATGCTGCCTTGTATTCTGCTGACAACTTTAGGGTAAAGTAGGTTGTTGGACACCGGTACTAGCGTTCTGGTTCTTCTAGACATAAGTCGTTGGCATGGACGAGTTTTTGTTTTCTGAGGGTGTGTTTCGGTAGGGAAGCAATTTGCCCCGGGTGGATGTGGAGTCCCGAAACCGCGATACAAAATAGATGTTCAGCGGTATTACTCATCTTACCTAGACGACTTCCGGTGGTAATCCAAGCCTCATAGAGTAGTGATACCAGTCTGATGTAATAATTATTCCATTCCGTACTAAAAAATGACACCACTTTTTACAAATGTAAAAATAGCTAAAAGTATGATAAAGTTCGTCCGAATACGGCTTACACTAAAAGAGAAATACGGCATTAAATTGAAACTACTCTAACGATTTATATGGGATTGACAGTCGTCTATTTCCCGATTTCCACGTGGCCACATAGCGTAGCCATAGCAATGAAAAATTTCGCAAGAATCTTCGCCCATGTTAGCTTTCCGATACAATTTGAAACAGTCAGACATGTGAATTGTTTTGTCCGTTAAAATCATTCACTTCCATCAAAGCATTTACTCATTAATTAACTCATTAAAGCATTAATTAAATCATGTGTTCACTTGTGTCTGTACAGACAGGATGCACTTGTGGATTACAATGATTAATACCACATATGAAGTAGTGGAATAACTTATTAGTCTATAAAGAATCACCCAACAAATATGTATAATGTGTCAAGAAATATATTACATATAAATATATCAACAAATATAAAATGTCATGCTGGACACATCCATATACAGTCTGTAAAAAAGACACCTACATTTTATCATTAATTGGAGAAACTGAAACTTTACTGGCTTGATGTCTACATTACTGTAGCAATGCAATGTTGGATTATAGTGCAACCTAACACAGCCTCATAGATTTTTTATTGATTTACGTTCTCTTTCATTGATACTTAATAGTGCCGCTACAACTAAGCAAAAAGGCACTAGATCGCAGCAATTCACTTCCATGATGGAATCGATAGTCTAAGAGTTGCAATTCTTCATGGTAACTAACAAGAATATCGTGACTGGTATCACTAGTCTACGAGGCTTGGATTACCACCGGAAGTCGTCTAGGTAAGATGAGTAATACCGCTGAACATTTATTTTGTATCGCTTCCCGTTGTTGTGTTTGTACTTGAAGCTGCTCTGGTCGATCGTCCTTATACCAAGTTAGAATGCTAAATTGAAAGCCTAGTTGAAAGCAAAAAACAAACATATTAATCTGCTCATGACTAAAGAATCATGGTTCATCTGGAAGAACATTATGGTAAGCCTTACATCCGCGATCATTTATGTCAATGCTATAAACTATATTGGAGGTCATGGCTACCCTGGTTCCAGAGGCGCTTTTACATAAGGCGAACCGTGGCTCGTCTCCGGCTCGCCGTATAAGAGCCATTTAAAAGCGCCTCTGGAACCAGGGTAGGTCATGGCTAGATGTTTGTGGCAGAAAATATTCCTCTAATATTCCTGTAAAACTACAAAACAATGTTACGTGAATGACTGACCTTGGTTCGCGGTCGGTAACTAACAATATTGGTTTGTAACATTTATTCTATATTTAACTAAATTAAAATCAAACAATGATTGGGCTTTATCGCAGTCACAGTGCTAATAATATACATATATATATATATAGATAGATAGATAGATTGTAGATAGATCAAAGACAAGACATAACTTTTGCTGTTACTCGGAGTTTCATGCTTACGCGATCTTCAGACAGTCTACAATCTATAACGTCTACAATCTATAACGCTCTACATGTCAATGTATTGAGCACTTTACCGTCAGAATAGACACATCCAGATATATATAAACAAATATATATATATAAACAAATTATGTAAACAAACCGTTGACGAAAATCGAATCCTTCTAACACTGAAATTGTATATTCTTACATAATTAATTTCAATAGCTTGCTGAGCAGACAGAAGTCACATTTGCATAACACTGTTATAAAAAAAGAATATTGAAATTAAATAAGCAGCCGAAAGGTGCTACATGAAAGCAAATCGAGTCGGAGAGAATGGAGTAGTGAAGGCAATTTATCTTTCAACATCTTTAAATGTTGAAATGTTAGGATTCCTTTCGTAGACCAAAACCTTCGATAATGCGTGAAAATGGCGAATGGAAATATTTCCGGCAGCTTTGTTTGCAAGGACTGCTATAGCGCCCTACACGGTCCTTGCTTTGGAAACATTTGCTCTGGCAAACTAATAATGTATGAGCTGACTGGGGAATGAAACATCTTTTAGAAATGAAATACAATATATTTCAAGATAATGCGCATTTTTGAATATACTGATTCGTGTTTTGTATGAGCAGTATAAATTGTAATGAAGTTTTGACTTTACCCGCCAGTTCAAAAACTGGAAAATTGGCTATAGCATATACGCTTCGTATAAATATACTATAATTATAGTCCTTTGTACTTCAGTTTTTTTTTTATTTACCACGAGAAGTAGCAGTCTCTCGCTTTCTTGATGTTAAGCTGTTTCTTTTTTCGCCTATAAGTCTTCCTAAATTACAAGCTTAACATTTCTAATCCATATATTTTCCCCGGGGGGGGAGGGGGTACTCCCATATATTTACTATACGGGGATGATCCGCTGAACAGGGTATGGTTTTTCGAGCTTTCTGTCATAAACAGGGTATGGTTTTTTGAGTTTTCTGTCATAAACAGGGTATCCTTTTCCCAATTTCCTTAGTTTTATTTTTTTTGTCATATTCAGGGTATGGGTTTTCGCATCAACGATAAGCAAGCTGATATATTAGTTAGGTAATATGATGAGCAGCGCGGTCTTTCGTCTTTTCGTTTTCGCGGCATAAGATCTTATCGCGTAACAGGGTTTAAGAAATTTTTTTTTCTGTCATAAACAGGGTCCCATTTTTATCCCTTGTCATAAACAGGGTATAAGAATTTGCTTTTTTCTGTCATAAACAGGGTAACCGTTTTAGGATCCCAGCGGAACACCCCTACCCAAATCCTAGCGGAGTACCCCCCCCCCCCCGGGATATTTTCCCAAGACTAGTACTCTGCGAAATTTCTCACGGTATACTTGAAATCGTACTTACATATTACACAAATAAATATAGATCATACTTGAAATATATGTCAGTTATCATAACGAAAACAAATTGTTGTGTCTTTATGGATTCGTAATCGTGGGGCATGGGTTACTCAGTTGCTCCGGAGTACAATATTAGTAAATGACAGCAGATCGAAGTATGAAAAGATGTGTAAAAGAAGCTTGCATTATTGCCATTCATTTAATTACTAGACAAACATTATGCTTAAGGAAAAACTAAGGGACTGGTCAGAAATTAGCAGGGGGGATGTTATGATGGTGTTGACGATGATCTCGATTTTGATCAGTAATGATTTTGATGTTGAGGTCAACTGATGATAATGTAAGTGATGATGATGATGACGACGACGACGACGACGACGATGATGATGATGATGATGATGATGATGATTCATAAATATATATATACTTTATGGACAACAACTTTATCTTTTTCACATAGGTTAAATAGGATGAACTGTATAATGATGAGCTTCCGCCTTATCTTTACTTGGATCAGCCTTCAATTCTTTATTAACTTGTCAGGTACGAGTAAGAAAATATACAACATATTTCATTTTTGCTTCCATTTCACATCACATTAGGAGAGAAAAAAAAACAATTTAAAGATCAAATAACAAACAAATAAAAACAACAACAGAAAAACAAATATGCAAAGCGCGTGATGTAGGGTTGGTTACATGGAAATGTTATTCTTACGCCATACTTATGTTCCAAATCGGCTTCAGTTTATCCACGCTAACAATTCATTAAATCAGCATTATATTAATCTCGATATAATATTCTATGTCTTATATAGTTAATTCAGTTATTTAATGTTTAAACATTGTGTCCAACAGATGGGTTCAAGTGGATTTCACGACCTTCGCATGAGTGGTTAAGACATGTTGGTTCTACTGTTTACATCACGTGGCATTACGATTGTAGGCATAGATTTGGTTACTCAAACATTTATTACAACGGTGCACCGATGTTCTATCGATATGGATATGACAAAAATTATTCCCAATTGAAAAATGTGGAAGCTCATTTCTCTGTTATTGGTGGATCGAATGTGACAATCATCATCCCTGATGTTGATAAAGACAAACATGGATCGTATTGCTGTGAGGTTAATTGTGATGGTTTATTATACAAGAAATGCACAACACTCGTCATATATGGTAAGTATTTGATAATACATAAACAACAACTACTCAATAGCAAAACTGGCGGTCAGGCAATAGATACACAAAAAAGCGCGCAGTCTGACGTTTGGTGTAACGAACTTTCTCCAATTTCATTTTTCAGTCGACTTGAAGTTGTCAAAGGCCTAACGGCAGTCTTCTTCAGTCGCTCAAATTAAGGCTCGCAACTTATGCATTACTCATATTATTATCTCTGAGCCTATCCCACATGGCCTAGTGCCTTAACTCTCATCTACTAATTTTCGTGGGATCTGGCCAGTTCGCTAGACACACCGTGCTGACGAGGCCCAATACAGGCCGAAACAGCTGTCCACGGTTTCTAGTTGAACTGGCTCATTTTTCAGTCGACTTGAAGTTGTCAAAGGCCTAACGGCACTCTTCTTCAGTCGCTCAAATTAAGGCTCGCAACTTATCCATTACTCATCCTATTTCAATAATATGATACGAGAAAGTAAAATAAAGAGTTAAATTAAAGTTGGTAGACGATAAATTGAGCAAAATTTATATTTTTACAATTTTGAAATCCTCATAGCATTCACACTAATATATTAAAGCGATTTTGTGGTACGATAATGGAAACGTCATCAAAACAAGTTTTAATTTCGCTTTTCGTTATTATTCAAATGTGTCTCTTTGTGACGTCAGCTACTTAACATTGATAACCCTCATGTCCTGTTGTCACATGTGGAGGTTCTGTAATTGAGGTTTCTTTCTTGAAAACAATGCCAGGAAGACGCTGTGTGGAGCGAGGATGTAGTGATAAGTCCTAAACCTGGACGCCAAAAGGAAAGCGTTGAGTTAGACAATTCAACTCAGAATTTTAGCAATTAAATGTTTGCTTCTCTCTTTTTTAACATTGGGTTTCTATTTCTCTTAACTATTTTTGTAATTCGTCATTGAAATAATCTCGTTTGGAAAAGGTTCAAATTCCATCGTCTTCCCACTTTAAACATAGCATTCACATTACAATTTGCTGGTTGGTTTTCCTTAAAATAAAAAAGAAACAACTCAGAGAATGCTATCTTAGGTGTCATTCATACAATTTTTAATATATATTCTTTTTTCTTTCATATAATATTTTATAAATATCTTGGCTGCGTAATGGTGCCAGTCTCTTGAAAATGTGGAATTTTCTAAAGCGTAGGAAACTAAGATCCCTAAACGCTCCCGAGGCATTTACTTGGCTTTCAGTGTCTATAGCACGTGCCTAATGTTGTTCTCTCCTTTTAAAGAGATTACTAAAAATTTATCAACGAGTGAAAGATCATGATTTGCATTTTCAACCCGATAAACGGACAGACTTGACCCTGAATTCAATTCTCCAACATCATTCATCTTTAGCTATTGCGACTCCATGTCTAATCCGACGCAATTTTTTAATTGTAGAAACCAAAGGGTTATATCGAAGACACGTTTAAGTTTCAAAACAATTCATTATTGAGTCAAAATAAGTCTTTGTTTACGATTTGTTAGGTATACATATACACAACAAAACATACAGACATCAAATCACAAAAGCAAAATCATGTAGTGTCATAATGTTCAGAGAAAATTAAGCAAACATTTGACAACAGAAGCATTAAAGTAAAAACAGCAAAAACTGATAACAGATGGAATATATAATCCAGGGTTCGGAACCTACATGACAAATTGTTGCCAACTTTGAAATGAATTATGCTCCACCAGCAAGAGCAAAATCTTATAACGTTTAATATCTCTGTATTTTTTTCTGTAGCTCGACCTCGTATCAACTATCTGACCTCAAACCTTTATGGCAAACAAGGAGACTTAATATCATTAAAATGCAATGCTTCTGGATATCCATCACCTCGTACTACATGGATACACAAAGATACGAACACAACTATTGCAAATTCCTCTGTGGCGTCATTCAACATCACTGGTAAAGCATCAGGAGGAAAGTATTGCTGTCACGTGTCAAACGGTTTTGGGAATCGAATTAATTGTACGTCCCTTGAAGTGACAGGTAATGTGCAACTATTATAGTAGTAGATGTTTACCTCAAAAAAGTGTATCATTGATTTCTTACCATCAGCATTTTGAGCCACAAAGTCACATTGAAAAAACCTACAGATAATACATTTATCATGTGGAGTTCACACGATATCAGGGATTGGCTGAGAACTCTCGGCCAATCAGAAGCGTGATAGTGAGTAAAATGTATAATAAATGCATTTATCATATCATTTCCATGCTATCTATCTGACGAAGATTGGTTGATTGTTTTCAGCTAATCAGATGCCGGGTATTGAGTAGATAGACCAAGACATCAGTATAGTAAACAGGGAGCAAGGTAGAATAAACAGGACTGGTGTTAAAGTAACCTCTGCTATTTATAAAATCATTTGCCTCAACACTTAGGGCTTAATTGCTTAAGAAGTTGTTAATAAACCACTTTGCTAATACAAATTTTCTCTCGTTTCAGTTTACTCAGGGGGCAAAATATCAGAAATCTATTGAATTAATGAGAAAAAATGAGGCCGTGCAACGCCCCCTGAGTAAACTGGAATGAGAGAAAATTTGTATTATGGTTGGTCTTCGCGTCAAGAAATGAGACTATAATTATGCTTGATATGATTCACTTTTCCTATCGGATTATCTTCGTTTTGAAACAGTCAAGCAATGATGATGATGATGATGATGATGATGATGATGATGATGATGATGATGATGATGATGATGATGATGATGATGATGATGATGATGATGATGATGATGATGATGATGATGATGATAATGATGATTATGATAATGGTAATGATGATGATCTTAGATTTCCAGTTGGTTTGGGAGTACTTTACGTGGTTTAAAGTATTGTCACGGGATCGAATTAAAATCGGGGCAGTTGGTTGACTAATTACCTCCTGAACAATTGATGAGGATTTGAACTAAATATAATGTTATTTTTATATACGATATTCACAGAACCACCAACTATAGTGAACACTTCTATTACATCGAAGACCAATAACATTACACTAGAATGCAAAGCCAAAGGCACCCCGACACCATTTACCACTTGGTATGATGCAACTAGTAACGAAGTCGTAGCAAATGGAACGTTTCACGTCAAAAATGATGATTGTAAAGACAAAACATTACTATACTACTGTAATGCATCGAATGTTGCTGGATACGCTAAAAGTGCAAACATAACAGTAGAAGGTATGTATTTCCATGTATTTTATTTGGTCACAGCTTGCCTACTTGCCTGCTCGTAGATTGATTGTATCATATTAATAATTGCTATTCTTACATTTTCTTTTCAATGTAACAAAGTCGTATCATTTTGCGAGAAGGATGTAACCAAAAGAAATGGTATGTTTACTACGTCATCAGCATAAGGAACACCATATGTGTTGAATTGAACAACTATAAACGGATGAATGAATGGATGGATGGATACTAAATAAATGGATGAATTTTAAGAACATATACTGATGATATTTCATATTTGCTATTTCAGGCGACAATCAGCTACAAATAATCATAGTGGTCATCGTTTGCACTCTAGTTATTGCTGCCTTGAGCGTGACACTAATTTGCATTCTTTTTAAACGACGACGGACGCGCTCAAAACGCGATATTAGAGGTAAATGAGAAAATAATGTATGTCTTTAAGTCAGGTTATTTCAGTTAAATCTAAGCAATGGTTGTTCTAACATAAATTTTGAAACTTGGTGTGAACGAGGTATGCCTCTACATAAAACAGTTTAAAATCACAGGAAAAATTTGCCCGGTGACAATTAAACTGAATGAAGAGCTGTCACTTGTGCCATACAAATCCTTAAAATACCTCTAAGATTCGACAAGAAGTTCCTGCTCCGCCAGCGTACCCCGTTGAAGTAGAAGCTGAAGACATATAGTGGACGAACCTTCTCTGTTGTGGGTCCTGAACTTTAGATCAAGATTCCAGTAGACATTAAAAAGACTCAAAAACATTGAAACATTTTTAATAAAAGCATCAAAACCTTAATTTTTCGTGATGCATTTGAAAAGTTTTGAAAATATGAACCATTTTGTACTGCATACAGTGCCATTAAACCACTGGAAATGGTGCTATATCAATATATTATTTAAGAAATAAAACATTTTCTCCATGCCTTCATAGCCTGGTAAAAACTGAGGCTACGCGTTAGGGAGAATTCGAGAGCAGATCAGTGAAAACCCGAGACGAAGTACTTTATTTCTTTTAAAAAATACTTTTAAAATGCTTGTACGTCATTTCCGTGCCTTAATTCATAGCGTGATGAAAACAAAGCTCTCGACCAATGAGAGCGCGCGTACTATCTTAAGCATTTTTTAAATATATTATCATATTCTATAAATTATTATATAAAATAATCCCTTTTGTATGCAATATCATTTCTGCTTTGTTCAACATTATAACCTGAAACTCCTCCTCCTAACTATTAACGAGAAGCTCTTTTCATTTCTGTTCATTTTTCGTTATAAGAGGATAAGGTCACGTGACATGTCAGTGTAAATAACATACAATTTTTAAAAACATTGAAACATTTTTTGACATGAAATTTTTTTCGTTTCCAGATACACAGAAGCAAGATCGTAGGTAAGATCTGCTAAGTCATACTTTTTTAAATGACATGACGATGCTTGTATATATGGAAGACTGCGCGAAGCTTGTTCTCTGTTGTACTTATTATTAACTCAACCCGCATTTCTAAAACTTCGATGAAACATAACATAAGCCTCTTGAGTCCTTTTCTTGGTTACTTGGCTGATAGATAGTGAGTACGTTAGCCAATCAGAATGCAGGATTTGCAATAGTATAGTAGTAGAATTTTACTAATGTAGCTTATTAAATTAAAAAAAAAATTGCATGTCACACTTTTCGATCACTGACAGATTACTGAGCTAAATATTAAATAAAAATTTTATTACCATATAGAGTGCTTACACTATGTCCATGAAATAAAATCTAAATAGTTACTACCTAATAGTTTTTATTTAGTGACTATTAGTCACTATCACTCAACTGGAACAGCTTTAGTAACAATAAAGTATGCCTCTATTAAATAAAGTATTATCTTTCTATTGTCTTGAGTATTTGTTACTAAAGCTGTTCCAGTTGAGTGATAGTGAGTGTAAGCACTCTAATGGAAAATATTATTTTATATAAATAAAGTCCAACCATGCATGCATGCATCTATCCATCCATCCATCCATCCCTTCCTCCATCCCTCCTTAACTCAATATCCCTCCATCCCTCCATCCCTCCGTCCCTCAATTCCTCCATCCCTCCATCTCTTTATCCTTTCAGGCTTTCATGACTATACCGTTAACAGTCCCTCTTTTTTTCCTGCCTTGGACGCGTGGGGAGTGGGGGAAAGTTTGTCGCGGCACGCCTGGAGGAAAAGTAGGGACTGACGTTTCAAACTCACCCAAACTCCCCGCTCGTCCTAGGCAGGAAAAAAATCCTACTCAGATTTTTAATTCTTCCCAATAGCAGTGACGTATTTCCGTTTAACACGAGATTTCTTAAAGCACAATTATGGACACAACTATCCTTGCAATAAACATATTGCATATTCAATAAACATATTCCAGGACAGCCTTTGAAAACATCTTTAGCTAAAACAGGTTTGTCGTAGAACTCGCGAAAACTTGACTCTGGAGAGCAGCCTACATGTCGCAGAATAGTATCTACAGGAACTATTCAGCTAGCTTTACTGACGCTAGTCGTGCAGTGCTGTCAGCCTTAAAGGTGGCAGTGTCTATATCACTCAACTCAGTCAAGCAGGATTTTAATCCAGCGGCCAACTGTACTGGTTGCGAGCAGCTTTGTGTGACCAGGTGACACACAACTTCTGTTGATGGTATATGAGGTTAGAGCAAGAAGGTCCACTAATTTCAAAGTTCCTTGAACGAAAGTTTATCCAGAGGGGACATTAACTTCATATAATTTAACACAACGTGGATATCCCTGGTTTCTGAGGTCCCGGATAGTAGTTTTCGACAGTACAATTAAAAACACCTTTCATATAGCGAATAATAATTTGGTGGTTTGTCATGGTATAATTGGTCCCAGATAAGTCGAAACCCATAAAGCTGAGCGTGCAGTATTTATAGTGGAATAGGCAAAGTGCCTCTTGCACAATTCGTGAAGAAACTGCAGCACATCATGTTGTTTCTGAGTGCCGTCTCTCCAGGAGCATAGGAAGACATCGATCATTTCTGGAGGAAGGTTGCGTTCAGAAAACTCTTTCCTGACATGTTGTATACCAGTAGCTGGAGTTTTTAAAAGACTCAGGGGATGGACCTTGCCGTGCAGTGGATTGGAAAGAACTCCCTTGTTCACTCGAACCAAATCCAATGGGGCAGTTCCTTACTACACCCTGTAATATAGAAGAAAATGAAAAAAGGAAAGGAAAGGAAAGGAAAGGAAAGGAAAGGAAAGGAAAGGAAAGGAAAGGAAAGGAAAGGAAAGGAAAGGAAAGGAAGGGAATGGAGAGAAAGTAAAAGAAGAGGACATAAAAGAAAAGCGGTAAAGAAATAAAAATATGAAATAAAAAGAGAAAAGAAAAGAAGAAGAATGAAGGTTCGATGTTGTTGAGATAGAAAGTACAATTATTAGGCACAAAGCAAGGGTTAGCAGGTAAACCATATCTTATATGGAATTATATATTTTAATGAATGTTTTTAACCTTTAAATACTGCTCATGTTAATAATTTAGCATATTTTTAAAGCGCTTTTATTATTGCTCAACAAAGTAAAATAACGAAACAAGAAAAATCAAGAATAATATTCGGTGAAAAATACAAAATATGCACGTAAGAGGGCGAGAAAGGCCAATATTACCGGAAATGATACCCGACTTCACTGGACTTTCAATCGCATCAACATATCAATTTCCGGTAACATTTGGCCTGTCCCCTCCCTACTACTTGTATGTTTAGTAATTTTTGCCGAATATTTTTCTTGATTTTTTTGCTGTATTGAAATTCCGCGCATATGCGGAATATGTACGAGTTGCTTTTCGAATTTCAAAAAATTAATTCTCGGCATATATCGTGTGGTCAAAAAATAATCTCTAAAGCTTCAAATCAAAATTCATTGGAGAATTGACTTCTAGGGCTAAATTTTCCGATACGTTTATTATTTTGGAGATATGGAGCTCAAAGTTAGGGGAGGGTTGTCCAATACTGTCGACCTGATACGGATCGTCAAAGAAGTTCACGATCCGTACGGTTCGTGAAACTCATTTGTATGCATAAAACAAGCATTAAAAAAGCAGGCAAAAAAAAAATTATACCCTACCACTTACGGATGGTAGGATATGTACGAATCGTACGGATGGTACGAAGTGAGAGCTATCATGGCAAAAATGTCTTCCTGCAATCCGTGAAAATTCATTAATTTATTTAATTAATTAATTAATTTAAATTAATAAACCAGATATCATCATCATCATCATCATCATCATCATCATCATCATCATCATCATCATCATCATCATCATCATCATCATCATCATCATCATCATCATCATCATCATCATCATCATCATCATCATCATCATCATCATCATCATCATCATGTATCTGAGCAGCATCGCATGTGCTAAAACATGAGTTAGCTTGGTGTATGTATAACGGCTCATGGAAGAAGAATCGGGTATCTGAGCAACATTTCATGAATTTATTGGTGTTTTTATAGCAGTCCATAGAACATTTTTAATGTACAAAGCATTTATCAGCTAAATGTAAGCTTAAGGTATCAGGATATGATTAGGACCCCTATACGCGCTGCCTCAAATTTCGCACGGGCTTTACAATATTTTGCCATAAAAGTATACATTTTCCTAAAGCTAAATTAATGTAGTTTTCGAATATCTATTCATATTATATTAATTGTCTGTTTTCGAACACAAAAAAAGTTATTGGTTTTTTTTTTATTTATTTTTTATCTTTTTTTTATTTATTTTAGTTAGTCTCATCTTGGGATATTACACAGTATAAATTTACAGATTTTGGAGTAAAGGAATAAAAGAAAAAGAGTGTCCTCACTCCACGCTGTCACGCTGTCACGTCAGTTATTGGGTTCAAAGTGACATTCTACCTCACTTCATTCGACGACTTCCCTCACGATCAGAATTTCCGCTATGTCGGTCAAAATTACATTAGCACACTCGGCTGTGGATAATGAGCTGCAAAACGGTGTCTCAGATTTTTGATATCTTTTTTTAGATCGTGCGCAATGACGCGTTAATCCGAAAGTTTGAATTTTCGGTGGTTAAGATTGAAGAATAGACAATATCTTTTAAATGAAAAAAACATTTCAAAAATCTGAGACACCGTTTTTTAGATCGCATTGTGATTTATCATAATCCAAAGTTTCAGTTCGATCCAATGTAATCCAAAACAGCTAGAATGTTTTTAAAACGATATTTTGGTCACTCAAAAACTGCGGAGAAAGCCAATAACTTTTTTTAGTGTCGCGAAACAGAAAATTCCAAATTTATTTTTAAAAACTACGTTTATTTAGCTTTCATAAAATGTATACTCTTATTAATATTATTGAAAAGGCAGCGCGAAATTTTGGTCGTGCGTAAAGTAATCTCGAAGGCCTCAAACGTATCCTGATACCTTAAACAGACTGTGACTGAGCCTTTTTTACCAGAAAAACTTTCCAAGGGAATAAAGCTAAGAGTTGTATTACAGATTTTAATATGAAAACAATTGAAAACAATTTGTAAACAAAGCACCCAAAGGATTAAATCTGTCTTCAATAATAACAAGCTAGAAGGGTGCCAATTCAGAAAGCCGAGCAAATCTTCTTGGCCAACTAGCAATAAGAAAAGGAAATTGAAGAATCTTCGCTGATATATCTAATGATTTTGAATTTAATTCTAAAGAGTTCATAAGCTTAAAATAAATCCCTTTGTCACGAACAAAAGCGGAAAATTTGAACACGAAGTTTAACGTGTTTGTTTTATAGCCTACAGCTCACCCTCTCTGTGGTCCCTACTGTGACGGGTCTATTGATGAAACAGTTATTCATATTTTGCTTCACAAACAATACGATGGATCTTATCACAACAAATTAGTATTGGAACAAAAACTGGTACCAAATTTAATCATTCATTCCCATCTAAAGGCTTCCGTGTGCACTAGCTATAGCTTCGTCTCAATATCACGCACTTTGTCGCGACAAAGTAGACATAACAATATGCAAGCCCGCAAGATTTTAGTGCGCACAGTGGGTTACGGTCGTTTCCATAGCGATAGCGACGAAGAGAAAATAATTGAGAGTGTTTGATCGGAATTATAATGGATGCCATCCATAAAATTGGTACTTACAAGTTAATAAGCATTTTTGGGAGAACGAACTGAAATATAACCCTTCTAACGAGACGCTTGACGAATTCTGCTTTCTTTTGGCGAGAAGCACAAGTAAGTAGCGAGGATGTAGACAATCTCTCTTTCGAACAGAAAATTATGTATATGCTGAAAGCGGCGACAACAACTATATTTACAACGGTAAAAAAAGTATTCTAACCAAACTGTACTGTTAATTCGTATTTTGGTAATAACAAAGCCTTTGTGTGAATTATATTGGATGTGACTTGTCATCTGGACAAGGTCGATCTAGAATTTATCGAGCTGGATGGCTGGGTGTTGATCAGCAAAAGCCGCATGCTCAACGATGATGAAGTAATGATGGGAAAATGTGGTTATATCCATGTATATCATGGTTACTATTTCGTTAAAAATATTTGTTTTGTCGTTTTAATAGTACTATTTCAGTTAGCACTAACTACTTTGTATTTTTATGAGTTTATTGTGTGCACTCTCGATTCATGTGCAGTTCATTTAATTTGGATTCAAACATTGAAGTCTGAAAAGTCTGATAAAAACAGTTAACGAAAAAACAAACGAAAACAAACAAACAAACAAACAAACAAAACAACAAAACGAAACCACACAAACACACTCAAAAACCCCGATAATACAGCGAAAACAACAAAATATTCCCCGCTGTTGCAAATTTCTTTTGAAATTTCCTTTATGATTTCGTAATGCTGCCATTGGAATCCATGCTTTCCGATACGAAAAATGTAACTTGGCAAACACTTCGCCATTCAAATCAATCAACAACAATATGTGTTCCATGCTGCAGTATTTTACTATTTTAACTTTTTAAATTCTACAAGATTTTCTCATGTCAATCGGTGTATTTTAACTCTACAAACAATGCGTGATGGACACGTAATGCTAAACGAAATTAATTTTTTTACACTCTTCATGATTAACAAGATATTCATTTCTATAATAATGAGCTCGTTTCGTAACTTTCGGTGAAATTTAGACTGATACGGCAAGTGAAGTATTTGGCTTGAATTTTATCCAGGTCTTATTTTCATCTCGGCTTTCTTGGCGGAGTAGTGATATCCTTTCCAGTGTAACCAGGTAATTCCACCACTTGTATGTTTCCCGTGGAGGTACAGCGCGTTAAGGTTTGAGTGGAAACAGTAGACATACCACCAGGCACCTTTGGCTTCCACTGCACAGTTTCCACTCTTATGATGATCGTTGTCACGATCTTTGGTGGTAAAAGCCGCACCGCGTTGGTAGGACAGCGAGTCACCAGCAGTACCTGTGTGATAAACAGCAAAAAGAAGTTGTTCAAAGACCATTTCAGTAGTTTTGATTGGAGCTAATAATGGTTGTAGAGCGGGGGTGACCCTAAAGGAGGGTAACGCTTAAAATGTTGGCTTTTTTTGCGGCTAACGGTCAATTTTATCATGCAGTTACTGGTAACAAAAAAGTTAATGACTAATTTACATTGTTGAAATAACATTGTTGTATAACATTCAGTCTTTGGCGACAAATACAATCTTTAAAACGATGGCTATCAAAAAATTACAGTTTACTGTTTTTACGCCTAATTTTTTTTACGGCTAAATTTTAAACGGTGACCCCACTGAGACCCTTCTAAAGTTAGGTTTTAAGTTTCAAACCCTTTTCTCTTTTTTTAAGTAGGCGCATTTTTAAAGTGAACACTGAGTTATTTCTCTCACCTGAGTAAGTCCCAAGACTCAGTATGTACTTGCTTCTTTCACTGGTCACCGCAAAGTAGCTGTACTCAGCATACGCGCTCTTCCCCTTGTGGTCTTGTAGGTCAACACGAAGACGGTTACGAGTCTGATGGGTCAGCCGGTTGATTTTATCCAGTCCCAACCAGAACTCGCCCTTCAGGTCACCAAAACCGTGCTTGTAGTCAGCCCAACCTCGATAGAAGTCGACTGAACCGTCTTGTCTCTTTTGGAAAACTGTCCATCCTCCTCCAGTTGTCTTCTGGTCACAGTAAACCTACCAAAGAAACATTACATAAGATCTACTTGCCCTATTTTTCCAACTTCCAATTTATTATCCCGAAGAAATATTCAAATTAAAAAAGATTACATTGAATGGTCCTTTGCCATCAGGATCGACTGAGTAAACTCCATTTTTCTTTCCACCGCTTCTAAGAACTTCAGCACAGTTTTTTGGCACTGAAAACAAAACCAATGTGGATTTCTAGCATTCTGTTATACTTCTGTTATACAACAAATCAAATACTATTTCTTGATGTTCTGACTACACTGCGATTTTTAACGACTTCAAATGTCGGTGTTACTTAAAGAGTATAACAGTGGTAGAAATGATTGAAGACCTACGTACCTCGATTAGTACCAGTATAATATCCCCCAATTTTTTTCATGATGACGTTCAGTTTACCGTCGATAGTTTTCAGGGAATTAGAAATGGCTTTCAGAGCACCAGAAGAATGCCGCTTGGAATTAGCATCAAAATATTGGTAATGGTATACATTGCCGTGTGTTTTGGTTTTCGTGACTTGTTTTCCCTCACTACTGACAAGAAATAAGCCGATCAAAATCAGCCCAAAACTCAAGACTTTCATTTCAAGTGTTTTTCCTCTTCGATACTCGCGTACAGTCAACCATGGGCTAGAATACCGGTCATCGTAACTGAGCATGCGCGAATATTTGTCAAACCAAGATGGCGGCGGTACTGAAAAAAACCTTCGAGAGAAAAAATAATATAGCAATAAATAGCGTACTTGAGCATTTGTAGCATTTGTCCACGTCGATTCTCCCCCAGTGTTATATGACAATTCTTATGAAGTACATTTCATGCTGCCACGGTATGAAATTCAACGTCCAAACTTACCGGTGAGTTTTGGAAATTATCGCCTGTCATTCCCAATAGTAAACAAAGAAATAGTGAAATTGGGAAATTTTCATCGTATTTTGGTTATCTTCTGTTCACTGAATCTAAATTGTCCACCCAGATTTTGGAAGAACCTGTAATTGTAGACATAATAGGTGATTTTAAGTTCTATCGATAAAAGCTAACATCGTCCATTTTTCACCTAAAATACACAATATTTCGAAAAATCTATTCGATAATCCAGGTAGTGTTTTCCTTTTTTTCGTGGTTTGTTCTTCAAAACAGCTGCTTATGTTATTCAAGTCTTTGTAAAACCCTTTAGAGAATTTCGATCTCTTGGACATACTTGGATGTATTATTTTTTTTGTAAAGTACAAAAGAACTGTAAACGCTTCTTCAAGGCAGCCTACCCTACATTCAGAGGGAAAACCGCTGATGGCGCGCCCGCGAGATGACCGGTATTCTAGCCCATGAGGACAATAGGTTGTGGTAGTAGAACTCACTGGGTGCTGTGGAATTAAGAGTTGTAAAAAAAACTCAACTCATACACGAATTTTAATCTTGTTTTTAAACAAATGTTTCTGTCAGCCAATCTTGATCCTTTACATTGTTATGGAATAAATATTGTCTTATTCTAGCTAGTTCGGTTCTCTCCGTCCTACTCTACATAATTTGGTTAAATTTAAACCGGAATTTGGTAGAATGTGTGATGTGACTTATTCTGGACAAAAGGTAGAAAGAGCTGGATGGATGGGTGTTGATGAGAATCATGGTCAAGATCAACAAAGTGAGAAAAAATGAATGAATCAGTAAAGGAAGGAAGGAAGTGTCAGGATATTGATATCTGATACCCCGGTCACGCAATTGTTAATGTTATATAACCTTAAGTATAATCAATAAAGATAAAGGTGTTTTTGAGTCATGCATTCATGTGAATCGGCACTATGAACATTACAGAAAGGAAGGAAGGAAACTCTAATTTGATATCTCTTTATATATATATGAATGACTTAGAAATCTCTTTCTTTGACTATGGAAATCTTCCCTCCAGAGCAGAAATATACATCAGCTACTGCAATGCACCTGCGCCACAACAGCACGGGTAGAGATTTATAACTGAATTCTCTCTCAATTGAGATGCATCTTGCCAAACTGAAACCAAACAGAGATGTTTACATTATATTCTATCTTATTCTTCTCCCTCCCCTTCCCTCCCCTCCCCCTCTCCTTTGCCTGAATATGTGTGTCAAATACAAAATAAATCAGTTAAAAACAGCATGGAGTGAAACAATTTGTAAATAAAGAATTAGTACTTCCTTGCAGCACTTAGGCCGATTGTGTACAATTGGCAAGAAGAGGTGCTAGTTCAGAAAGCTGGACAAGTCTTCTTGGCCGAATAGCAAAAATATCCATCGTTTGTACATGTTGGTCAAAGCTAACTATATCATCAACACGTCCCAGTCTCTATTTATTTAACCTTCTCTCTCTCTCTCTCTCTCTCTCTCTCTCTCTCTCTCTCTCTCTCTCTCTCTCTCTCTCTCTCTCTCTCTCTCTCTCTCTCGCTGTGCAAGTCTTGTTAGCCAGATAGCAATTAAAACATCTTGAAGATCATTTTCAAGCTGTCTTTTAATTTTGCATTCCATTCTAAATACTTGAAAAGATCTCAATATATGTATATATCCCTTTGTTACGACAACTGAAGAAGCGGAAACTTGAACAAGAAATTTAACGTGCTTTTGGCGTAACAATAGCCCACGGCTTGTCACGGACGAAACGATCGCTCTAGATATTATCACAACAAATCAGTATTGAAAATACATCTGGTAAAAAAAATTAATCAAATATATTATGTATTCGTAAATTCAAACTAATTTAGTTAATCAGTTACACTGCCTGCTCAATAACACGAGCGGGATTGTCATCACGACAAACTAGGTTTTAATGGAAGTCAATCGAAGTGTTTCCATGGTGTTTTGGGGGATCACAAAGTGTTCAAGGGCACGTGCTCATAGAACGGATGTTTATTTATTGGGAATAAATTGATTCAGAGATACGTAAGATCAAAATAAATGTGGTCCTAGTTCGTCATCCCTGAGTTTGACCTTACTACTTTTTCCCATTTCAGGTCAGGTTTCATTTCCCTTTAAATCATTGTTGTTTTCCGGTAGAAACATCATATATTGATATGGATGAAACTCAAAAAAAGGATATTAAATTGAGTAATATACATATTCCCTCTCAGGATCGACTACAGGACGGTCAATAACGTATTTACTTTTTCCCATTTACTTTTCTACTTGTTTAGCAATTTTCTTTGTTGTTTATTAACTTTGGATTTTGGATTGGATTGACGTCAAGACGCCGGACCGCAGGCAGAGATTAGACAACACCGCTTGCTCCCACAGCAAAATCAGAACGCACGATTTTTAGGATACCGGACCGGAAACAAATTACAAAACTCAGTGGAAACCATGTTACACCCCATTATTTTATTCCCCACTTTTTTGCCACTCCTTTTATTAATTACGAGTCTCCCACCTACCTACCTACCTACCTACCTACCCACCTACTTCCCAATTATCCACCTTCCTACCCACCTATCCACCTACCTACCCACCTGCCCACCTACCTATTCACCTATCCACCTACTTACCTACCTATCCACCTATCCACCTTCCTACCCACTTACGCACCAATATGGCGTCCACAAGTTGCTCGGCAACTTTTGGAAAACTTTTCCGATTTCGAGCAACTTTTCCACTTGAAAGCAACTTTTTCATTTTTGAACAACGTTTGTTTTCTTTTTTACTCCTACATGAATTCAAACCAATGAGCAGGTCGAATAAGAGCAGAACAAGAGTGTTTTTTTAACTGTGTATACTGATTTGTAATTTTTGTTTGATATTATACACTGAAGTGATGGTCTTCCTGTGGTAAATTGAGTACGCATGTACTGGTCAGCGGTTGGAATATTTAAAATAGAAAACAAAATGGCCGACGAAACTCACGAACATTGAAATAATGATGATAATGGGGAATGGTAATAATAACTATTAAAGCTGACCCAATTCTATGATATGAAATCATTAAATAGATTGCAAATTTGAATTTTTTTGGAGCAACTTTTAGATTTTTGAGCAACTTTTGAGCAACTTTTAAATTTTTTGAGCAACTTTTGAGCAACTTTTTAAGAAATTATGAGCAACTTTTTGGACTTTTTGGAGCAATTTGTGGACAGCCCTACCCACCAATCCACTTACCCACCTATCCACCTATCCACCTATCCACCTATCCACCTATCCACCTATCCACCTATCCACCTATCCACCTATCCACCTATCCACCTATCCACCTATCCACCTATCCACCTATCCACCTATCCACCTATCCACCTATCCACCTATCCACCTATCCACCTATCCACCTATCCACCTATCCACCTATCCACCTATCCACCTATCCACCTATCCACCTATCCACCTATCCACCTATCCACCTATCCACCTATCCACCTATCCACCTATCCACCTATCCACCTATCCACCTATCCACCTATCCACCTATCCACCTATCCACCTATCCACCTATCCACCTATCCACCTATCCACCTATCCACCTATCCACCTATCCACCTATCCACCTATCCACCTATCCACCTATCCACCTATCCACCTATCCACCTATCCACCTATCCACCTATCCACCTATCCACCTATCCACCTATCCACCTATCCACCTATCCACCTATCCACCTATCCACCTATCCACCTATCCACCTATCCACCTATCCACCTATCCACCTATCCACCTATCCACCTATCCACCTATCCACCTATCCACCTATCCACCTATCCACCTATCCACCTATCCACCTATCCACCTATCCACCTATCCACCTATCCACCTATCCACCTATCCACCTATCCACCTATCCACCTATCCACCTATCCACCTATCCACCTATCCACTTATCCATCTACCTGCCCGCGTACCTATCTATCTATTTACATATCTACCTAACACCTATCTGCATTCCTTTTTTAGCTGGATTTGTTGGATGTTTTCGTCTGTTTATTGCAATTTTGCCCTGAAAAAGTACGAAAATCTCCAAAATTTGGAGTTGAATTGAATGAGAGAAATCCAAGTTAAATTTCACTAAACCTGATATTGCGTTGGATTAACTGTAGTTACTTTTGATTTGCAAGTAAAATCAAGTAGCTAAGCGTAAAAATGTCGGCCATGGAGAAGTTTGTCGAAGGATTTTTCAAGAGCAAAACTAGCTGTGTGGGGTGGTTTGTGGTGGGTTTTGTACAAGTGACAAAATGCCTAAGTGAGAGAGTAGTGAAGTCGAAATTGGTCTCGTTCCAGTCCCGCGCCACGTGACACTCCGTACAGAAGATAGTCAGGAAATCTTCAGCCAGCGAAAAAGTTTCTGCACGTAAATTTCGTTTCGAGAAATCGGTGAGGAAGATCAAAACAACTTTTAAAAAAGTGAATCCCCAATCCTAGGGACCATTTTAGTCAAGTTTTTTCGGGAGTTTGTGTCTTGTTTAAAGTGTGTTGTGTTGTTCAAGATGGCGACTTGACTTTCCTCCCTTGTTAAATTATATTGACACAAATCCACACAAAACAAAGGCGCGCGCGAAAAAAAAATGTTCTGGTGATTTTTTACGGATTTTTTTACTCGTTCGTATTATAGAGGACATTATCTTGACCACCAATTTAAAAAATTAATTAAACGCGATTTTTCCCAATTTTTTTTTTTTTTTTTTTCCACCTTTTACTTTTATCTAAATTGGACTCCCTGTGGATTTAGCAGTTCATTATATTAGTTCACATGAGAGAGTTAAAAATAAAAATTCTCAAGATTTTCTGCTGTGATATATTTATGTGTCCATTTTGTACTTGACAATTTTCGGGGTTAAAATTAAACACGCTAAATAATTATTTATGGAATTTATTAAACAGAATTAATATTACAGCAATTCTCGGTTTAATAAGTGAGCACATGTCTTGGTGGACGAGTAGGGTTTTCCTGTTGCTACTCTATTGAATTCGCTAAATGCGACACCATTTGCTGGAAAAAAGAATGAAAGAAATTAGCTGAAATGTTGTTATATTTAGTTAGTTAGGTACATTAGGGAGGTAGGCTGCAGACGAAACTTTGTTTTTACAACGGAAGTAGATGCAAATACAAAAGATCTTTGGCTTAATAGTGGGGTTGTCTCGTAATTACATGATATTTGGATGAAACTTCACTCTTAAATATAAGTCACCAAAAACCAGGTGCGCGAAATGAATTCGAAGGTTTATATAGGTATTTAAGGGCTTAGTTGTAACATTATTTTTTGTAAAAAGAACCTGATATTTGTGGTATATATTGTATAAACTAAATACATAGACACCTAAATAAAGTTTATTTTTTATTTTTTTATTTTTTATTTTTTTATTTTTTAAATTTTTAAATTTTTAAATTTTTAAAAATTATTTTAATGTTTTTTAATTCTTAATTTAAAAAAAATATTTATTTTTATTTATGTCTACATTTCTACATGTCTACATTTGCCGACTTGAATCGAATTTTTCCTAAAAATTCGGGATCTAGGCACACATTGACTAGCAGTATTACTGTAGTATTCGTGTCAAATCATGACCGACCTGTTATTTATCGGTAAAAATAATAATAAATTATCTCATTAATAATGTCATTATTACTCACGTGTCGCTTGGGCAGTACCAGCCAGAACAGCAATTACTTGAACGGCTACACGGTCTGCTACACGAGCGACGCTTCATAAGTACATCTTCGAGCACTGATGGACCTTGTTGTGCTTCCAGTTCGCCGAAGGCTTCCATTCTGCTAAGAAATATCAGTTAGTTCCCTACTCGAATCATAAAAAAGGGTTTCTAAAACTGGAAGATTAAATAACTGAAATATTTTTGTCATTCATGAACATTCTGCAAGACGTCCGTGAGACAGAAACTGCTATTTTGTCCAAAATCTTCCTCAAAGGGTTTTCCCTTGCAGCAAGGCCGGGGCGCCATTACACATAATTTCCCATTTCTTTGAACCCTGAAACAATGAGCGAACATTTTGTTCGTAGCTCAATGTTTCTTAGTTCCCGGTTTTCGGCTCGATTTATAACAGCTTTTGCTCGAAAATAAAGAAACTGAAATTCGTCGGTGCAAAAAATCGCCAAATGTCTTTTACAAAAAGCATATATTTCGTTTTTGATGGAAAATATTTCATTTTGAGAAGATATAATAAAAAACACTTGGAAATGTTCGCTGTGACGAACAATACATTGCTCGCCTAGATTCTAGATCACCTGGTAGTAGTCTTGGTAATTATAATTGGACTATCATAAACGTGGCATTGCTCGTGTGAAACGCTGATTCAGTAGACTTTTTTGCTCTATCACTATTTTCGACTTCGTGCGCTTTAAGAACAATAGGAGCATCAAAGATTGTACGAAATTTAAACATCTTTAGAATTTGAACAAAATATACTCGTATTTCATTGTTGTGATTAACAACGGGTAGGGTCATACCAATGCACAACACTTACGTATGCGGAAATTATGAGTTGACTACAACTATTGTTCAACAACAATGAAGTACGAGTATCTTTTGTTCAAATTCTAAAGATGTTCAAATTTCGTACGATCTTTGATCTCACCTATTGTTTTGGAAGCGCACGAAGTCGAAAATAGTGATAGAGCAAAAAGGTCTAGTTTAATTCATAATTCCCAATACTACTATTATTTCTAAACAACAAAATCACAAAATAATTCGTACATCTTTTGTTCGGACAGCACGAGATTTCGAAAATATCGAAAATGTTCGTTAATTTAGAGCAAAAAACGTCTATTGGCTCGACATGCTCGGGGAATTCTCGCTTCGCACGAAGAACGGCGTGAATGCAGGAGCACATGCTCGAGAGATTGACTCGTGTCAAGGCTAGATGAAACTCTAATCCCGGAAAACCCCTGGAATCGAGGAAGAGATCCTTCAACATCTATTAACATGTGATCCCGCGAGTACAGAACTAGACCCGACACCCTACTTAGAAGTGAGTGTAGTATAAACTACCCTTCACCACCCTTGATTCCCCTACAAAATTCATAAAAATCGATACATAATATATTAGAAAACTGATAGATATTCGTAAAAAGCAGTTCTTAGAACATTGTTCCTGAAAGCATGCACATGGTTCAAGAATCAACTTACGAAAAAGTAGCGAAGATCAAAACAACAGCCAGCAAGAAAATCTGTTTGGAGACCATGTTGAAAGAATCTGAAACAATATAACACAACGTACTGGAACCTTCTTGTTAGAACTCCAAGGGAAAATGAAAAGAAGGCCAGTCGGTATACAAATTTATGGCTTTCATTTCATTAACAATTTATATATTCATCAGATAATAAATCAAAGATTCAGACCAATTTAGCTTGGCTTAATTGGTTTTCCATTCAGACAACGTGTTCTCTTGAGATTAAGATCTCTTTTTAAGTTGTATCCATATTCATGTGACCTATGGAGACAGAGCATTCATGGTTGGTGCTCCAAGACTTTGGAATTCTACTCCAATAAACATTCGCACTGCGAAAACTCTAAGTCCTTTTAAATCACAACTTAAAACATTTCTTTTTCTAAATACTGTTAGACTTTATTTCTTTTTATTTCTGTAAGAGCGCTGAGACTCAGTGTGGCGCTCCTAAAGCCATTTTCTTCTTCTTCTTCTTCTTCTTCTTCTTCTTCTTCTTCTTCTTCTTCTTCTCCTTCTTCTTCTTCTTCTTCTTATGTGTCTTCTGATGGCAATGACTAAAACATGGACTGGACTGGACTGGACTCAAGAAAACATGGACTCAGATAACATGGACTCGTTCGAAAAATATTTATGTTTAGAATGGAGGGGGGTGGGGTGGAGAAACAAAACTTCAGTTACTAAACAATTTAGGGGGTGGGGTGGGTAAAAACAAAACTACCACATATTGTTCATCACCACAAACGAATGCGTGACACCGTAACTCGATCGATTACTATACATTATTTTAAAACAGTGTTGTGCCATTCGCACGTATTATATGTCTTTTTCTATGTGTTTTTCTATTTTCTTTGTTTTTTCCTGTCTATATACTTAAATATGTACAAAGCGTGCTTATTTAAGAAGTATCAAAAATGGCTGTATGTCGCAAGAGTATGCTTATCATCAAACTGATGAAACGTAGTTTCTTGTGCGTTAGCTAACTATTTGTTTTACAACATTTTTGTACATTTGCCACAAGATGGAAAGATGACTGTAAATCCCTTCCCCTCCAAATGCCTTCCAAAAAATCAAGAAACTATAATCAACCTAAGGTACTGTATTATACGCGCGTTCGTACATTTCATTTTCCGATGGCATTACAGAACCCTTTCATCAGTTTGATGATTAGCATACTCTTGTGATATACAGTCATTTTTGAAACTTCTTCGTGTACTTTGATCACTGATCCACGCTCTATATATTTAAATGTATAGACAAAAAAAGCACATAGAAAAAGACATATAATACGTGCGAATGGCACAACACTGTTTAATAATCTATAGTAATCGAGTTACGTTTTCACGCGTTCGTTTGTGGCGATGAACAATATGTTGCAGTTAATTTGTTTTACCTACCCCACCCCCTATATTATTAGTAACTGAAGTTTTGTTTCCCCACCCCACCCCCCTCTATTCTAAACATAAATATTTTTCGAACGAGTCCATGTTATCTGATTCCATATTTTTGTGAGTCCAGTCCAGTCCAGTCCTTGTTTTAGTCATTGCCTCTTCTGATCAGCAACCGTTAAAAAAGAAGAAGTGATACTTAGAAGTGGAAAAACATTACGCATGAGCTCAATTGGTCTGAAACAACGGCTTTTGACTCATTAGCTTAACATATCAAGATATGGCGGTAGATAATGTGTGATATATGCAATCAATACTTTAGAGTTCAGTTCAAATACTATCCGACAAACATTCTTCGCATGGATTTTGGAAGACCCTGACGAACTAATAACATCAAAAGTAATAGCAATACCTCTCCTTACCTTGGGTGGAATGGACCACGATAGAAATATACATATCTTTACCGTAATTCAATTGGAGTTAGAATAAGATCATTGCTTGTTTGAGTTGTATCTATATTCATGTGTCTTCTGATAAGCATCCATATAACAAAGAAATGATACTCTAGGGATTGACACGTGGTCTGAAATTGGAAAACACCTTACTAAAAAGTTCTATAGGGCAAAAAAGAAAACCTCTGCAATCCGTTATATTTCTTATTTTCGGGTATACTTGATTTCATGTTTTTATGATGTTTTTCCAAACCGAAGGAGAGGATATTTTTTATAGAATTTTACTTATAGAACAGACGTTGCTCAGATACCCCGCCGATTCTCCTTCCAATTATCAAGAGCCGTTATCTCGTCAGATACAGCACGTGTACCCAAGATCTGATCATATCATAGCACACGCTATGTTGCTCGGATACATCAAACTAAACCAAGAACTGATTATATCATTTTTTTACCGACATACACACACAGAAAATGAAAGTCATGATTATATATTTTGGTTTCTGGTAGATCAAGGAAGATCCGATAAGATTGATAAAGGCAAAAGCTATATTTTGCTTCGGTAGTTCCTGGAACTGGTTACGTTTCTTTCACGGATCCGACAGTCGGCTTGTCCCCACGCCCCTCGTTCTATCAACAAGTACAGACCAAGACCAAGGCTTCTTCAACGGTGCGCAAATACCAATCCAGCTGGTTAAAATGGAGATGTTGGGCGTCTTCGAAATCGGGTGTGGGCGTGATCCCTGCAGAGACTTTACACATTGCACTCTTTCTAACTGAGCTGGCCTACTCTGCCATGGGGAAGGGAGCCGGAGTTTCAGCGTTGAATTCTGCCTTGCACAGCATAGCATGGGTTCACAGATTAGCCTGTTTGCAGAGCAGTCCTACTGATCACCCACTCGTAAAGAGTACTATGGAGGAAGCTAAGCGTATGCTGGCAAGACCAACAAAACCCAAAGAACCACTGTCTATTGAACTAGTTGAGCGCATCGCAGACGCTCATAGTTGCAACGTATCTCTCGCAGTCATTCGTTTTCTATTTATTCTGTTAGTTGGTTACGCTGGCTTTTTCCGTATCGATGAAATTCTAAGCTTAAGATTAATGGACATATCTATATTCATTGACCATATGTCAGTTTTCATTCCTAAACGTAAGAACGACCAATTTCGAGAAGGTCACACGTCTTTCATCGCAAGTCCCAATAAACCAACGTGTCCGGTTTACATCACAGAAAAAATACTTGCGCAATTGCCTGTGAACTCTAGTGCAAGCAGTCCATTAATTCGACGTATGAACAAACCTAAGCATAAGGAGCTAGCGTTTTCACGATTCCAAAGGAGTCAGTTACACAACCATTAGAGAGGAATTTCGCAAGTTTATTTCACCATTTGTAGCAGACGTTAAATTGTATGGCACGCATAGCATAAAATCAGGAACAGCCTCTAATCCAGGTTGTATGGCACGTATAGCATCAAATCAGGAACAGCCTCTAATCCAGGTTGTATGGCACGCATAGCATCAAATCAGGAACAGCCTCTAATCCGGGTTGTATGGCACGTATAGCATCAAATCAGGAACAGCCTCTAATCCAGGTTGTATGGCACGCAGAGCATCAAATCAGGAACAGCCTCTAATCCAGGTTGTATGGCACGTATAGCATCAAATCAGGAACAGCCTCTAATCCAGGTTGTATGGCACGCAGAGCATCAAATCAGGAACAGCCTCTAATCCAGGTTGTATGGCACGCAGAGCATCAAATCAGGAACAGCCTCTAATCCGGGTTGTATGGCACGCAGAGCATCAAATCAGGAACAGCCTCTAATCCAGGTTGTATGGCACGCAGAGCATCAAATCAGGAACAGCCTCTAATCCGGGTTGTATGGCACGTATAGCATCAAATCAGGAACAGCCTCTAATCCAGGTTGTATGGCACGTATAGCATCAAATCAGGAACAGCCTCTAATCCGGGTTGTATGGCACGTATAGCATCAAATCAGGAACAGCCTCTAATCCGGGTTGTATGGCACGCATAGCATCAAATCAGGAACAGCCTCTAATCCGGGTTGTATGGCACGCATAGCATCAAATCAGGAACAGCCTCTAATCCGGGTTGTATGGCACGCATAGCATCAAATCAGGAACAGCCTCTAATCCAGGTTGTATGGCACGCAGAGCATCAAATCAGGAACAGCCTCTAATCCAGGTTGTATGGCACGCATAGCATCAAATCAGGAACAGCCTCTAATCCAGGTTGTATGGCACGCAGAGCATCAAATCAGGAACAGCCTCTAATCCAGGTTGTATGGCACGCATAGCATCAAATCAGGAACAGCCTCTAATCCAGGTTGTATGGCACGCATAGCATCAAATCAGGAACAGCCTCTAATCCAGGTTGTATGGCACGCATAGCATCAAATCAGGAACAGCCTCTAATCCCAATAGTGACCTTTTAGATCAACACGCGGGATGGCGATGCCCATCCACAAAACTTCGTTATATTAAGTATACCAGTAATGATCGTGCCTTGGCCCCCTCCAGATTTCATTCATTTTTTCTTATACTAGAGTTTTATTGAAGGTTTTTTCTGGCCTCCCTTGCACTTCTCAGCTTATTAGTTATAACGAATTATATATACATAGAATATTTATTTATACCTTACTAATATTTCGTTAAGATAATATGGACAATGGAAAATTATGTGGAGCTCTCTTCTTGGATCTGTCAAAAGCCTTTGACACAGTTGACCATACAATTCTGCTGAACAATCTTCAGACAGCTTGGATGGAAAAAACTCGAATCGCAACGGAATTTCCAGAAGGCTGTCATGGTATATAAATCTCTAAATGGACTCGCACCCGATTATATGCGTTCCATGTTCACATATCGTGACACTTCATATTCGCTGAGGGACACCGAGGGCAAACTAGCTATTCCAAAGCCTCGCACCAACTATCTCAAAAAAAGCTTTGGCTATAGCGGTGCGATGCTTTGGAATAATTTACCAGTCGAGATACGGCAAGCAAACACTCTAACTAGTTTTAAAAGGGGCTGTAGTGAAGTTTTATGATATATATATATATATTTTAGATTTTAGATAAGCACGGCTCTTATGGAAAACAGGAGATATATACATGTATATATTCACTTTTCTTTGTACATAAATGTAGATAAATAGATAGATAAATAGATTCCATAATATAGTTGTATTATTTCATAGTAATTTTGTTATTGTAATTTTGTATATAACCTGATGAGACACACGTGGATAAATAAAGGCATATTATTTTTACAGCTGATGTGTGTGAGAACGATCTTAAATGGTTTGCTTCCTACTTGTCATCAAGATATTAGAGAGTTTAAGAAACGTGAAACATCAGTTGACCAGTGAAAAGTTCTTTAAAATTAGTAAAAAGGAATCGAACAAATCTCCAAGTCGAAGATAAACAAAAAAATATTTCTTTTTGTTAAGAAAGTTTGCAAAACGTAAAGTGAAATACAGGAAAAACGAAGAAAACTTGGTCACGTTTGCCGTTTGCAGGAGAAAAAACGGGAATCTAAGCTCTCTATTTACGCACATCCTGCGGCCTAGACCTCTCAGAGCCCCTATACTACTACTGAATGCGCGCCATCGTCCTCAAGCACCTCTGGAATCACTGTCAGTATGTGATGATGTAATCCATACATCAGCTGAAGCACGTATAATTGGAGTACTAATGGATTCAACTTTGTATATGGAACAGCATGTTGCAAATATTTGCAAAACATGTTTCTACCATTTAAGGAACATTAGTAGAATAAGAAAATATCCCTCTCGCAAGTCTGCAGAAACTCTAGTTCATACCCTCATTACGTCTAGGTTAGATTTCTGTAATTCTCTTTTATTTGGGCTTCCAGACTATATTATCGAACGTCTACAGAAAGTGCAGAATTCAGCTGCCCGTGTAGTAACCCTTACTCGCAAATATGATCGTGCCTTGGCTAGCTGGTATTAGTCTTAAAGCTTTGATAACTCGTTTCAGATCATTTTTAAAAGCTTTTGATGGTTTCCGGTATTTTTGTTTTAATTACTGGAGTAACATGAGTTCATCGTGTTGTAATTAGCACAGAAAAATAAAGTTTTTGGCTTCGGAAACCAGTTAAAACTTTGAAAAATTCATTAGAAATAAACCATGTGATTAATTTTTCATCCCAAGCAATAAAATATTTGCTAAACTTGAAGTTACGAATTTCTTAAAGGGCGACTGTTGATTTCATATTGTTGGCGTGTAAGGTTCAAGAGTCACGATATTTGCGAAAGCAGTATAAACATTCGACGCTCTTAAAATTTTCGCTTTAAAGTGCCCAAGAATTTTATTTCATGAATTTGTAGCCGAAAGACAAATCTATCTACCAAGTGTAATATCAACTGGCAAGTCCATGTACCAATTGGGTTTTTTGGCTTTCAATTATGAGAATTTTCGACCACGACAAATTTGGTCGAAAGAGGGGTAAACCATAAATACCGAAAAAAATTCCAGTTTTCGAAATACTTAATAAAAATGCTTGAAATGTTTCAAAGACATAAATCTTTATTGAGAAAATGAGTATAAACTAAGTTTCATATTTGTTTAGTAGTTTTATAGTGCTGTTGAATATCGGCCTTCTTGAGGCGATAAAATGAATCGACGGAAGTCAAATCATAAAATACTCGATAACTCGCCCAAAAATGATCGGATGAATCTAAAACTGAGATATTCGTAATCAGGGCTGTAAGGGCATTCTTTTGACAAGTTTGAAAATTTTCGATTTTTCTATTCTTCATGGCGTAGGTGTCCGTTACAGACAATCGCTATTAAGAAATACTCACGAGCAGCTTAAATTGCAATAGTTTTTCTTCATAATGCTGGTTTTCGTAGCTGCTAACTCGGAGTCATCTGTTTGTTAACTAATATGGCTGCTATGCTTTTGTTATTTCGTTCCTCTGAAAAAAAAGAAGAAAGAAAGAAACAAAGAAACAAAGAAATTAAGAAAGAAAGAAAGAAAGAAAGAAAGAAAGGAAGGATGGAAGAAAGGAAGGAAGGAAGGAAGAAAGGAAGGAAGGAAGGAAGGAAGGAAGGAAGGAAGGAAGGAAGGAAGGAAGGAAGGAAGGAAGGAAGGAAGGAAGGAAGGAAGGAAGGAAGGAAGGAAGGAAGGAAGGAAGGAAAGAAAGAAAAAGAAGGAAGGAAGGAAAGAAGGAAGTAAGTAAGCGGAAGACAGAAGTGACACAAAATCAACAAAGATTTCATTTCAGGTCTGAAAATAAAATGACATATTACTTTCACTCAATTTTTAACATCTAAACTTTCTATAAATATCTAAATAATTGCATATTCCTGCCAAACAGCACCATGTAGCGTATGTTCAACCCGTCTACGCGGTGATCAAAATGAATATTTTAAATTGCTGTTTTTATAGTGTGTAACTGAAGGTGGCTGAATTTTGAATATTACCATCTTGTGTGGAAAATAATTCATAACTGGAAAACTGAAAAAACTATGGAAGTAATTTTCTCAGGACATCTACTTTAAACCTGAACAATATTTTCGAGAACTACCTAAAAAGTTGAAGTTCAAAGCGTGTATGGTTTCCTAGTTGAATTATGAAGGTAATTAATTACACAACTTGAATTAACGTCGTTGCAAAGTATAGTCAGCCACTTTAATGTCGTCAAAGTAGGAACTCGAGCAGCCATCTTTCTTTTGACAAAGAATTTTTTTTCGAACATACACAAATTATTTAAGAGTACAAACGTTGTTGGCTTTTTGCGGTGTATTCATTGATTTTTATTACTATATATTTAAAGATATTCTATCTAACACTTAGAACAACTAAAATAAATTATTCAGTTTGAACGTGGGTGGAAAGGGAGTTCTAATGTTTAGGAATAAACGGTATTTTTTAACTTTTCTTGAAAATAATAAAAATTCTTTGAAATAATATGTTGGTGTGTTCTTCTTCATTTTCTTCTTCTTCTTTTTCTTCTTCTTCTTCTTCTTCTTCTTCTTCTTCTTCTTCTTCTTCTTCTTCTTCTTCTTCTTCTTCTTCTTCTTCTTCTTTCCTTTTTTTTTAATTGAACTGTATGAGTTGGATAATACCTAAATTAAATTAAATTTCTATTTGAAAGACGGGGAAATAACATCTTCTTCTCCCTGAAGGCTCGGTTAAAGAAAAACATATTCAAATTCGGATGAGGAACAGCCAACAGTTATTAGAAGATAAAAAGTGAGAAAAACAATCTAAAAAGCTTGAGTTCACGTACACTCTTAATTTAATTTTATCTTTATTTTGTCTTTTAATTGCAATATATCAAATTTAAGAATGTGGTGCTAGCCATTCTTCTGCACATCTGCACATCACAGGCTAGAGACTGAGTTCTTCATTAATTCTCTGTGTGAGTCTGTAGTCTATACGGCCTAAGTTCTCTTCTCTTGTCTTCTCTTGTCTTCTCTTGTCTTGTCTTGTCTTCTCTTCTGTTGTCTTGTCTTGTCTTCTCTTCTCTTGTCTTCTCTTCTATTCTCTTGGTATGCTTAGTGTTGATGTTCATTCTCAACTGAAGTGGTGTTGATGTGAGATTGTGTACATGTTGTTGGGTCCTGGCTACTATCTCCACCTGGTGTTCTGGGTTGTCTGGTGTTGATGTTCATTCTCAACTGAAGTGGTGTTGATGTGAGATTGTGTACATGTTGTTGGGTCCTGGCTACTATCTCCGCCTGGTGTTCTGGTGCGTCTAGTGTTGATATTCGTCCTAGAGCAAAGATTCTTTTTAGTCCTTGTCTAAAGTCCCTCAGAAACACAAAATAGATACAGGGATTGAACGCCGCAAAGCAGTACCACATTGAGGTAAACGCAAACTCCAATTTATAAAGTATGTCGTCGTCCATTGACCGTATTGAAGGATAGTTGAGCAGCAACATCCATTGTAAGACACAGATAGGACACCAACAGCTGATAAACAATACGATTATAGTTACTGACATGCAGAATATTCGTCTGTTTCTTCGGTGTCGTGTACGAATCGTTTCTTTTTCAATCAATGGCATAACATTCTTCAGGCTTTTACGTAGTTTATAAAGAATAATGCTATACAAGAGTATGACTGTGATGAAAGGAATAACAATTCCAATTACTGTAATAAAAGACAAAAAGATTATTTCAGATGTAATCGGGTCAAATGCTGGTGACCATGAGAAGTCATTTCAGATGTAATCGGGTCAAATGCTGGTGACCATGAGAAGTCGCACATCGTGTAGCCCCATTCATTTGACAGACGATAACTGTAAAAGTATGGAGAGTAGAGAACCATGGCTACGATCCAAGAGAAAGAGAACACAATCCATCTTTTTTTACGAGTTAGCATCGTTCGTCGCGTTGGATAAACAACAGCGATAAATCTTTGCAAGGCAACTATGACCAGGCTGATAGATGATACAAATGGTGATATTTTTGAGAGGAAAGGAACCAGTTTACAGAGAATATCGCCAAACGGACCGTCTACTAACCACTCCCAGGGCCGTACTATCTGACCTGAAATCATCCATGGCATTGCTATCAAGGGAACGAGCAAGTCTGATACAGCCATATTGACAATCAAGTAGTTCATATTTGTTCTTAAGTTTTGATTGCAATACACGACAGCAATGACGAGTGTGTTACCAAGGAGAGACCAGACAAGAAGAATAGAATACAAGGCTACTTTAGTATCAACCGAAATTGGTGGTATCCAAGATCCAAGAGCATGTGTTGAATTGTTCACAATCATGGTAGGAACTTCTTATCTTAAGGATAAAGTGATAAAAAATATCGAAGACTCCTCACATTCAGGAGCTTTTTTGAAAATGAGTCGAGGAAATAGAACGTAGACTCTTCCTATTGAAAAGACGATAGTGCTCAAAGATAGTTGTCCTTCTTTTTCCAGTAGGTCAACAAATTGTTCAATGTTAACTCAACGTGAACGTTTCAAAAGTTATTCTCCCTTTTCCTTTCTATAAATATCTCAATAATTGCATATTCCTGCCAAACAGCACCATGTAGCGTATGTCCAACCCGTCTACGCGGTGATCAAAATGAATATTTTAAATTGCTGTTTTTATACTGTGTAACTGAAGGTGGCTGAATTTTGAATATTACCACCTTGTGTGGAAAATAATTCATAACAGGAAAACTAAAGAAACAATGGAAGTAATTTTCTCAGGATATCTACTTTAATCCTGAACAATATTTTCGAGAACTATCTAAAAAGTTGAAGTTCAAAACGTGTATGGTTTCCTAATTCAATTTTGAAGTTAATTAATTACACAACTTGAATTAACGTCGTTGCAAAGTATAGTCAGCCACTTTAATGTCGTCAAAGTAAGAACTCGAGCAGCCATCTTTCTCTTGAGAAAGACATTTTTTTTCGAACATACACCAACTATTTATGAGTACAAATGTTTTTTTTTCATGGTGTATTTATTGATGTTCATTACTATATATTTAAAGAGATTCTATCTAACACCTAGAACAACTAAGATAAATTATTCAGTTTGAACGTGGGTGGAAAGGGAGTTCTAATGTTTAGGAATAAACGGTATTTTTTAACTTTTCTTGTAAATAATAAAAATTCTTAGAAGTAATATTTTGGTGTGTTCATTTTCGTCTTCTTCTTCTTCTTCTTCTTCTTCTTCTTCTTCTTCTTCTTCTTCTTCTTCTTCTTCTTCTTCTTCTTCTTCTTCTTCTTCTTTCCTTTTTTTTAATTGAACTGCATGAGTTTACAGATACTTAAAATTTAATTTCTAGTTGAAGACGGGGACATAACATCTTCTTCTCCCTGAAGGATCAGTTTAAAAAAAAACATATTCAAATTCGGATGAGGAACAGCCAACAGTTATTAGAAGATAAAAAGTGAGAAAAACAATCTAAAAAGCTTGAGTTCACGTACACTCTTAATTGAATTTTTCCTTTATTTTTTTCTTTTAATTGCAATATATTAAATTTAAAAATAGGTTGCTAGCCATTCTTCTGTACATCTGAACAACACAGGCTAGAGATTGAGTTCTTCATTATTTCTCTGTCATGAGTCTGTAGTCTATACGGTCTCTCATCCTCTGAAGTAGATTATTTTAACCGCTATTTTAAAAGGTTGACACCAGCTGTATTCTTCTTTATTTCCTTTTCCCCTGTTCTTTTTCCCCTTCTTTCTTTCTTTCCTTCTTCTTTCCTTATTTCTTTCTTTCTTTCTTTCCTTCTTTCTTTCTTTCTTTCTTTCTTTCTTTCTTTCTTTCTTTCTTTCTTTCTTTCTTTCTTTCTTTCTTTCTTTCTTTCTTTCTTTCTTTCTTTCTTTCTTTCTTTCTTTCTTTCTTTCTTTCTTTCTTTCTTTCTTTCTTTCTTTCTTTCAAAATATCTTTTGATCCAATGTCAAACTAGAGCCCTGCATGTATTATGTCTGACGAACTCAGTTTAGTTTTTAAGTCTGATAAAATATCCGTTTTTGTGGGATTTAAAGCTCATCTATCAGCAAGAACCGAATCGATCATCTAATTTCTTAAATAAGATCGAAATAGACAAACAAAGAGAATAGATATGTACATAGGTATAAAAACAACGAACCGAGAAACTGGAGGGAAAAAAACTCCTTTTTACTTTTGGATATCGCATATACGCGCAGCTCAGACATAATTGACTTGTCTTTGGAAACATCTTGCAGACGTTGGCACCATAGCTAAAAGTTTTCATATGGTTTCAGCAGGTTCTCCAAGAATTCACGTCGAGCGTACCGTTTTATTGATTAAAAAAAAATTGTTTTCTTCGAAAAAACGAAAAAAAAATTGTGAGCATACTTTTGTGAGACCAAGGTACTGTATTAATAAAGACAATACGAAAGAATTGGTCAGTTGCAATAACTGACTTTAAATTTTGGCATTTTGTGAAGTCCACTTGTCAGGTGGGTTTGAAAGTTTTATAATTTAACTTTCAAAAAATTGACTATTTTTACAATAAAAGGAAGTTGTTTCCATCAAATTCGAATACATATA